>CM065806.1:18115000-18687469 GCA_033398695.1 Orobanche coerulescens
GCGCTAAAATCAAGCGTGTTGAGATCTTTAGATTCCATAATCGCGGTCACGGTGCCGTCCCATTCGCTAGGTAGTGATCGTAAAATTTTCTTAACTTTTTCACTACTAGATAATGGTTTGCCAAACGAAGCTAGTCCATTGGTGATGACCGAGAATCGGTCGAGCATATTGGTGATGGACTCGTCACCCTTCATCATGAATAACTCGTAGTTGTAACACCCCGAGATATTCGGAATAATTACAGCGCCGTAAACCCTTTAGATAAGGATTTACAAGGCTAATTTTAAAAGAAGTGTAAAAATAAACCAACCGAACACTGGTATTCACATACAGATTTGAAACAAACGATCAAATGTGCTGACTTATACAACCATATCGAAAAGACTTTATTAATACAGACATACTCGATTACTAAACGAATCAAGAAGACAAATCATAATCATAAGAACATCAACCACATCACTGAGCCATCTCATCGTCCTGTCGGTACTGTGGCTGCCCTCCCGCTCCTCGACTACCTGAACATCAAAAACAATGTCCACCCCCGAAGGGGTTAGCAAAACAATGCTAGTACAAGTATCGTCATAGAATAAATCATTAATACATCATAAAACATGCAAACGGACTTCCGCCACCGGAATCCAACGATGCGAATCCTCACGATTCCATCTACACAATACAGTGTAATCCAAATGATCCAGCGCCCTTGGTATAGATCCCCATGATGATCCGTCGGACCAACGCATGGTGGAAAACCCATCCAATGATCCAGCGCCTCAAAGATAGATCCCCATGATGATCCCGTCGGACCAACGCATGGTGGACATTCGATCCAAGCGCCAAGATAGATCCTCATGATCCCCTCGGATCATTTATACCATAACCAATCAACTATGCATACACATATGCATTTTAATATGTTCATCAATACGAACAAATAATCAACTAATATCATGAGAATTTTCGAAATACATCTCATATTCAACAATATGAACAAAACCACAAGCATGATCAAAGATTCAATATAAATCGAACTCGACATATGATACTTGCCTCGAAAATGGCAAGACGAAATACTTCGATGATCTCAACACACTCGAAGGCCGCCTCCTTCGATCAACGTAATGTGCTCGAACCTTAACAAAAGGAACGATATACAAATCATCTCAAGTCGAACAATGGCCAACAATTCGGTCTACGGCCGAAAAGCTCAAAATAACCAATCGCTCGATCGCTTAGCGCGCACGTACTCTACGTAACGCGGCGCTAAGACATCGTTAGCGACGCTATCGTATAAGACTAGCGTCGTTAGCCACGGTCCGCGATCGACTGGCTGGTCTCATAACGTCACGCTACGACGCTTTCGGGCGTTATCTCGACCCGATAGCGCACGTTAACTCACACGTGTTAGCGTGCGCTAATATTGCATGGCGTATCACCGCAAGCCTAAATCGGGTTGAATGGTGAGGAACTCATGAATCCTACCGTGATAATACAAGTTATCCTCGCAAATCATGCTAATAAGGTTTGTGGAAGATTTATGATCGTGAAATACAAATGTACGGATAGCCAACTCAACATCATAATTCATCTACGATCTCCAAGAAATAATCTAAGTTCCATTTGTTCTACGTTCCAAAACACATGATTCCATCGTGTAAAACGTATCAACTGGGTAAATATCCGATTATTGATCATAGCTTGATTTGAACATGCTTAGGAGTCCTTATAATAAGATGGTTCAAAGGTTCATACGATATATAATGCCGATACGTCAAAAGTATCCTTCTAACATGTGATGAACGAAATACTTGCTATCCAAACATGATTCAAATCTTCCTTATGAACATACTAATCATTGGTGAAGAATCACCTACCTCGAAGTAGTGAAGAACACGGATGAAATGAAGCAATCCAACACCGAAGGCTTGAACACCAATCTCCAATGATGTATGATCTTCAATCTCGAACTAGGAGGTTGATATGAAGTGTTTGGGACGAAGGGAGTTATGATCTAAGTGTAAGAGTTCGGGTTATGGGAGGAGAAAAACTGAAATCTCGAATAGGATGATGTCCTATTTATAATAAATGGCTATTAGCGCGCTAGACCTGTTTGTAGCGTGCGCTAACGGCTCACAGTCTAAACTGTACTCGGCACTTAGCGTGCGCTACGCATATACCTGTAGCGTGCGCTAAGGCGTTGACTCGGCTTTTCCCGAAAGCCGTCCAGGTACACCCGACACGATCCGACAGGGGTCCCCCGGCCAGATCTCACCTACCGCACGTCCCAATCAATTTGACCACGCATAGCGTGCGCTAATTACATTCTGTAGCGTGCGCTATGAAACCATGTTAGCGTACGCTACCCTTAGCCTGTAGCGTGCGCTACATGCACAATTTCAACCTTACAAATCACAACCATGAAATTAAACGCTCGGCAACATCGGATTATGAAATACGGAGAATAATACTCAGACAAAAGTACAATCATTACAATATCACAAGTTCCAATTACATAACAAAGATCTCGGGCATTACATCCTTCCTCCCTAAAAAGAAGTTTCGTCCCGAAACTTATGATGAAAACAACTCCGGATATTTAGCCTTCATACCGTCCTCCGTTTCCCAAGTGGCCTCTTCGACTCCATGTCGTGACCATTGTACTTTAACCAAGTGTATTGGTTTATTTCTCAACTGTTTGATCCGGCTCTCAAGTATCTTGATTGGTCTCTCTTCGAAGGTGCCATCATTAGCTATCTCGATCTCGTCGAAATCAATGACGTGATCGGGTCCTACATACTTCCGCAGATTGGGATACGTGAAACACATTGTGAACATGACTCAGCGATGGCGGTAAGGCCAACCGGTATGCTAAATCCCCAACTCTCTCTAGGATCTCAAATGGTCCGATGTATCTCGGACTAAGCTTGCCTCTTCTCCCAAAACGGAAAATCCCTCGTGTAGGAGACACCTTCAATAGTACGTGGTCTCCAGCGTCGAACTCTAGAGGGCGACGACGTACATCGGCATAAGACTTCGTCGACTCAGGGCGTCAGCAGTCTCTCTCGAATCAAGGCTATCTTCTCTTGAGTCCGAATAATCAATTCCGGTTCCGTCCCGATCAAATCCGAAGAATCATCCCGGACAGGGGTGATCGGCATCTTCTCCCGTACAAAGCTTCAAATGGTGCCATCTTAATAGAAGCATGCCAACTGTTATTATAAGTGAACTCGATCAAGGGCAAGTGAACTTCCCAATCAGTCGACCAATCTAAAGCACAAGCTCTAAGCATGTCTTCTACTGTCTGTATAGTTCTTTCAGACTGACCATCCGTTTGGGGATGATAAGCTGTGCTAAAGTTGAGCTCAGTCCCCAAAGCCCTGTGAACTGCTTTCCAGAAGTGTGACACGAAACGACCATCTCGATTCGAAATAATGGTCTTCGGTGTCCCGTGCAATCTGACTATCTCCGCAATAAATATTCGTGCCAATCTCTCGGGTCCCCATGTATCTTTAATTCCCAGGAAATGAGCCGTCTTGGTTAGTCGATCAACTACAACCCAAATCATGTGCATTCCCGTTCTAGTCCTTGGCATACTAGTGATGAAATCCATCGAGATATCCTCCCACTTCCATTCAGGGATCGGAAGTGGCTTTAACATTCCTACAGTCGTTGATGTTCAATCTTAACTCACGACAAGTCAAACACTTGAACGTACTCGCCACGTCCTTCTTCATATTCCCCACCGTAAGTTTTGTTTAAGATCCTTATACATCTTATCACGCCGGGTGAATAGAATAGGCGCGCTATGAGCTTCTTTCGTAATAGTCCGTCTCAAGTCATCATCGTCGGGAACGCAAAGTCGACTCAAATCTCGTAACTCCATCGTCTTGTATCATGAATCCCGGGCTTTTCCTTTCTTTACTTCGTCACATAATCGAAGGATCGAGAATCGTTCAATTGTTTAGACTTGATCTCCTCGACTAGTGATGAAGTCGCCCATCACATAAAGTTGCCCTTGGATTCCCGGTGCCCATACTTCAATCCTCGCGGATCGGTTCCGTTGAATACCGGTTTGGGACGTAAGTGCTTCCAACACTCGAAGGGAAACAGGTTTACGGCTCAAAGCATCGGCTACTACATTTGCTTTCCGGATGATAGAGAATCTCCAAGTCGTAATCCTTGATCAATTCCAGCCACCTTCTCTGCCTCATGTTTAACTCTTTACATTGAAAATGTACTTGAGGCTCTTATGGTCTCAGAAGATCCGACAATGAGTGCCGTACAAATAATGTCGCTGATTTTCAAGGCAAAGACCACAGTGCTAGCTCCAGATCATGAGTCGGATAATTAACTTCGTACGGTTTCAATTGCCGAGAAGCATAAGCAATCACTTTATCCTTCGCATCAACACACAACCCAAACCCCGATTTGAAGCATCGCCAGATACCATAAATCCGTCGGCCTTCTCGGCAAGCTAATATAGGTGCCGCCACCTCCTCTTAAGTTCGTCAAAACTAGCCCAGACTCCTCATTCCACATGAACTTTTGAGTTTTACGTAATTGGTGAGTGAGCGGATGAGCAATTTTGGAAAATCCTCTACAAAGCGGCGATAATATCCAAGAAGTCCTAAGAAGCTTCGGACTTCTTTCACGCTTTTTAGGAGCTTCCCACTCCAAGATTGCTTCGACTTTCTTCGGGTCCACTGAACTCCGTCGGATGATATCACATGCCCAAGGAAGGTTACTTCCTTAAGCCAAAATTCGCATTTAGAAAGCTTAGCATACAAATGTTCCTTTCTCAAGATGCTCAAAACCACACGTAAATGTTCAAGATGTTCCTCTGCGTCCCTCGAATATATCAAGATGTCGTCAATGAAAACGACCACAAATTTATCCAAGTACTCCAAGAATACCCGATTCATCAATTGCATGAATACCGCAGAGCATTGGTAAGTCCAAATGGCATCACTACAAATTCATAATGCCTGCATCGATCTCGAAAGCGCATTTGGTATATCCGATTCCTTAATTCTCAATCGATGGTATCCCGCTCGCAAGTCAATCTTCGAGAATACCCTTGCCCCTTGCTTGATCAAACAAGTCGCCGATCCGAGGTATAGGATACTTGTTCTTGATTGTCATCCTATTAAGCTCCCCGTAATCAATACACAATCGGAGGGATCCGTCTTTCTTAGGACAAAGAGAACGGCGCTCCCAAGGAGAAACGCTTGGTTGAATATAACCCTTCGCAACAATTCCTCCAGTTGTTTCTTGAGTTCATACATCTCGGTTGGCGCCATGCGGTATGGTGCTCGGAAATAGGAGCCGCTCTGTGCTCTAGTTCAATAGTGAATTCCACTCCTCTCGCGGAGGTAACCTGTAGTTCGTCAGAAATACATCGGAGAACTCATTCACCACCGAAATGGACGAGAGCTCTACTCCTTCCTCTTTCCTCATGGCATAGCACCAAAGTCCGTGACATCCTTGCTTGATAATTTCACCTTTCATTGCCTTGATCAATTTCCCGAGCTTCCGGTCTCCATCCTCGGAATACGTGTTCGCATCCATCATCGCAATGATGGAAATGGCTCTCTCTCGTAATTCAAGACACTCCATAACGGTTGAGCCAATCATCTCCGAGAATTAAATCGTCACCGCAGATGTCAACCACAATAAGATTCGATGGCCAATCTCTTCCTTCTATAGATACCGGGAAATCCTTAGCTTCTAAGGTTCCCACAATTTTCTCTCCGCTCGGTAATCCCACAACATAAGGTTCACAATTATACAAGCACGAGATGTTCAAACGATTAACAGCTTCAAAGACATAAAAGAATGCGTAGCTCTGAATCGAACAAGACACTAACTGGTTGCAAAAAGATCTGAATCGCACTGATGCAACACCGTGTTCGATCATCGATTTCCTCATCTCGCACGGGCGTGGAGGAACGGACCCAAGATCGATGCCTCTCTCTTCCTGGCGTTACTGCTGAAATCCACTTTGCTGCGTCTGTTCACACTCGTCTCCTTCGGATCGGAGCCGGAGCGCGAGTACCAAAAGATCGGGTCGCATTCCCACAAAATGTTGCGCGATGTCCTTCCTGTCCACACTCGAAACAGTCACAAGGTAGCGAAACAATCACGTCGAACATGTCCCGCCTTGCCACAGTTGTAACACTTCTTCCTGTGTCGAAGCAGTCGGTGCCGCCGGAACTTCTTTCCTCCTCGACTAGGATGCGGAGGTCTCCTGGATGAGTGAAAAGAGGACTGACCCCGGCGGGGCCCGCTATTCTTATTCTCCGCGAAGTTACCCGACACCTTCTATTTCTTTGCTTCCGTCGATTTCTCTATTGCTGCTTCCTTCATATCGTAGGCCAACGCCTTGTCCTGATACTGCCTCAAGGTGGTACAATCAAATCCGGACATATATTGCTGAATTTCCGGCTTCATTCGCATGTCAAAATGGAAAATCCTTTCCGCCTCGGTCCTGACCAGGTGGCGCACATAAGTCAGCTGGTGATTAAAAGTCTTAATCACTTCCGTCACAGTTGCTTCTGAATTTTGCGGTGAGAAAAACTCCCGAACTCGGGCCTCTCTAACCGGGCGAGGACAATACTGCGCCTCCATCATCAGTTTGAATTCTGTCCAGTCAACATTATGCTCCTCCGGTCGAATGGCCTCCCACCAGTCGAAAGCCTCCCCTGTCAGAAGATACTGGGCGACCGGAACCTTCCTATCGTTGGGACAATTAATCCCCGCAAAAATCTTCTCTAATTCTTTCAGCCAATGATCCCACGAAAGCGTCTCAGTGGAACCGTCAAATTTCGGAGGATGCAATTTGACCACCTCGGTAAGCCATTTATCTCCCCGATTATCCCCGTTATTCTCTTTGTCCCATCGCCGTCGCATGCGATCCACAACTTGAGCAAACCGGTTTATCTGGGCAACCACTGCCAAGCACTCCCGCACGTTAGGATCTCGCATTATTATTTGCCGATCCTCGCCGTCCCGGAGTGTGAATCCGTTTGACTAGCGGTTATCTCCGGGGTAGATACCGACTCTTCTTGCCTCGCATTACCACGTCCGCGTCCACGACCAGGCCCGCGTCCACGACCTCCTCTCAACATACCGTAAACATAAATACTCAATATCCGGGACAAACTTTCTCAAAGTACATTCATTAATGTTTACAAGACGTGAATTAAATAAAACAAGAGTATTCGAGATTAGGAAACTTACAACCACAAATTAATTGACGATCTCGGCTCGGCAGTTGATGTTACGAACGACCAATAATCAATAACGTAAATGCACTCCAACTAACCCGATTGCCAAGATATCCATAAATCTTAGCTCCGATACCATATTCGTAACACCCGAGATATTCGGAATAATTACAGCGCCGTAAACCCTTTAGATAAGGATTTACAAGGCTAATTTTAAAAGAAGTGTAAAAATAAACCAACCGAACACTGGTATTCACATACAGATTTGAAACAAACGATCAAATGTGCTGACTTATACAACCATATCGAAAAGACTTTATTAATACAGACATACTCGATTACTAAACGAATCAAGAAGACAAATCATAATCATAAGAACATCAACCACATCACTGAGCCATCTCATCGTCCTGCCAGATCTGTGGCGCCCTCCCGCTCCTCGACTACCTGAACATCAAAAACAATGTCCACCCCCGAAGGGGTTAGCAAAACAATGCTAGTACAAGTATCGTCATAGAATAAATCATTAATACATCATAAAACATGCAAACGGACTTCCGCCACCGGAATCCAACGATGCGAATCCTCAGGATTCCATCTACACAATACTGAGGTAA
Source organism: Orobanche coerulescens (assembly GCA_033398695.1). NCBI lineage: Eukaryota > Viridiplantae > Streptophyta > Magnoliopsida > Lamiales > Orobanchaceae > Orobanche > Orobanche coerulescens. Next base: position 18,122,847 of record CM065806.1, read on the forward strand.
TCCAAATGATCCGCTTCTTGGTATAGATCCCCATGATGATCCCGTGACCAACGCATGGTGGAAAACCCGTCCAGCCGATCCGGCGCCCTCAAAGATAGATCCCCATGATGATCCGTCGGACCAACGCATGGTGGACATTCGATCCAGCGCCTCAAGATAGATCCTCATGATCCCCTGATCATTTATACCATAACTAATCAACTATGCATACACATATGCATTTTAATATGTTCATCAATACGAACAAATAATCAACTAATATCATGAGAATTTTGAAATACATCTCATATTCAACAATATGAACAAAACCACAAGCATGATCAAAGATTCAATATAAATCGAACTCGACATATGATACTTGCCTCGAAAATGGCAAGACGAAATACTTCGATGATCTCAACACACTCGAAGGCCGCCTCCTTCGATCAACGTAACAGCCTCGAACCTTAACAAAAGGAACGATATACAAATCATCTCAAGTCGAACAATGGCCTAACAATTCGGTCACGGCCGAAAAGCTCAAAATAACCAATCGCCGATCGCTTAGCGCGCGCTACGTACTCTACGTAACGCGGCGCTAAGATAGATCGTTAGCGACGCTATCGTATAAGACTAGCGCGTTAGCCACGGTCCGCGGTCGACTTGGCTGTCTCATAACGCACGCTACGACGCCGGGCGTTATTCCGACCCGATAGCGCACGTTAACTCACACGTGTTAGCGTGCGCTAATATTGCATGGCAGACTACTGCAAGCCTAAAACTGGGTTGAATGGTGAGGAACTCATGAATCCTACCGTGATAATACAAGTTATCCTCGGGCAAATCATGCTAATAAGGTTTGTGGAAGATTTATGATCGTGAAATACAAATGTACGAATAGCCAACTCAACATCATAATTCATCTACGATCTCCAAGAAATAATCTAAGTTCCATTTGTTCTACGTTCCAAAACACATGATTCCATCGTGTAAAACGTATCAACTGGGTAAATATCCGATTATTGATCATAGCTTGATTTGAACATGCTTAGGAGTCCTTATAATAAGATGGTTCAAAGGTTCATACGATATATAATGCCGATACGTCAAAAGTATCCTTCTAACATGTGATGAACGAAATACTTGATATCCAAACATGATTCAAATCTTCCTTATGAACATACTAATCATTGGTGAAGAATCACCTACCTCGAAGTAGTGAAGAACACGGATGAAATGAAGCAATCCAACACCGAAGGCTTGAACACCAATCTCCAATGATGTATGATCTTCAATCTCGAACTAGGAGGTTGATATGAAGTGTTTGGGACGAAGGGAGTTATGATCTAAGTGTAAGAGTTCGGGTTATGGGAGGAGAAAATCAAATCTCGAATAGGATGATGTCCTATTTATAATAAATGGCTATTAGCGCGCGCTAGACCTGTTTGTAGCGTGCGCTAACGACTCACGCCTAAATCAGTACTCGGCACTTAGCGTGCGCTACGCATATACCTGTAGCGTGCGCTAAGGCGTTGACTCGGCTTTTCCCGAAAGCCGTCCAGGTACACCCGACACGATCCGACAGGGGTCCCCCGGCCAGATCTCACCTACCGCACGTCCCAATCAATTTGACCACGCATAGCGTGCGCTAATTACATTCTGTAGCGTGCGCTATGAAACCATGTTAGCGTACGCTACCCTTAGCCTGTAGCGTGCGCTACATGCACAGAATTTCAACCTTACAAATCACAACCATGAAATTAAACGCTCGGCAACATCGGATTATGAAATACGGAGAATAATACTCAGACAAAAGTACAATCATTACAATATCACAAGTTCCAATTACATAACAAAGATCTCGGGCATTACAGTAGTCATGGAGAAGCATATTTATCTTCGTCTCCTTGACTTGAGTCGTCCCTTCGTGTGTGATTTCTAGAATTTTCCATATTTCTTTCGCACTCTCACACGATGAGATTCGATTGACCTCTTCCGGATTTAAGGCACAAAATAAAAGTTGGGTGGCCTTACAATTTAGATGGTCGTTTTTCCAATCGGCATCGTCGTATTCTTCAAAAGATTTGAGCGTACCGTCGGATTTGATTGGAACTTTCGGGCCAAGGCAAATAATCTTCCAAATTTCGATGTCGTATGCACGAATAAAGATCGACATCTTTTTCTTCCATGTCAAATAATTGGAGCCATCGAAGAATGGTGGTCGGTTGAGAGCAAGGCCTTCGACTGGAGAAAATTGAAACGCCATTGGATCTTTTTCTCCTCGGATGTTAAGCCGCGTATTGGAGTACCGCTCCGATACCAATTGTTGGGTACCGATTCGGATATTTGCGCCGTTTGCGGAAGCGTAAATAAAATTGCGGAAAATAAATGACACGAGGATTTATAGAGGTTCGGCTATAAACGAGCCTACGTCCTCTCTTTATCTTTTTCTTTTTCTTTTCGACTTTTCAAATTTTCATCATCAAAACACTTTTAATTTATGTATGGAACTAAATGTTCCAACAAATTCACTATCACTAATAGCTATTCTTTGTCTCTTGTTTGCTCTGGTAATTGTTTGTAAGGATTCATGAATTATATGAATCCTAACAATGTTAATGTTCTCTTTCTTGTTTGAATTACATATTACAAATTTGATGAAAGGGATGTTTGTGTCTCGGAATCCTCTAACCGAGCTCATACTCCGCAAGACACAGAGTCACTCCGACACCCTTAAATCCGAACCGGTAATTTTGTTGCATAACAAGATTGAGAAAGTAGTTGCTTCCAACTCTAAGAAGATGATATTGAGACTCATGGTACAGAAATCTACCAATAAGTTAGTATTTGCACAAGCAGAGGAAGATTTCGTGGATTTTCTTTTCGGTTTGGTCGTCATCCCTCTTGCAGGTGTTGAATCCCTCTTGAGCAGTGACAGTTCGATTACAAGTACAGACAATTTGTATAAGAGCATAGAGAATATTAATGGCGACAGGTATTTGAAGACCAAAGATACGAAAACCATATTACTCAAACCGAAACTACCTTACGGTTATATTTCACCAAACCAGATTCTCCCTCTAACCGAAGCTGGGGGAGTTTCTTCACTATACTTCATGAGCCCCGATTATTTTGGCAAGTCATATTTGTGTCGAGAGCGAACACATTGTCCGAGCATGTATATGGTAACCGATGATTTACGTGTCACTCCATTGGGTGTGACCTCAAGCCTTTCTATTCTAAACGAGATGGAAATCCCATTGTCCGATGTCGAAGAATGGGAGCTGCACATTGGACTCGAAGAGGTGAAAAGTTTTGTTTCATATCTTTTTCATGTACTTATTCCATTGTTTGGACTATCCCTTCTCAAGAAAAAACAATAACATTATTATCCCTCCTTTTGTTGTAGGCTTTAAGGATATTGAAGGCATCTATTACATCTACTTCGGCTCTAACCGATAGCGGCCTGATCAATCCCTTGTCAAAGAAATGTCTGAAGCAAGAAAACCGAGGCTGATCGATCCGAAAGGCCTTTTGTTTAAATTAGTTTTTAGCTAGCATTATTTGTAGTACTTCCCTTCAAAGAACCGATTCATATTATCCTTGCACTTTGATTAACCACAACCAGCAATCTGATATTCCAGGAAAAGTTGAGAAAACTCAAATACATATATGATGTTGATGAAGAAAAAAACATATGTTGTTGACAATTATATAGGGCCACTCCAAGTAACATTTAAATTTGGATAAATTTCATCCAGGGTAAATTACGCTATACCCTATGTGGTTTAAAAATTTTGCACCTTCCATCCATGTGGTTTAAAAATAGCTAGTAATACCCTCGTGGTTTATTAGCCGTTAAAATAGGCTAAACAGACGTTAATAAAAATTAATATTCTGAATTTACCCCTATCCCTAAATTATTGTAAAATGTAAAATTACCACGGTTAATAATCTCAAACCCCAAAAGTTGAGACATGAGTGGATGTCCGATCCAACCCGGACGGACGGACGGCGGCGGCCCGCGCGCGTGTGTGTGTGCGCGAGGGGCGACTAGTCACACACATCCACTCATATCTCACTTTTGAACAGAGTTTGTCCACATCTCCTTCCTAAACCCATTTTTAAAGGGTTCACTTTGGAACATTACATCTCATTCATACCTCAATCATTTTGAGTGTTCTTACATGTTTTGAAAACTTCATATGGAGTACTATGTATTCCAACTAAGTCCCGACTTTAACTCGTAGTAGAGCCCACTCAAAATTGCCTCTCAAGTGGGCTGCTCAAAACAATCCATTTCCTCTATTTTTCCAACAATATATAATACATATTAGATTTAAATATGTTGATGAATAATATCAAAACCTTGACCTTTTGAAGAACTTACATAAGATCTCTCTCATGCTCTTCATATATAATAGATGTAATACGTCGTGCATAACTCAGATTTTCTTGTGATTATTTATTAACGTAATCTGAAAATAAATACTCATGTGCCAATATCTATTTATGTGATTTTTCAAACTAATATAATTTAACTTCTTAGTATGTTTGGAATTAATAATATGAATATCAAATTTCATTATATTAATAATGTGATTCAAGCCTTAAACATTTGTTAGTGTTCTTATAGTCAATATTACAAAATATTTACTTTGTTGTTGATAACATTATATGACATAAAATTTGAAGTTATAAGTTATAAATTTAGATATTGTTATGAAATTGAAATATTATAGAGAGAGAATTTAGTGAGAGAATAGAGAGAATGATTCTCATGTATATTTTTATTAATAACTGAAGTCCTATTTATAGGAAAACTTCAGATGGCACAATCGTAATTACATATTACATTAGGGGCGTAATAGTCATTCACATTATATAAAAACAAAAAAGTAATTGAAATATCACTTTCATGATATTTTTATAATACTCCCCCTTGAATGACTATTTACATAAATATTTGCTGAACTAGTTTGAAGAAAAACCCAATGGGAGAAAAACTTTCAAATTGTTTTTACTGGAGCTTGTGGCAATCATATCATGTTGCATCATAATGTTGCTAGAAAATCCCTGTGGGATAAAACTTCAGCAATCGGTGATCTCGTAAATTTACTCCCCCTTATCTCGATAGTTCTTGTATGAATATTCTTGTGTCGTCTCAGTAAAACCTCGTGGAACAAAAACTGAGTGAATATGTCATGTATATCATTCGTTGTTGGAGTATCCACGTGTTGCCTCATTAAAACCTTGTCAAGAAAACCCAGTGGGAAAAATTTGATCGAAGGAAAAAGAGTACAACTACTCCTTCTCATTTCAAACTTTGAGGAATAATCTTGATCTTTGTAGTGTTCCTCATTATGCTAGGAAAAACTCAATGGGAAAAATCCTAATTAAGGAAAAAAAGTACATTATTCATACTAATACGTCATTCCAATTGCCTCATTAAAAACCTTGCTAGGAAAACCCGACAAAACCTCATTCAAGAGAAAAAGAGTGCAACGCGTATTTTTTACAAATATGTCCCAGGCATTTCAATGATCCTTTAGGGATTAGTATGAGTATCATTTTTAATGCAGTTTGTAATATCAAACTCATATTCTTTGTGATATATTCGAAATCTCTTGTGGAAATTTCATATTAGTTATGATTAAGCTGCCTCGTTAAAAGCCTTGCTAGGAAAAATCCGGTGGGATAAAACCTCAGTCAAGGAAAAGAGTACAACAGATAATTTTCTTTCACAACACCTTTTTTTGAGTGACTGCACGTATTGATAATATATTTAAAATCTCTTGAGGAGTCACTTTCAATAAGCCCATATGTTTCATTTTATTATAAGGGCATATATTTCAATTCCTCATTTTCACAAATCATGGATTTTAATATCCTCATTTCCAATATCCATATTTCACAGTCATGGATATCCTCATATCATTTATTGATATCCTCTTTCCAATTATTGATATCCTCATTTCATTCATAGCGTTATATTGTGTCGACACTTTTCAATATTTATTTCCCCATGGCAACATAACTTGCCGAGATATCTCATTATCGATCATTCATTGGAATTACACAATGTGGTTATGTCTATATACTTCTCAAAAGTATATGCCTCCTTTTATCATTTGCTTTGATTCATATTTGGGGAATTATTATGTATTTATCAAAGCAGTTGTAGTTGGTACCAGAGATTAATAATCTGTCATGCATCTTTGAACTTCAAGTTCATATAATTGCGAGGATATAGTGTGATGCATTTCACATATTTCCAACTACCAATACTCTCCCTCATGCTGAGAGATTTCTTGAGCACCAAACTCATATGCCAGTATCTCAGTATTCATCTTCAGTCATGGGAGTTTATATATTATGTTCTCGATATTGGTTGGAGGACTTCAAATAGTATGCCAATTGATATCCCACTTGTATGCGCATATCTTAATCCTTTCTCGGATCTATTCAATTTATTTGGGATATATTACTAGCTTAATATGATCTGGAATATATGCTCAAACCGCGAGCAAATTATCTCGTAAATTTCTGATTACGAGTCATATACACATGTGACTATCTAGTGGATCCATAATATCTAGTAGTTCACATGTAGAGGAAGTGGGCCCATACTCCCCCTTAATATATTCCAAATTTATTAGGGATTCATTCCCAATAATGGCTAGTAGTGATATTAATCGAGAACAAATATTTGAAGACATGATGTGTCTGTATCACCATATAGATATTTTTTCCGGCATATCACATCATCTTTCGGTACCATTATTGCACATTATTTTCAACATGGAGTCGTCGCTCCCACATGTCATATTATGTTCATTATTCAAATAGAACTATAGTTCATAAGCTTCTGGACGCGGAGTCAAATCTCATACGAGTAATTCCAATCTATAAATAGATTATCATTGTATTCACAAAATTCACCCATAATGAGGGTCTGAATATCATAATGGATTCAATGCTTTCGAATCTTCGCAAATATTACCCATCTCTTCCAGTGAACATCATAAAATGAATTTATCGAGCTCGACTCGAAAGATTAAGGGTGCTAATGAGAAATGGCATCTCAGAAGATATTCGATGGTTGATCGAAGCACAAGTTCGACTATCTGGTGAATTTTCAAATTCATTTAAGTACATGCCAGGTACAGGTAAAAGTAGTTTTGCAAAGAAACGGAGAGCAAAAAGATTAGGTGGGTGCTATAAATGTGCTCGGTGGACATGTGACACACGATGCAAATCTGTGGGGTTTGTTGTAATACCCGTAATTTCGATTTCCGGTAATTTCTTTTTTTCGGCGGAAGCCCGTTTTGATGACTCTTTCATGACCGTTTCATTATTCTGAGAATGATTAATTCTACACTTTTTGACATCCGAGTTTGTTTCGGTGTCGTTTTGTTGAGTTCCGTGCTTTTTAGCGACTTTTCCGCACTTGAGTTCGATCCTTGCGAATATCGTTCGAAACTGCTGTTTCGAGTTTCCCGTAAGTCCGTTTAACTTTCTTAGAAGTGTTGTGAACTTCGGTTTGGTTATTCGATCACGTATCGTGATTTTCGGGCGTTTTGGGCTATTTTATAATTTACCCAAAGTTATGGGTATCCGTATCTGTATTTGCTGTCTCCACTCTTTTCTTGGTCGCGTATGATTAATTATTGCATTATGTTTTCATTTCGGGTCGATGATGTTGTCCGCGAGCTTTTCGTCATGTTCGTTCCGTACGTTTTCGGAAATCGAGTCGTCGGATCATGATGGCTGAGCACCGCCGACAGTGAGGCCGCACGGCCGAAGTCTTGGGCAATCGCCATGCAAGCACGGCAGAACCGCGTAGCGCACGCCACGGCCGGAAAGGTCGCGCGCTAACCGGCAGTGTAGCGACGCTTATCGGGCGGCCCAACAGACGCTGCCAGGGCAGAGGTGTTACTGTAGTACTGGACTCGGGGATGATCGGCAGGTAGCGCACGCTACTGTCGGGCATTGCGCACGCTACGACCGGCAGGTAGCGCGCGTTATGGCCGGAAGGCTGCGCACGCTACCTGGCCGAGTCAGTAGGGCAGTGGGGGGGTTCTGGACTGCGGCCTAGGCCGATAGCGCACGCTAGTCCGGCCCATTATAAATGTGACAGAGCAGTCGCATTTTCATTCATTTTTCACTTCCTTCCTTCTCTATCCGCGGCTGACGATTCAGAGGTGGCGAAGCCATGTTGTTTAACAACAAATCCATGAAGTTCTTGAGGTTATATCATTGATCAATCATCCTATAACATCCTTCGATCCAGCGAATCAAGGTGAGATTTCCTAGAACCCTATTTTGAGAAATTTTGGGGTTTTTGCATTTTTGTCCGATTCGTTCCGTATTGTTGATTAATTCATGTAGGGTATGATTAATCTTGGTAGTATTCTTGTGTTTAACATCATTTAATCCATCATTCTTCGTCGAATCGAAGTATAATTCTTGATTTCATTCGAATCGACTTTTTGGGGGATTTATTCTCGATCTCGTTTTCCATCCATTTTTGATGGATCTATTGTGGTTAAATGATGTTTTTAAACATATTCTATGGATTTTATATCCATATTTCAACTTGGAATTCCGTTTTCGTGTTTTGTCGGGACAAATCGTGTTCTTGGCCGTTTTGGGGCAAACACTTGAACTTTCGTCATTCGTTCTTTGAATTCAACGGCTTTGAGTCGTGTTATGGAATTCATTTCATTGTTGTTATTGTCCTTCTTAGTTTATGACCGCGAGTTGGCGATCGTTGGAGTCGGCGGGTTTGTAGTCGGTTCGTGTCAACCTACTTCGGTCGATTCTCCGCGTTGTTCTTATTCAAGGCAAGTACCTTGCCCATAATTTTCTTATTTTGTGGATATGATAATTAGTGATCGTCTAAATGTGTTTGTTGGTCGTTTCATTGAACTTTCAAAAGATTCGGGTTAGCCTTGTTGAAGGCTTGTTTTCAAAACGCGTGTGTATTGTGAATGGTGTGTCTTGTAAATGACTATGTGAATCCTATGGATATGTTTGGTGTTGATGATGCACTTGGTATTTGCGTGTGGACGTATATTGTTTCATTTCGGTGCATTGTGGTTTGACGTGTTGTTTTGCTAAGTGCTTGATGCCTCTTGTTGAGTTGTTTGGATATCATTGATGTGATATGTTATTTGTGTGAATGTGTGGATATGGTTGAAGGTCTACGGTGACACATGGCACGTGATCATGTGGTCAGGATGCAACAAGTGATTGATCCAACTGTGAGAGCCTGAGGTAATCTACGGTGGCACATGGCATGCGATCATGTGGCCAGGATGCAACAAGCGATTGATCCAACCGTGAGAAGTGTGTGATTTATTTCGCTAGCCAGCTCGGGAGAGTCCTTTGAGGCCTCGAGTGGGATTTGTGGCTTCGTCCCGGTCCTAGGCGATGCGCGTGCATGATTACGTTGTGTTGATTTTTATGTCCGTCGAGGACACGTGATGTTGGGCTCTGGCCCTGTGAATTATTGTCGGTTTTCTATTTGCAAAAACAAAACCTTTGGGCTGTGACCCCTGTTGATTTTTGGAAAGAGAAGGATTCTGAAATCCTAAATTGTTTTCTATTAAAACTCTCGATGGCATTTTAAACTGTTTTATAAATTACTTCCCTTGAGTTGTGATCTTTCAGTTTTGGAATGTTTTACCAAACTCATGCCTCGGGAAGTGCTTTTCGTTACGTTTGGAACTTTGAGGATTCCTGGTTATTGTTATTCGTGGAATGTGAATTGTATGGCTCGTATTTGCACTTTGTTCCTGCACTAGCAAAACAGTGGAGTTTTGCTAACCCCCGAGTATTCGGGGGGTGGATGTCTGTTTTTGCATTCAGGTTTGGGAGCATAACACAGGGTCGGCACGAAGAATGATGAAAGATAACGATACTAATCACACGAGGATCCGTATGAGGTCATTGGTTTAGTTATAGTTTATTTTCCGCTGCAGTATTCCTTCCCGTTGTACGGGAGTGTTTGTATTCGGCCCCTGCGTGGGCATGTAATGAGTTTGAGTTGTATGTATTTATTAAAAGACCAAATCGGTCTACTGAGTCATTTTAGCCTTGAAGGCATTTTTGAGATGTTCTATGTTGTTATCAGCCTGGTAGATCCTTGAGGAAAGGTTCTACGGCGTGTAATATTCCTGAACGGATTGGGGGTGTTACATAAATAGTATCGGAGATTAGGTTGTGGAAACCTAGGCTGTCGGGTTTAGTGGTGTCTGTTGAGTTTTTGTCTCGTCGGAATTTGTCTGACTGAGTCGTGTCGCGACGCGTCGTCTGAGTTTGTTGGTCGTGATTAGTATTGTGGGCGATCATCATCTTCGTGCGACCTGTGGATGTAAGTCTCCCTCCTTTGTGTTGTGCCTCGTGTGACACGAGGTATTTTTATGATTATTTGTTAAGTGACAGAATCCTCTTATGGATTTTGATTTCTTGATATGTGGTTATTTGACCCTCATATTTCGTTCATATGAGGAGTAATGGTGCTGGCTTGTGCATGTTTGACTTTATTTCTTTTATCCGCTGCGTGAGTTCTTTTGTAATGGCTTTCGGTATTTTACCGACTGAGTTTTATTTCGAAAACCGATTCCCTTAACCGAGTTTGTGGCATTATGGCCTTGATCGTTTTGGCGAAATTCTTATGACGGTATTTAGTACTTTGTAAATGGCTTTTGTAAGTTTTTGAAATATTACCGTCATCAGCCTTTTTGACGTTTTTGTAAATGGTTTTTAACCTGGTGGGTTCTGGCGTGGGGCCACGGCGTTATAATGTTCCGTGTAATTACCTGAAATTTTTGGGCATTCTAGCCCATTGAATTATCCTTGAAAACCTTGAGTATCTTAGAAAATAAATTTCGAGACGTACTTTTAAAATGAATTATTTTCTCGTGGTACATCCAAGGTGCCACAACATGTTTCAAAAATTCTTCTACCTCGAGGATCAAAATATTTTGAGATATTTTCGATGTTTAGAAACACTTATACTTAGACCCGAGGGTCGGATATTCTGAAAGTTTTTCACTAAAAGAAGGGTGTCCTCATTTTTGTTCAAACGCAAGATGATTTTCAAAGTCTCGAAAATGATGTTTGTTCAACTTTTTGTAAAATGATACTCAAGATCAACTGGTGTTTCAAACTGTTTTCAAAAGGTGGTTTTCGTTTTTTTTTAAAACCCATCATTTCCTGCTTGTGGTCGGAGAAGGTGTGTATGATGTTGGTATTGTTGTTAGGGTGTTAGCCCTCCGAATTGTGATTGAATTGGTGGTGTGAACGTTGAGTCGTTCGCCACTCATATGCTTTGATAGCCCTTTGTGGGAAGTGTGATGACGATCTTTAATGTTGTCATTTCGTGGTGACTTGCGTGTTATCGCACCTGTGTGAGCAGTTAAAGCTTGAGTTTGTACATTTGTGTACATGTGTGATTGTTTCATGATGTTTGTAATTATATGCTGGTTATTGTTCGAGCCGTTAAGGTCGCCGAACGATACCATCGTTGCTGTATTGTTTGTGTGTGTATCACTTTACGATGGTAATCGTTGTATATGATATGTGTTATGATTCTTTGTTGTGCTGAGTTGGCATCTCCGCTATGTTGTTTTGCGACGTTTTGCCCCATTATATCTAGCATTTGTATTTTTGGTATGCCGAGCCGATACGTTTCAACCGTGATGTACCGGGGCATGCACGTGTAAATTGTCCTTTTCGTCGGTACCACATTTCAAGTGTGGACTCGAGGGACACTGAATTCAGTTTTTCGAATTGGCTACCGAGACCTTCGGAGTTCGCGTTTCATCACAGTTATCAGAATCGGCTTTGAGAGGCCTTCGAAGGATGTTTCTGTCGGTTGCCTGTTGTGTCGTCTCCTTGATTTCGTTGTTGTGAGTTTCGGGGACGACACTTCTTTTAGAAGAGGTCGAATATAATACCCGTATTATTTTTGGCTTCTGCATTTTCTCTTTCTCAATTCTATCGACTCGCTCGTGTTCGTTGATACTTTCTGAACTTGTTCTGTATTTCGGTTTCATCATTCGGACGAGCTGTGATCTTGTTTTGAGTCGATCTGGTTATCGATGTGACTTTTCCGAGTTCGGTTCGATTCTTGTGAACCTTGGAGTTGTTGTTTGAATTTTATTGTTCTTCTTGATTCGAACATGATTGTTCGCTTTTTGTTGTCTCGACCGTTGTGGTTCGATCGTTTGATTGTTCGGTTTTTGTTGATCTCGTCTCGTGATTGTTGAGCGTTCAGACTCCTTCAGAAAATTAGTCTCCTTTCGATCTTCCAACCTTTGGGCGGTGGAATTCCGTATTTGTTCAGCGTTTGGCTCGCGTTTTGATTGGTGAACCGTTGGGTTGGTCAATCGTATTGATTTTCGTTCGTTGTGTTTTGTGATTGTTCGGATAATCGACTCGATTGTATTGTATGTTTGATGACGCTTGTCACTTGTTGATTTTATTATATCTCTATCGGTGGCGTTGTGTTAGTCGCCATGGAGCGTATTTTCACGTCGTATGTCTCTTTGCGTTTCTTGCAGCGTTTCGCCGTCGGGCGCGAGTTTTCGGTTTTTGTGTATCTCGTCGAGTTTTCCTGGCAGGGGATATTGCTTCTCCCTACTTATTTTAAGTTTCGGGACGAAACTTCTTTTAAGGAGGGCAGAATGTAATACCCGTAATTTCGATTTCCGGTAATTTCTTTTTTTCGATGGTAGTTCATTTTGATGACTCTCTCATGACCGTTTCATTATTCTGAGAATGATTAATTCTACACTTTTTGACATCCGAGTTCGTTTCGGTGTCGTTTTGTTGAGTTCCGTGCTTTTTAGCGACTTTTCCGCACTTGAGTTCGATCCTTGCGAATATCATTCGAAACTGCTGTTTTGAGTTTCCCGTAAGTCCGTTTAACTTTGTTAGACGTGTTGTGAACCTCGGTTTGGTTATTCGATCACGTATCGTGATTTTCGGGCGTTTTGGGCTATTTTATAATTTACCCAAAGTTATGGGTATCCGTATCTGTATTTGCTGTCTCGACTCTTTTCTTGGTCGCGTGTGATTAATTATTGCATTATGTTTTCATTTCGGGTCGATGATGTTGTCCGCGAGCTTTTCGTCGTGTTCGTTCCGTACGTTTTCGGAAATCGAGTCGTCGGATCATGATGGCTGAGCACTGGCCGGACAGGTGCGGCCGGCACGGTCGGAAGTGCTGGGCACTGGCCAGGCAAGCACGGCAGGAACCGGCGTAGCGCACGCTACGGCCGGAAGGCTGCGCGCGCTAACCGGCAGGTGTAGTGCACGCTATCAGGCGGCCCAGCGTACGCTGTCGGGCTGGGCAGAGGGTTCTTGGATCTTGGACTCGGGGATGATCGGCGGGTAGCGACGCTCTTGTCGGGCATTGCGCCTTCGACCAGTAGCGCGCTACGGCCGGAAGGCTGCGCACGCTACCTGGCCGAGTCAGTAGGGTAGTGGGGGGCTCTGGACTGCGGCCTAGGCCGATAGCGCACGCTAGCTCGGCAGGCTAGCGCACGCTAGTCCGGCCCAGTATAAATGTGATAGAGCAGTCGCATTTTCATTCATTTTTCACTTCCTTCCTTCTCTATCCGCGGCTGACGATTCGGAGGTGGCGAAGCCATGTTGTTTAACAACAAATCCATGAAGTTCTTGAGGTTATATCATTGATCAATCATCCTATAACATCCTTCGATCCAGCGAATCAAGGTGAGATTTCCTAGAACCCTATTTTGAGAAATTTTGGGTGTTTTGCGTTTTTGTCCGATTCGTTCCGTATTGTTGATTAATTTATGTTGGGTATGATTAATCTTGGTAGTATTCTTGTGTTTAACATCATTTAATCCATCATTCTTCGTCGAATCGAAGTATAATTCTTGATTTCATTCGAATCGACTTTTGGGGGAATTTGTTCTCGATCTCGTTTTCCATCCATTTTCGATGGATCGATTGCGGTTAAATGATGTTGTTAAACATATTCTATGGATTGTATATCCATATTTCAACTTGGAATTCCATTTTCGTGTTTTGTCGGGACAAATCGTGTTCTTGGCCGTTTTGGGGAAAACACTTGAACTTTCGTCATTCGTTCTTTGAATTCAACGGCTTTGAGTCGTGTTATGGAATTCATTTCATTGTTGTTATTGTCCTTCGTAGTTTATGACCGCGAGTTGTCGATCGGTGGAGTCGGCGGGTTTGTAGTCGGTTCGTGTCAACCTACTTCGGTCGATTCACCGCGTTGTTCTTATTCGAGGCAAGTACCTTGCCCGTATTTTTCTTATTTTGTGGATATGATAATTAGTGATCGTCTAAATGTGTTTGTTGGTCGTTGCATTGAACTTTCAAAAGATTCGGGTTAGCCTTGTTGAAGGCTTGTTTTCAAAACGCATGTGTATTGTGAATGATGTGTCTTGTAAATGACTATGTGAATCTTATGGATATGTTTGGTTTTGATGATGCACTTGGTATTTGCGTGTGGATGTATATTGTTTCATTTCGGTGCATTGTGGTTTGACGTGTTGTTTTGCTAAGTGTTTGATGCCTCTTGTTGAGTTGTTTGGATATCATTGATGTGATATGTTATTTGTGTGAATGTGTGGATATGGTTGAAGGTCTACGGTGACACATGGCACGTGATCATGTGGTCAGGATGCAACAAGTGATTGATCCAACCGTGAGAGCCAGAGGTAATCTACGGTGGCACATGGCATGCGATCATGTGGCCAGGATGCAACAAGCGATTGATCCAACCGTGAGATGTGTGTGATTTATTTCGCTAGCCAGCTCGGGAGGGTCCTTCGAGGCCTCGAGTGGGATTTGTGGCTTCGTCCCGGTCCTAGGCGATGCGCGTGCGTGATTACGTTGTCTTGATTTTTATGTCCGTCGAGGACACGTGATGTTGGGCTCTGGCCCTGTGAATTATTGTCGGTTTTCTATTTGCGAAAACAAAACCTTTGGGCTGTGACCCCTGTTGATTTTTGGAAAGAGAAGGATTCTGAAATCCTAAATTGTTTTCTATTAAAACTCTCGATGGCATTTTAAACTATTTTATAAATTGTTTCCCTTGAGTTGTCATCTTTCGGTTTTGGAATGTTTTACCAAACTCATGCCTCGGGAAGTGCTTTTCGTTACGTTTGGAACTTTGAGGATTCTTGGTTATTGTTATTCGTGGAATGTGAATTGTATGGCTCGTATTTGCACTTTGTTCTTGCACTAGCAAAACAGTGGAGTTTTGCTAACCCCCTAGTATTCGGGGGGTGGATGTCGGTTTTTGTATTCAGGTTTGGGAGCATAACACAGGGTCGGCACGAAGAATGATGAAAGATAACGATACTAATCACACGAGGATCCGTATGAGGTCATTGGTTTAGTTATAGATTATTTTCCGCTGCAGTATTCCTTACCGTTGTACGGGAGTGTTTGTATTCGACCCCTGCGTGGGCATATAATGAGTTTGAGTTGTATGTATTTATTAAAAGACCAAATCGGTCTACTGAGTCATTTTAGCCTTAAAGGCATTGTTGAGATGTTTTATGTTGTTATCAGCCTGGTAGATCTTTGAGGAAAGGTTATACGGCGTGTAATATCCCTGAGCGGATTGGGGGTGTTACATTTGTATCCAAAAATTGAGAAAATAAAATAGCATTTATCAAGGATGGACTGAGTAAGGAATCTATGGATCATGATATCCAACAGATTCTTGATAACATCCCAGTGGATACGTTCATCATGAACTAATGGCTTTGTGGATACAATTTAAGAATGAACGGGACGTTATAGTCATGAAAAATTAGTCTCAAGAGATACAGTTTGTAAGTCCGTTCTGACAAAGTTGGTATAAAGTAAATAGCAAAATAATGCAAGTTGATGAATATTGTTTTCCAATATTTAAATTTCTCAGTTGTCGATCGGTAACGTCATTTTCATTGAAAAATATAATATCATATCTTTCGTTTTCTTTTGCAATTTTGTCAAAAAGAAAATAGTAAAAACAGTGACTTATCTGCTGCTCGTTTTCAATGAAAATAGTGAAGTCATTTGTCGTTTAGTAAGAAGTTTGTTCTTTAAATTTGCGATCCACAAATCAGAAAATGTATCTCTCATAAAAGTATTTTGAAAGTCTAGTATAGAAATATGGAGTTCTCAGAATCCTCATATAGATCTCATCCAATTAAAACTATATGTATTTTAGGTGGATCCAAACTGATCGGTCATATCCAGCATATAGATATGACATATCAATTCGTAAAGGAATTAGGAAAATACAAAATCGATATATTGTATGGTGGGAGTAATTATTGATTTTGGGTTATCTTTTTGAGGCTGCACAAAATGGGAGAATAAGAGTAACAAGTGCCTTACACTATCCCACAGTTAGAACCAGTAGTATAGGGGGTTCAACTGGGTTGATGCTTCAAGCACAGTCTGTGCATAATAGTTTGATGTATGTGGTGAATAATAGTGATGCGTTTATTGTTCTTCCAGGCGGCTATGGCACACTCAATGAGATAATCAATATCACATCATGGGCTGAGCGGAACTTCCATACCAAACCACTAGGTTTGTTGAATATTAATAATTTCTTCAGCGATTTGCTTGCCTTTCTGGACCAAGGAGTAGATCACAAGTTTATATCTCAGCCACCACGAGATATAATAATATGTGCTGACACTGTTGCTGATCTACTTATAAAGTTTCAGGCATATATTTCAGTTAAGAATTTGAAAGTCAAAGTTCATCAACCACAGAGTATTGGCGCCAAACGAAAAAGAAGTTTAGATCCTTTAGATCTTTCATTATAAACCCTGATGCCAGGGGGTGGCAGAGTTACGAAGTTTTATACTCTCGGGACGCACCCCTTCTCTTTTTATGGATTTCATATGTATTTTCTTTTTCGCATTTCATATTGTCGAGTGTTTACTGCCTTTCAGCTAGTTTCGATATTTTCACTTCGACTGCTTTGTGCTTCTTCCAGAGCAATAATATGATCATTTTTGCCTTTATGCAAATACATTATTCTC
The DNA here is from genome assembly GCA_033398695.1 of Orobanche coerulescens. NCBI lineage: Eukaryota > Viridiplantae > Streptophyta > Magnoliopsida > Lamiales > Orobanchaceae > Orobanche > Orobanche coerulescens. The sequence goes on from CM065806.1 coordinate 18,139,886, forward strand.
ATGAATATGTGACATATGTTTCTCGATAAGCGTTGTCATGTCGATATGATTTCAATGATCCCACCATGTAATATAATCAACTTTGGATTTATTGAGCAATTATTTTTTAGTGATACTTTTTCATATCATCTGTCAAATGATCCCACCATGCAGTTTTCATATGATTTTTTTAATTAATCGGTGATAGCTTATGGTATCACTTGCTTAATTTTCTCCGTTCGTGTTTTAATAATCATGGAGATCGGATATTATTTCCATCAACTGCTTCTTCTTCGAGAGCATGATTTGAATTATTGATCAACTACTTCTTCAAAGTAGGATTTATTTTTATCAACTGCTTCTTCGAGAGCAGGATTTAGATAATCGATCAACTACTTCTCCAGAGTAGGATTTATGAACTATTCATGTGGTATAACCAACCACAATGGTGATATATAATATATAATTGCATATGTAAAATCATCCGTCTTGTGATAATTGAACTCATCACATGGGAGGTATTGTAATTGTAAAAAAATAAAATTCGATAAATGTGTGGTTTCAAACCACCACTTTGAGATAAATAAGAGGTAGAAGTTGAACTGCAAAAATAATTAACTGCTTCTACCAGAGCAGGATCGTTCGATCAATTTCTCAAAATATAGTCAAGGTATAAGTCGAAATATCGACTGCCGTTAATAGCAAGTGTAATGGTATGTATTGATAAATCTTTGCGATTTTCAGAGTTGGATATTCATTCGTCCATTTTAATAAATTAATAATAACACATACGAAAAGAGTTAACACTCATATCAATATTAGTGTCAAATTGAAGCTCTCGTTAAATGGATCATGATGGTATCAAGAAAAATTAATTCTAAGATCATATGAATCTTATATATAAAAGAAACTAAATTTATAATTTAATAAATTAGAGTAATATTTTATTCTTTTATATTAATTTTCTTACTCTTGGTTCTTTCCGTGACTTCTTCTTTCCCCCATTTTTTTCGTGTTTGGTGGCATTCTACTCCCATGATTTTAATTATTCTAATATTATATACTTCTTTTCTTCTTACACGGCTCTCTCTCCATTTTCTTTTCTTTGTTTTCAACCTCTCTCTCTTCTTTTCTTTGTTTTATTTGTTCTTCTTCTTCTCCGAGCTTTGCTTTTAATTTTTTTTTCATCGCCAACAGCCAATATTCCTTCAGCTCCGCCGAACCACAAAATTTATATTATTATTATTATTACCAGTTTTACTTTCTTGATTTAGAATATGTAACTGTCTGTCGGGATGAGTTTGGTGCAGGTAGTGTTGACTGGAGTTGTTGGCGACGGGTGCAGCACAGATCGGGGGTGTAAGGTTCGTTACGGGTTTAAACGTCGTCTTCGGCTTGGTCAACGCTGCTGCTTTCGCCGGTCAACACCACTGTTGCCGCTGGTCAACGTCGATGCTTCTCACATTTTGCTGTTCTATATTTTTTTTCTGATTTCGACTCAGAGGATGGTCCTCGGTACCAATACATCATAAATATCATCATCGTCATATATTACCGAATTAGCCCGTTTCTCTGGTCGTGATTTTTGAACTGATGGAATCAATTTACTGCGGCCCGTTTCTTGAGTGAGAGATAGGGCAGAAGATTGAGAGTCGGGTTCTTGGATTCCAGATGAGAGTAGAATGAAAACTGGATTTAGATTTCCAGGACTCAAATATGGATTTTTTTTTTCAAGGCTTCATCTCGGCCATGTTCTTTTCAATTTGTGTTTGTGTTCGTAATAATCTGATTTCTGATATAGAAGATCATCTACAAGATGCAACTGTAGAGCATACTCTAGTCATATTACTCATTTGGTTAGAGTCGTGCTGATAACGTGTTATGAAATCGAAATATTATAGAGAGAGAATTTAGAGAGAGAATAGAGAGAATGATTCCCAGGTATATTTTCATTAATAACTGAAGTCCTATTTATAGGAAAACTTCAGATGCCACAATCGTAATTACATGTTATATCAGGAGCGTAATAGTCATTCACACTTTATAAAAATAAAAGAGTAATTAAAATGTCACTTTCATGATATTTTTATAACAGATATGTTATTGATGAGAATCAAACTCTTGACTATTCTCTTACGTTAATTATATGTAGGCTATAATTTTTATAAAATTGGATTTGCAAAAAATATATTTTAATGTTTAGTATAAAAAATGAAAAATTCCTTACTTTGAAAGAATTGGAAAAATAAGAAACGTATTGGATCTAATTTTATTTTATTTTTTAAATCAATTTTGTTGCATTATATGCCTCCATATTTTGATTACTTTTGTCGTGAAGCTGTATAAAGGGCTGTTTTGATTGACATGGTATTATGGGAATGTTTTGAATCTTTTGGTGTATCGTGGCCTTTTGATTGTCATGTTCGGGATGTTGGTAATTTGCAATGAAAATATGGATGAATTTATCAAATTGGGGAAATTGTTGATATAATTGTTGGAATGTGTTTCGATTGTCTTTTTAATCAATAATAATAATAATCTATACTATATAATACTTATCCCCCTTAATTTAATGTGGAATGGGGATTTAATTATAACTTTTAATTCTAAATATATGAAGAGATACTATATAATACTTATCCCCCTTAATTTAATGTGGGAGAGGGATTTAATTGTAACTTTTAATTGTAAATATATAAAGAGACTATTTTAATTGTAACTTTTAATGTAAATAAACTAATTTAAATATAAAAGTATGATAAACATCACAATGCAAATGCACCTTCTAATACACAAGGTGATTAAAATGAACTTTTAAATGATAGTATAAATTACAAGATGGTTAAATTTTAGCTATGAAATCTTAGATACAATCGGTGCATCGCACGGGTTGAATAAACCAAAAACAACCCCGGAGCAACGTACGGGTTAGTAAAGCCTCATTTCATATAACTAATTACATAGACTAAAATAAAAGGACAATAACAATAAAAAAATATATAAACTTCTCTAAAAGCAGGCATTTAAATTATGCCATCTGCTCATTCAACCGTCTGCCCCAACATTACGTACAAAACACGTGCACCTTTTAATACACAAGGTGATTAAAATGAACTTTTAAATGATAGTATAAATTACAAGATGGTTAAATTTTAGCTATGAAATCTTAGATACAATCGGTGCATCGCACGGGTTGAATAAACCAAAAACAACCCCGAAGCAACATACGGGTTAGTAAAGTCTCATTTCATATAACTAATTACATAGACTAAAATAAAAGGACAATAATAATAAAAAATATATATAAACTTCTCTAAAAGGCATTTAAATTCTGTCATCTGCTCATTCAACTGTCTGCCCCAACATTACGTACAAAACACGTAGATATTCAACCAAAGACCGTGCATCGCACGGGTTGGATAATGCCTCGTAATAATAATAATAATAAATTGGTCTAAATTATACTAAATTGGTCTAAATTGATAAATTATGCGAAACTTCCCTATGGTTTCAAAACTATGCACATTTGGTCCCTGTAGTCAAAGGTAGGCCTGGGACTTTTCGGTTCCAGAGAGAAAAATATAGGAACTGGAATCGAACCGCATAATTTTTTTGCGGTTCGGTTTTACAAGTTCTTTTTGTCCGAACCGCACAGGAACCGAACCGAACCGGAACCGAGCCGGAACCGATTTTGTATGGTTCGGACGAAATATATTATATTATATTTTACTTTATTAAGAATATATTATATTATATTAATTATGTTTAATAAGAATATATTATATTATATTATATTATATTCAGAGGGTTAATTTCCCGGTTCGGTGCGGTTCGGACGGTTCCTTGCGGTTCATATCGGTTCTTCTTTAAAACGGACAGGAATCGTGAACCGAACCGAACCGAACCGAATGCTAACAGTACGAACCGAACCGAAAAAAAAATTTGTTGCCAGGAACTGAACCGAACCGTCGTTTTCGATGCGGTTCGGATCAGTTCCGCGGTTCCCGGTTTCAAAAGTCCCAGCCCTAGTCAAAGGTTAATAATTGGTCAATCAGGGGTAAAAAAAAGTCATTTTGCACGAGTGGGGCACGCCCAGTCGCATGTCTTGCGCATACAACTCATGCACAGTTATTTTTTGACGGCAGGGACTAACGATGCATTGTTTTTAAAACCACAAGGGGGTTTGACGTAATTTTTAAAACATAGGGACCAAACATGCAGAATTTCGAAACCACAAGAGAGTTTCACATAATTTACCCTTTCATCCAGCACCCAGTTAGACGTTCTAATTATATCTGGGTATTCATTACTTCGACAATTACATCTAAGAGGGGTGTATTTAATTGGGATTTTGTGGAATTTTTTTTTTTGATTTTAGAAATCCTATGATATTCAATTTGGATTGTTTTGAATCCACGAAAATCTTGAGGTATTCAATTTGGATTTTAGAATGTCATTTAAAATTTTGGTGTATTCAATTAGAATTTCAAAATGTCATTAAAATCTTGGTGTATTCAATCTGAATTTAAAACAATCCATTAAAATCTGAGGGTATTAAAAAATTCATGGATTTATTTGGATTCATTAAAATGGTGGATTTTGATGGATTTGTTAGTGTTTTTGTAAGTTTTGAAATCTCACCAAAATCAATGAGATTTTGAAGGATTTCTAAAAATCTATTTCTAAATCCGAAAAACTCTCCATCAAATTTACAAGATTCTACGATGATTATTATTAATTCATACATTATTACTAATCCGTCAAAATCTTTAAAAATCCATGGATTATTATTAATCCACCAAAATTTGAACTGAATACACTCCTCTAAATTTTTTTTTTCTATTTTTGCGTTGACCCAAAGATGAAATTTATTTCCTCCGAAACATGGCTTTATTTTCTTATTTTGAAAAAGTGTCCCTCATATTTTCCCTAATTCAACTCAAGCATTTTATCTTCCAACATTATTTAACAAGAGGAAACGTTTTCTTTTTTTCTTTTTTCGGTTAACAAGAATATTTTAAAAACACACATTATTTTAAAAGATTTTTTTTAATTTTATTATTTTTTGTTTTTATTTCCATTTAAAAAAATATTTTTAAAAATGCATTGTTTTCAAAGAAAATAAATACAGATAGAAGAATTTTTGTTTTTTTGCACGCTATTTTTATTTTCGATTAACAAAGATATTTAAATAAACCATTATTCTAAAAGAAAAGCAAAATTAGAAATAAAATATTCCTTATTTTGACTTTATTTTTGATTAACAAAGATATTTAAAAACACATAGTTTTAAAAGAAAAACAAAAATAGAGAAAAATATTCCTTTTTTCATTTTATTTTTTCCGGTTATTATTTTTCACCCAATATTTTTTTCATATTTGTTGAGTAACATAGTGCTTTTGTAAATAATCAATATGAATTTAGAGTAAATAAGACCAGTTTGTAAAATAAAATATGATTTGAGATAAATATAAAGTTTGTTATAAGTTAAGATCAAATTTATAATTTGCAATATAAGCACTAATAAGAATGTGTTTGGCCATTTCAATACTGGTTTGAGTTTTCGACTTGTATGTAATTGAAAATATCCTAATTGTTACTATTTCGTTATTGTTCAACAAATTATGGTTCATTTGAGAATGGGCATCTAACAAGGGTGGTAGATATAATAATTTTTTTTACTTCTCATCTCTCTACCCACTTTCTCATTCTAGAATTATGACTCTAGCCATTGATTCCAACATTCATTTACCTACTCCCACATTTTTCTACTTACTTTTTAGAATTATCATTCTAAGTAATCGGTACAAATATTTACCTTTTTACTCGTGATCTCTCTATCACTTTTTCTCTTCAGACTTATCACTAGATTCTAGGACTCTAAGCTATTGAAGCTTTTTTTTTTCTTTTACCTTGAATTGGAACTTGTTGTAGGTTCATATTATTATTACAATTTTTAAGGACCTTGTTGGGTAACGGGTCGGATACTCCAAAAATTGAACAGGATCGATTATACAACGGATTACCGAATATAATTATTACAAGATATATTCTTACGGGACAAAGTTTAAGGATTACAGACCAACTAAATTAACCTTTAATTATAACCGATATAATTATATCAAAGAACCCGAAAACCCGAAGCTGTCGGAACCAAGTTTACCACCCAGAACAAATCTGAAACACAAAGTAAGGATTTTAGGCACCAGCAACAGTAACCAAATTATGAATGCAAATATAATGAATATATTTATTATAATGTATATATATATAACGAATATATAATATATTATAATAAGACAATATACATGTATATATATATATATATATATTAAAGAAAAAGATAAGGATCGGAAGAACCCCTTTAGGAACGTGATGAGTAGGCTCAGATCTTCCGAAACACCTTGACACCATACGGACTTAATCCACAGAGGAAACGTCCGAACCACAGTCGGCCGGAATAGTGATCGAAGAACACACAGTCGGCCGGCAACCGGACCCGGTAGCATCTCCACACAAACTCAGAAACCCCAGAAATCTTTCCCCGATCTCACTCAGATATCACAACAAAGATATCACAAGATTTCACTCGGATTCTCAAGATGCAACTCGGTATTCAATCCTTTTTTGGTGTATCACACCCAGCTCCCTGGTCGAGCTTTATATACACACCAGGATGGACCAAGAAATCCCAAAGATCCATCGCAATAAAGGCTCGACAGGGGAAATAAGGTAAGAAGATCGGGATCGGGATACCAAGAGGGAAAGAAAAAGGAAACACACAGGAGACAAAGAATTTCTTGGTCCATCCTGGTGTACAAAGAATTTCTTGACTCCGCAATAAACGCGGAGTCAAATAGTATGCCGATTAATATCCCACTTATATGCGCATATCTTGATCCTTTCTGGGATCTATTGAAGTTTATTTGGGATATATTAGTAGCTTAATCTGATATGGAATATATTCTCAAATCATGAGCAAATCATCTCGTAAATTTCCGATTACTACGAGTCATATACATGTGACTATCTAGTGGATCCATAATATCTAGTCCACATATAGAGGAAGTGGGCCCATACTCCCTCTTAATATATTCCAAATTTATCTGGAATTCATTCCCAATATTGACTAATAGTGATATTATTCATCAAGAACAAATATGATGTGTCTATATCACCATATAGATATCTTACCAACATATCACATCATCTTTCAGTGCCATTATTGCATATCATTATCAACATGGAGTCTCCGCTCCCACATGTCATATTATGTTCATTAGTCAAATATAGAACCATAGTTCATATGCTTTGAGATATGAATTATTAAAACGCGGAGTCAAACCTCATAGTATGTTGACTCTTATTTGTAGTCATAACGGAGCAAAGAGTTAATCGAGACTGTATTCTTTGCAACGTGATGGAGAATCTTGTGAAATCCGTTGAGTTCATGATCACTCGACTTGACTTGGGGTAGCTCGACCCAAATTCAGAAAATAAAAACCCCAACTCGAGTTCGGGTGTACTCGACTCGAATCCGACCCGTTTGCAGCCCTAATTTCAACTCATCATAATTAGGTCCTTAAAAACTGTAATAGTAATATTAACCTACAACAAGTTCCACTTCAAGGTAAAAGAAAAAAAAAAGTTTGAATAGCTTAGAGTCCTAGAATCTGGTGATAATTCTGGAGAGAGAAAGTGATAGAGAGATGAGGAGTAAAAAGGTAAATATTTGTACTGATTAGTTAGAATGATGATTCTAAAATGTAAGTGGAAGGATGTGTGAGTAGGTAAATGAATGTTGGAATTGATGACTTATAGTCATAATTCTAGAGCGAGAAAGTGAGTAGAGAGATGAGAATTAAAAAAATATTATATATAAAAGAATATTTCTATCTGTATTTATTTTCTTTCAAAATAATGAATTTTTAAAAATGTTTGTTAAACGGAAATAAAAAAAAAGAAAAAATAAAATTAAAATTTCTTTTAAAATAATGTGTGTTTTTAAAATATTCTTGTTAACCGGAAGAAAGGAAAAATAAAAGAAAAAAAGAATATTTTTTCCTTTTTATTTTCTTTTAAAATAACGTATTTTTCTAAATACTTTTTTAACAAAAAATATAAAACATAAAATAAATTTTTTTTTTTAAAATGATGTATTATTAGTATATTTTTTGTTAACCGGAATTAAAAATGGAAAAAAATAAAATAAAAAAGAATATTTTTTTCTATATATATTTTTATTTTAGAATAATGTGTTTTTTAAAATATTTTGTTAATCATAAAAAACAGATAAAAATATAATATTTTTTCAATTTTTTCTGATTTTATTATTCTTGTAAAATAATGTATATTTATTTTTCTCTTAGAATAATGTGTTTCTATTTAAGTAATTTTCTTTAATGTTGAAAATAAAATTAAACAATAAACAATGTTGGAAGATAAAATGCTTGAGTTGAATTAGGAAAAATGAAGACACTTTTTCAAAATAAGAAAATAAAGCCATGTTTGGGAGGAAACAATTTCACCTCTGGGTCAACACAAAAATAGAAAAAAGACTTATATGTAATTGTTAAGTAATGAGTATCTAGATATAATTAGAACATCTAACTCGGGTGCTGGATGAAATTTACTCAAATTTAAATGTTACTTGGAGTGACCCTGTATAATTGTCAGCAATATATGTTTTCTTCTCACTAGTACAATAAAGTTGATAGACTTCAGATATTCACTGAAGTCTATTTTTCTATTTACCGAAGTCTAGGCGCGTGAAGTAATAAGTGTACTTTTTTACTTCGCTGCAAAACTGAAGTGTATTGCTTATATGTACCGAAGTCTATCACAACTTTATTTGACGAACCGGGCCGGGCTTTTTAAATCACTGAAGTAAAAATGTCTTTACTACTTCGGTTATTTATTTTTTTTCGAAGTAAAACAGATACTTTATTCTTTGTTTCTGTAAAATTTAGTGAAATAAAAGGAGTTCTTTTACTTCGTTCTCTTTTATCATATTCGAAGTTAAAAAGGTACTTTATTCTTTGTTAATGTAATATATAATGAAGTAAAAAATGCTTCTATTACTTTGTTTCTTGAATCAATGTCGAAGTAAAATTTTCTTTATTTTTGTTACGTAAACCGAAGTAAAAAGAAAACTATTACTTCATTTAATATATCGGTTTTGAAGCCAATTCCCTGTCAAACATGTAATAACCGTACAATAATAATAAACGTACTTTCATAAACATATTCACCCCATATATACCGACCTTCTAAAACGTTTGTTAGGTTAGACTTCCACCCAAATCTACCATGCACATCAGCCATCACAAAAAAATAACCTGTTTGTTTAAACCACAACAATACGTAAACTAAAATGAAAATGTTTGTGAACTTTCACTGACAAAAACCTCTAGAGAATCTGGCAGTACCACTTTGTAATATCCGGAATTTTTACTACTATTGTTTAATATTATTTTATCCGAGTTATGTTGTACAGCGTGGAATCTGTACAGTATGGATAAAATAATGAAGGATTGAGATGTCAGTGTTGGTATAATTATCGTATTTGGTAGACAATTACAATTGAGAATATCGTGTATCAGGTCATCGCACTTTTGATATTTGGTATATCGTATGAGAATATTATTGGATTCAATATTTGTGTTGAGTGTGTCTTATGTTCGTTTTTGGTATGTCGATACGTTGGACAAAAATTGCGGGAAATGGCTAAGTGTAGCATTATTAGCGCATGCTAATATGCATTCCTAGCGCACGCTATCGTGCAGGTTTAACGCACGCTAATGGTAAAAGGTAGCGCACGCTAGTTCAGAACAGATCAGAGGGAATCTACGTGTGGACCCGATCACTTTCGGCGCATGTGCCGACGAAGTCAATTGATGTTTGTCGTAAAGCATTAGCGCACGCTAATGCCTGTTGTTAGCGCAAGCTAATATCAGATCGGTCAACATGGAATCTTGGCTTTATTGGTTGCTTTCGGCATGTGGGGTCACGAGCATATTCGGGGTAGGTGCAGACTATAGCAAGTCAACTTCGGATAGCACAGGCCAAGGGCAAAGGACTTGCGTACGCTAGACAGTGTAAGTTACGTATGCTAATGCATGGGAATTACGTACGCAAGCACATGTACGAAGCCAGACAGTGGCCTCTGGACCGCGATAACGCACGCTAACAAAGTCAGTTAGCGCACGCTAAGGCTGTTGCGCACGCTAAACATGAGATGTTAGCGCACGCTAGTAATGTATTCTATATAAGGGGACAGACGGGTTTTGAGATGCATTTAGTCCATTCTTTCTCCTTCAGTCGATAGAGAGAGTTTTGGGAGGTTCTTGAGGTTCCCAAACACGGTCAGATGATGATCTTTAACAAGATTAAGATGGAGAGCATGGATTCAAGCCTTGTTCTTCAAGTTATTCATGATTCTTGGAATGGAGTCACGTGTTCTTATTCTTGGTTCATCCAATCCAGGTAATTTTGCGTATCCCTTTGATGGTGGTTCGTTTTTCTTGGATGATTACATGTGAGGAGCATGTCGGATAATCAGATGATGATGTTATATGAGATACAATGGAATTTTGATAAGAGTTTCGAATGTTAGTTAAGATTCTTCATACTATAAGGATGTTGATTCATTTAACCTGATCTAAGATGGATTTCTGAATCTTGGTAATTATATTGGTGTTTAGATGAGATGAATCATGATACTAGGTTGAGTTCCAGATTGAGTATGATATGATCATAGTTATCGAGTCGGTTTGATTGTTGATGTTGTTATTGATATATGGACATTGATATGATCCTTGTGATAGTTATGGTGTCGTTTATCTTCAAGAGATATGGAGATTTATGTCTCCCTTCATTCGGATTCGTAGTCGCAAGATGTTAGTCGATGCTTGGAATGCATGCCACTGTACAGCATTAGCGCACGCTAAGCCTACTGGCTAGCGCACGCTAACGGGAGCAACCTAGCGCACGCTACATTATGCATTTAACGTGCGCTAAGTAGGCAGACAATGCAGTATTTTTGTGTTGTGATTATGAATTCGTGATGATTTGATTTGGTTTGTTCTGACTGCATTTATTCGAGGTTTTGTTGAACCGTTGAGTTCGATTGGTTGGTTTTGTCGGTTGTTGATTATTATCGGATGTGTTATCATTTGATTATTGCATTAGGTTGCGATAATTGATCGTGGATTACGACCGTTGTGTTGCTTTTGATCGGGGCTGAGGAGCTCGTAGACAAAGGCAACATGTTCGGTAGCAACTTCGTGGTATCGGTATCGAGGCAAGTTATTACTTGCTCAGTTATAATGTTTAATGAATGGTTTCAGTTTTATTTCGTTTATAATGCATATAGCAATAATTATATGTTGTCATTCCGATTCTGGGAGTTAAATCATAATGTATATGATCTATTTCGGTTATTGGCATATTCGGGTATCGAGGTTACATTATGGTAAAGACGAGGATATGAGTATCTGTAGTCCATGGTACGTCTGGATCGCCGAGCATTGCGGATAATCTTCGGTGATGGTTTGATATCGAGATTTCTCCCGAAGGACTCGGGGTAAGTATCTTATATCGATTCAGTTAGTGTTAGTGATTTGATCATGCATATTGTCATTCATGTTGTCGAACATGAGGTCGTCTTAGTGGATTTGTCATATTGTCGTTCATGTTCTGTTGTTCATGTTGATGAACATTTTGATTTGCATATGTGTATGCATAATTGTGTTGTTTGTGTTGTGTTGATCCGATGTGATCGTGTGATCTATGCTGAGGGCGCTAGATCAGATGTCCACCTCGTGTTGGTTCGATGAGATCATCTTGGGATCTATACTGAGGGCGTTGGATCATTGGACGGGTTATTCCACCTCGTGTTGGTCCGACGGGATCATCTTGGGATCTATGCTGAGGGCGCTGGATCGTTAGATTACCCAGTGTTGTGTTGTTTTGCATATGTATATTGTTGGTTATCCACCTCGTGTTGATCTAGTAGGATCATCTTGGGATCTATGCTGAGGGCGCTGGATCATGGGATTTCCATTGAGTATACACTGTTATTGTTTTGAGCATATTGACGTGGTCATATGAGTATGCATTTGTAGGTCTTGTGTTAGGACCGTGTCCGTATTGCATTGATCTGATCTCGAATTAGACTGATATGATGGTCGTGGTACTTCATATCTCGAGGTATGTTCCATATTTCCTTTGGTATTTGCCTTTGATGGACAATCGGTTATCGTCTTGGGATTTGATGATGTTATTTGATGGACTGTATTGGTCAGAAATGGTATATTTCCGTATCGTGAGTTGGTGATGATAGTTTGAGAATCTTGAGTATTGTTTGAAGTACAATACAAATATTAGGTTCGAGTTTATTGGTTAATCAAGTACGAGATGTGAAATGTGATAATAGTTATTCTGATGAGAATGACTTGAGTAAGTAAAGTTATGGCGGTAAGATTACATTGGTCGTATTCTTATGTTGTATTCTCATTGGTATGTAATTATTAATGTGATGTGACGGTTATCATTGTTGGATATTATGGCTGACCCCGTCGTGGGATTTCTTTTTAGGTTCTTGGAGTATCGAGCTTGTAGCGGTCGTGAAGAGATGAGCTTCCCGGAGGATACTATCTAGGACATATTTGTGCATTGAGTTTCTTGATTGGTTCTTGTATTCCGCTGCTAGAGTATCTTTATGGTTGGTCTTTTTCCGCTGCGTGAGTATTTTGAAACGCTCTTTTGGTATCTGGTAATTGAGGTTACTTTGGAAATCGTTTCCTAAACTTTTGAGTGTCGGCCGTTTATTTCAAATGAGTTTTTACGACGGTTTTTGATAAATGAATTTTATAAGTCTTTGTGAATTTTTAAAGATAGTACCGTCGTCGGCCTCTTGGGTATTTGTAAATATTTGCGAAAAATTTCTTTTAGCCTTATGGGTTCCATCTCGGGGCCTACGGCGCTGTAATATTTCCGGTTAAATCTGGGGGTGTTACAGAATATGGTATCAGAGCTTAGGTTGAGAAAACCTAGGCATTTGGGTCGATTTGGGTCGTGTTTTGGTCGCGTCATTCGAGTTGTCCATTGACTAATACTAGAGCCGTGAGTTTTTGTTGTTCACTCGGGCTTATGAGTTATGTGATTTATCAGTGTGGTATTGGGATTGTTGTAAACTTTTCCAAATTGTGCTAACGTGATTCTTTTAAATGAGATGTATTGTGTTCTTGAGTCGAACTGATTTGGCAAAATGTGTGTTTTGAAAATATCCGTGTCGAGTATTTTCTAGAGTCGAGAAATGTGCCAGTATCACGGGGAATCGTCGGCTTCACGATTTGTAAGTATTTGGATTTTTGAATTTCATTGAGATTTATTGCCGTTTTAAGTTGATATGTTTTGAGATTCGTAAAGATATTATGCTTCACAGTATGAGATGACAGAGTGAGACAAGATTGATGATCTTGAGAAACTATGATTTTGGAAATCAATATATCGGTTATATTTCGGAACGGAATTGTGCCTTTGGGAGAAATGTTGTGCATGGTTGAGAAGAACATGTAGTCATGATAGATCATTTTATGATATATGGAACTGTTTTTGAGCATTGAAAATGATATTTTTCAAAATGAATGTTTTACAGATGTTTTACGGAAAATGATTTTTGGGTCGAGACCCAATCGATTTTGAAATAGTTTTGTAACTCAGGACTTGGGGTCCGTAAAGAGTTTTCTACTGTATAAACTTCTTGTAATGCGGAACGAGATATGGGCTGAGACCCTAGTGTTTCAAAAAGGCTTTTTAGTTTTCATAAAACTCCCGGGATTTGTAAAACTCTTTATCAATCGTTTATTTATTTCGTTCCTACCTTTTGAGGTTTTGGTTTACTCATTCAAATAAAACTTCTCGGGAAGTCTTTCGCTGTATTTGATTTGTCGATTTTTCAATGTTTTGTGATAGCATATTAGAGGTGATCCAGGATGGATTAATGGTTGACGTTGCGAGTAGTATGTGGGGGAAGAGTTTTTATCAGAGTCTATATATTGAGATTTTGGAACTCTATCGTGTGGTTTTCTCGATGGAATATCAGTGGATATTGGTGATAAGATGAACTGATATACAGGAGTATGGATATGGTCAAGCATTTGCATAAATCCCATTTTATTTAATCGTGTGTATTGAAAAGAATTTTTATCGAGAACTTGACACGAGCGAGCCGGTTAGTTCGAAAATTGATTTTGCAGTCTTACCAAAAATTTATGTTGAGTTTTGAAAATTTTGAAAGAATTTTCGAAAATTTGTCTTTTGACAAGACTATATGATTTCAAACTGATTTTGAAAATGTGATTGATAACCATATGCATTTTGTGCATAGTGCATATCGTGGTAAAGTTGTGAGTGACTCACGAACTGGATAATACATCAATATGGTATGATGAATAGAGATCCGAACTTTGGTATGGTAGTTTGGTTATCCAAGGATGATCGGTTGATCTATCTGATAAGGGAAATATGCCGCGTAATGTAGATTCGGTACAGAATATGACCTTGGAACTTCGGGTTTTGTGAAACTGGGGCATATGTGCTATGTGATTCCATTGGTATGGTAGCGGCTCGATTTTACCATAATGATTTTTTTTAAAGATTTCTTTGTAAGTGTGGATTTGGGTATGGTAACCCCAGGTTGGTTGTTTTGAGTATTGATTGGTCGTTTCCACTCCATACATGATTGGACATGTTCGACGGGTTGCGATTGGTTGTTCGTACGCCTTAGAGGTTCGTTCACCAGTTGGGTATGTTTATTGAGATACACTATATGTGATTGGCGTGTCGTTTTGAGAACTTTATTCATTTGTATACCGGTTTCTGTGGTTCTGTTTTGATCGTGTTGGGGCTTACCGTGTGAAGGTATTCTCGATTATCGTTGATCGTTCGTTGGTCGTATTGGAGTTTATCACGTTGATGATATTCTCGATTGTGTTTTGACCTCTGGTTGGTCATATTGGAGTTTATCATGTTGATGATATTCTCGACTGTGTTTTGACCTCTGGTTGGTCATATTGGAATTTATCATGTCGATGATAAATTCGGTTGACTTATTGGTTGATCATTGTTGGTGACAATCTGAGCGTTCGGATTTTGTGTCGGTGTCTCGGGATTCATGTCGTTTTGGGCAGTTGTTTCGAAGATGTATTGTGTATTATTCGTCTTATCGGAATTGAGACCTGATTATGTAATCAAAGCGCATGTAATTTGATTCGGGCAGATTGTTTCATCCGAAGATGATATATTTCGTTGAGACTCAAGGAATTGTGATTGTAAAGTGTATTGAGACTTTACAGTGAGGTCACTAGCTAGTATCTCAGGATACCGTCGACTTTGCGCATTGGTAAGTATGCTGTTATGGTTATTCTATAGTGATGATGATTGATCATTGTCGTGATGGTTTTGGGATATTTTGGGTTGAACGGTATGTTTGTTTGTTTTTATGACGGCTTGCAAGTTTCGAGGCCGAAATTTTTTTTAAGTGGTGTAGAATGTAATACCCGGAATTTCTACTACTGTTGTTTAATATTATTTTATCCGAGTTATGTTGTACAACGTGGAATCTGTACAATATGGATAAAATAATGAAGGACTGAGATGTCAGTGTTGCTATAATTGTCGTATTTGGTAGACAATTACAATTGAGAATATCGTGTATCAGGTCATCGCACTTTTGATATTTGGTATATCGTATGAGAATATTATTGGATTCAATATTTGTGTTCAGTGTGTCTTATGTTCGTTTTTGGTATGTCGAGACGTTGGACAAAAATTGCGGGAAATGGCTAAGTGTAGCATTATTAGCGCATGCTAATATGCATTCCTAGCGCACGCTATCGTGCAGGTTTAGCGCACGCTAATGGTAAAAGGTAGCGCACGCTAGTTCAGAATAGATCAGAGGGAATCTACGTGTGGACCCGGTCACTTTCGGCGCATGTGCCGACGAAGTCAACTGATGTTTGTCGTAAAGCATTAGCGCACGCTAATGCCTGTTGTTAGCGCAAGCTAATATCAGATCGGTCAACATGGAATCTTGGCTTTATTGGTTGCTTTCGGCATGTGGGGTCACGAGCATATTCGCGGTAGGTGCAGACTGTAGTAAGTCAACTTCGGATAGCGCACGCTAAGGGCAAATGACTTGCGTACGCTAGACAGTGTAAGTTACGTATGCTAATGCATGGGAATTACGTACGCAAGCACATGTACGAAGCCAGACAGTGGCCTCTGGACCGCGATAGCGCACGCTAAGGCTGTTGCGCACGCTAAACATGAGATGTTAGCGCACGCTAGTAATGTATTCTATATAAGGGGAGAGACGGGTTTTGAGATGCATTTAGTCTATTCTTTCTCCTTCAGTCGATAGAGAGAGCTTTGGGAGGTTCTTGAGGTTCCCAAACACGGTGAGATGATGATCTTTAACAAGATTAAGATGGAGAGCATGGATTCAAGCCTTGTTCTTCAAGTTATTCATGATTCTTGGAATGGAGTCAAGTGTTCTTATTCTTGGTTCATCCAATCCAGGTAATTTTACGTATCCCTTTGATGGTGGTTCGTTTTTCTTGGACGATTACATGTGAGGAGCATGTCGGATAATCAGATGATGATGT
Source organism: Orobanche coerulescens (assembly GCA_033398695.1). Lineage (NCBI taxonomy): Eukaryota > Viridiplantae > Streptophyta > Magnoliopsida > Lamiales > Orobanchaceae > Orobanche > Orobanche coerulescens. The sequence goes on from CM065806.1 coordinate 18,156,535, forward strand.
TATATGAGATACAATGGAATTTTGATAAGAGTTTCGGATGTTAGTTAAGATTCTTCATACTATAAGGATGTTGATTCATTTAACCCGATGTAAGATGGATTTCTGAATCTTGGTAATTATATTGGTCGATTTAGATGACATGAATCATGATACTAGGTTGAATTCCAGATTGAGTATGATATGATCCTTGTTATCGAGTCGGTTTGATTGTTGATGTTGTTATTGATATATGGACATTGATATGATCCTTGTGATAGTTATGGTGTCGTTTATCTTCAAGAGATATGGAGATTTATGTCTCCCTTCATTCGGATTCGTAGTCGCAAGATGTTAGTCGATGATTGGAATGCATGCCACTGTACAGCACTAGCGCACGCTAAGCCTACTGGCTAGCGCACGCTAACGGGAGCAACCTAGCGCACGCTACATTATGCATTTAACGTGCACTAAGTAGGCAGACAGTGCAGTATTTTTGTGTTGTGATTATGAATTCGTGATGGTTTGATTTGGTTTGTTCTGATTGCGTTTATTCGAGGTTTTGTTGAACCATTGAGTTCGATTGGTTAGTTTTGTCGGTTGTTGATTATTATCGGATGTGTTGTCATTTGATTATTGCATTAGGTTGCGATAATTGATCATGAATTACGACCGTTGTGTTGCTTTTGATCGGGGCTGAGGAGCTCGTAGACAAAGGCAATGTGTTCGGTAGCAGCTTCGTGGTATCGGTATCGAGGCAAGTTATTACTTGCTCAGTTATAATGTTTAATGAATGGTTTCAGTTTCATTTCATTTATAATGCATATAGCAATGATTATATGTTGTCATTCCGATTCTGGGAGTTAAATCATAATGTATATGATCTATTTCGGTTATTGGCATATTCGGGTATCGAGGTTACATTATGGTAAAGACGAGGATATGAGTATTTGTAGTCCATGGTACATTTGGATCGATGAGCATTGCGGATAATCGTCGGTGATGGTTTGATATCAAGATTTCTCCCGAAGGACTTGGAGCAAGTATCTTATATCGATTCAGTTAGTGTTAGTGATTTGATCATGCATATTGTCATTCATGTTGTCGAACATGAGGTCGTCTTAGTGGATTTGTCATATTGTCGTTCATGTCTGTTAGTCATGTTGATGAACATTTTGATTTGCATATGTGTATGTATAATTGTGTTGTTTGTGTTGTGTTGATCTGATGGGATCGTGTGATCTATGCTGAGGGCGCTAGATCAGATGTCCACCTCGTGTTGGTCCGACGGGATCGTCTTGGGATCTATGCTGAGGGCGCTGGATCATTGGACGGGTTTTTCCACCTCGTGTTGGTCCGACGGGATCATCTTGGGATCTATGCTGAGGGCGCTGGATCGTTGGATTACCCAATGTTGTGTTGTTTTGCATATGTATATTGTTGGTTATCCACCACGTGTTGATCTAGTAGGATCATCTTGGGATCTATGCTGAGGGCGCTGGGTCATGGGATTTTCATTGAGTATACACTGTTGTTATTGTTTTGAGCATATTGATGTGGTCATATGAGTATGCATTTGTAGGTCTTGTGTTAGGACCGTGTCCGTATTGCATTGATCTGATCTCGAATTAGACTGATATGATGGTCGTGGCACTTCATATCTCGAGGTATGTTCCATATTTCCTTTGGTATTTGTCTTTGATGGACAATCAGTTATCGTCTTGGGATTTGATGATGTTATTCGATGGACTGTATTGGTCAGAAATGGTATATTTCCGTATCGTGAGTTGGTGATGATAGTTTGAGAATCTTGAGTATTGTTTGAGGTACAATACAGATATTAGGTTCGAGTTTATTGGTTAATCAAGTACGAGATGTGAAATATGATAATGGTTATTCTGGTGAGAATGACTTGAGTAAGTAAAGTTATGGCGGTAAGATTACATTGGTCGTATTCTTATGTTGTATTCTCATTGGTATGTAATTATTAATGTGATGTGACGGTTATCATTGTTGGATATTGATAAGTGTCAGTTTTGTACACTTATCCATGGTTTGTATCGATAAAATTCACCCATAATTTAGCTAGTCTACTCGTTTTTTGCTTTTAATTTATTAGTTTTAAATAATTTTATTTTTATCAAATGATGATCGGATTAAATAACTGAATTACTCAAGAAACAACATGTTTAATAAATATTCTCTTTATTGAATTTTGATATATTCATGTTGTAGGGCTTTCCGAGACGAATTCGGCAGTCTTTCCGGATTCAAAATCAGAGTTATATATCAAAAGTTATCATCCGAAGAAGATCCGGGCAAAAACGCAAAGTCCGAGGGAATTCGGGCTGAAAACGTAACTTTCAAAGCATCCGGTGAACAAATTTACGAAGTTAGTTACGGCCGTAACATTCAGGGGTTACGGCCGTAAGTCACTTGTTACGGCCGTAACTCCCGAATGTTACGGCCGCAACTCTTGACATTACTATGATTTGTCTAATTTTTTATACTTTTGTGTATTATTGAGGGGATGGTGGCATTGATCCGATCTAATGTAATAATGCTGGAGTTTTGGAGCTATTAGATGACTTTAGGTGTATAAATAGACCCCTTAGATCCTTCATCATTCATCATTCAACTTATAATTTTCCATTTATTGTAAACTTTTCTTTTTGTGTGAAGAACACACTTGTGTTCTTGAGTGATCTTTGTAAGAGTGGTATAACATATGTTGTTCAGAGAGTTTATTGCTTCTATCTCCTTTATCTACTAAGGGAGTTAGGATCAATTCTTTCTCTTGATTCAACTAAAAATGACCACCAAAGCTTGTAATATGTGTAATAAACCTTTCATGGGCTAAGTAATCTTTAGTTGGGATTATAAACAAGGTTAGTCATATTATTTATGTTTGTATAAAGATCTATTATGAATTACTTATTATTGTGTGTGATTTTCATTGTTTGAACAATCTTTATTTATTTGGCCAATAAATGACGATATTAATGGTCTTCATATGTTTCGAAAGAAAATATGTTTGATTAGATCAAATGATCTTCACTCTAAGTTGTTCTAGGGGATAGAAATATACCCCTAGTCCTTAGATGATTCTTTGAGTTATTTTCATAAATCCTAATGATATGTATTGAAGCCAATCAACATAGAAATATAGTGGATTGATTCAATATGTAAGGGGCGTTTTATAGTTCGAAAGAGAAACCGTCTTTTTAAGGAAAATCGAATCTACACAACATAATAAGTAAATTCATCTTATGATCTCCAATACATCTTGTATAACCAATGACGAACTAAGTTTGTAATCCCAACTATTTCATTTTATCGATAATCAATCTATTATTATTGCTATCTTTTTATTTCCTTATAATATTAGAACTATTATTGCAATTTCTTTGCAATTATTAAACAAAACTTTTTAATTGTGTGTTTCACTCATCTTAAGTATCTATAAAAATAGACTAATAGTGTATAATTCAAATTATAACAAAACTTCCTTGTGGGATCGATAAACCGGACTCAAAAAGTCCACTTTACTACTTGATACGATATCGTGCACTTGCGATAGTTACACTAAAAGCGTGTCAAGTTTTTGGCGCCGTTGCCGGGGAAGTATAAGTTATATTTGAAATCTTACATTGTAAACTATTTTTATAAGTACAAATTTCTCGACGTTGTAACTTAGTACTCAATTGTGTTTGTCCGGTCAAGTGGCGGATAACGGTACTCCGTGACTATTAAAGTCGGATTTTTCAGTTTCCCACAACAACTGATATTTGTAGATATTTTATTCAATTATTTTCGTTGTCTTTTTATTTTTGTTTTTTTTATCTTGGACGAAACATTGTTTAAAATTGAAAAAAGATTTCCCTTTTTAAGCAAAAATGCAATTTTAAAAATTTACAAGACAAGGCTTGAAAGGATGAGGTTGCTTACGAATAAAAGCCTACCTTTTGACATAAGATTCATTATCGAAGCCAAAGTAAGAATAGAAGGTGAATTCACAGAAACACCAACTAGATTTTTACCAGGGCTTGGAAAAAGTTCATATGCCAAGAAACGACGAGCAAAGATGCTAGCCGTTTGCTATAAATGTGCTAGATGGAACTGTAATGCAAAATGTCGATATTTAGGAATTCCATCTACAAACAGAGAAGATAAAATTCAGTTCATTAATGATGGTCTGAATAAGGAGAATTTAGATAATATCAAAATTTCTCTTGACACGCATCCTAGTGGACTTGTATATTACGGAATTCAATGTTTGTGGAATAAATTCAAACCAGAATATGAACAACGTCTTGGGAATCTGACGTTAAAATACCCTGTTTGCCAATTTGTAAGAAAATTGGATGGGAAGCTTCTCCCCGACTCATAGAAGGCGTTAGGCCGTTTCGAACGTAAAATCGGAGGAAGATGTGAGCCACAATCACAACTACTGTACATACGCGTAAGTATCTTTTATTTTTGTCGTGTGGTGAGATTTTCTGAATAAAAAAATGTGATACGCGATAAAAGCTTTCATTATTCTATTGAGTAGTTGAAGCACAATCAAACGCAATCACAAACTTGTTAAACAATTTTTACCTTCTTTTTCTTCTATAAATAATCTTTCTACTGGTTTCTTTCATTCATCCCTCAAACTTGCACTTTTCTCTCTGCTTTCTCTCTAAAAATTTTTTTCTTTTCAAAAATGGAGTCATCATCTTCAACAAAAATTTAAAACGGTATGCATTTTTGGTGGAGCTAATTGGAAAAGAGGCATGCTTTATCAAGCACCCACAACTTGGGTCGTACCTTAGAGAAAAATGCATTCATGTAGTTTACGGAGGAGGAAGTCTAGGATTAATGTGACGAGTCACGTACGCCTATATGGAAGGAGTAAGAGTGTTGGGAATAATCCCAAAACTCGGGCCGAAAGTAAAATCACCGGTCAACTATTGGAGATGAGTTTAGATCTGTGAATATGCAAGATCGCATAACTCACATGATAAATAATTCTGGCGCCTTTATCGCCCTTCCCGGTGGTTTTGGCACCCTTGAGGAACTTTTTCATGTGGTTACCAGAGCCCAGCTAAATGTTCATAAAAAACCAATAGGTGTGCTTAATGTCAATGGTTTCTTTGATGGTTTACTGTCTTTCATCGACTACTCTGCTGAAAAGGGCTTTATTTCTGAGCGTGCAAAACGAATCATAGTCGTTGCAACAACACCAGAAGAACTAATCAAAAAACTCAATGAATTTGTTCCTCAACCAGATCCATCTCTAGCTAAAATTGTCTGGGTAGAAGATTTTACCGTGAGAAAACGAAAAGTAGATTCATTCCTCTCCCTTTGATAACCCATGTCGGACCTCTTGTATTTTTACTTTCTGTCGTGTGTAATAATTGTAACACCCCCAAGTTATTCAGGCTATATTACAGCGCCGTGAGCCCCGCCGTGGGACCCACAAGGCTAAATATACGCGGAACTGTAAACTTTGACCGAGAAGGTCTACACACAATAGAATGAAAACATTACAATGGTATTCAAAAACAGAACCAATGTATTCGCAGACATCACAATACAAATCAATACTCCGGCAAACACAGGCCGGGAATCAAAGAAAATGGAAAACAATACTCGAGTATTCAATAACCAATCCAATACAACAACACTGAACGGAAAACTCATAACACCACTGGAAGAAAGACACAGTATCACACTTGCCCACCATCTTCATGCCGACCCGATACCTGCCTGTCCGACCTCCTGGAACCTGAAATACATGAAACGTATTTCCCCCATAAAGGGGTTAGCCATCGAATAGCTAGTGCAAGTATATCAATATGAAACACAATACTCCTCGACAATAAAGTAAATGTAACCGTCAATTCATCAATTCAAGACTAGTATTCCGGAATAACTAAAATCTCATAAGACGTATGTGAATGCCGTAGAAACGGTTCCTTCACCTCATACGCCGATACGTATGTGAATGCCGTAGAAACGGTTCGTTCACCTCATACGCCGATACATGTAGGAATGCCGTAAAAACGGTTCGTTCATTACATGCCAACAATACATACATGAATGCCGTAAAAACAGTTCATTCATAATATGCCATCAACATATCTATGAATGCCGTAAAAACGGTTCGTTCATGATATGCCATCAATATTTCTTACTTTCAAAGTCGAGAACGTACAATCATAAATGTATACTTGCCTTTGAGACATCGAGAAATCGAACGGAGGAAAGGTATGAGTTCGGTAGGTCCAAGAACGCGCTTCTGGCACCTAAACGATTCGCAAGGAATATGACAATTAATTATCCATACTCAAATTACACGAAAAGACTCCCGAAACTCGTCTACGATTCAAGAAAATATACGGGAGAACAACTAAAGGTTGGGAAATCGCCCAAACTCCCACAAGTCCGAAAACGGCATAATCCAACCCGTAAAATCGTAAGAAAACACTCATACGGTATAGATATATCAAAATCTCAAGGTTCTCAAACTTCAATCGGATAAAACGGACGAATCTACGAAAACCCCCCAAAATCCAACACAAAATTCAAAGTGTTCTTGAATAATCTTTCAATAATCCGATGAATACTCAAACATGTCCATAATCACGCATATATCACTTCATACACCATGATTTTATCATCCAAAACGTCAATACCCACACAAAATCGAGAAGTCAAGATGTCGAAGAAATTACCTCTTGAATATCCAAGCTCTATGATCCAAGGAATACGCGTTAGATCGACTATCCGGGCTTCCCAACCGAATGAAAGCGGTAAAAATTCAACACACAAGTGATAGATGATGATAAGATTCTCCCATCAAGTTCTCTCTCTCGCAGGTAGAAGAAGGGAATGGAGGAAATGAGCTGAAATCTCGCTTAAAAAGCCGAGTTATGCAGTTGACCGCATTGTGTGCCGCGGATCAGCCCAGGCGTGCCGCGGCACAGTCCTAAAAATTGCTCCCAGGTTTCGGCAGTGTGCCGCGGCTCAGCCCAGGTGTGCCGCGGCACCAGGTACAGGCGGTTTATGGCTGAGGATGCAACACAAGTGTGCTGCGGATCAGCCTAGGTGTGCCGCGGAAATGACTCGGTAGTGTGCCGCGGCACTGCCGGAGTGTGCCACGGCACCCGGTACAGTCCGCTCGGCCAGATTTAGGAAATGTGTGTGCCGCGGCGCACACTCCTTGTGCCGCGGCTCACACCCCCTTCGGGTCCTAAAATGATGGAAAATGACCCGGGAAGAGAATAAAAGTAATAGGATTCAATGTCTGGGCAACAATAACACGAAATAGAAGTACGGAAACCCCAAAACGGTGGTTCCAAACAATGATTACAAGGGTTCGCTCAACAAATCACGATTCGAAGAACATGAAGAGGTTTAAAATGACATGACTTTCGACCGGGTATTACAATAATCGTGCTAAATGATGGCAGCTTAAGGAGTTTCATCTTGATCTCTTGACGCGCATCTATTCGCGATTTATGTATTGCTGTAATTTTTATTTCGTGTTTTGCTTTTATAAAAATTTTGATGGCAGCGTAAGGCGACTCTTCGGACTTTCTTGATGCGCATCTTAAAAATTGTGTTATACTTACGAGTATATTTTATTTTCTTTTCTTGTGTGCCTCGTATATTTATTCTCTTGCAGATTCTAAAAGGCGTTAGCTCAGACATCAACTTTCTTAACAGGGAGTATTCTGTTTTTCTGCATTGATTTTTATTTTATTTTATTTTTTTATTTTTAAAAAAACTGAGGACAGTTTTATTTTCAAGTTTGGGGGTGGTTTGTTTTAGTATTTTGGTGTGTTGTAATTTTGGTGTGTTTTGATTGATTTGGTTTTTGGTGTGTTTTGATTGATTTGGTTATTTGCCTTAATTTTTATATATATATATATATATATATATATATTTATAGTATTTTGATTTATGAGATTTCTAGATCTGGCCAAAACACCAATAAATTAGCTAATATACAAGCTTCTAAAATCGTTTCAACCGGTAAATAAAAAATTTGTACATTCCAAAATTTTTTGAGCCTTAATCTCTCTTTCCAAGCCTTGTAATTATCATATAAAATGGAGTCATTCGTTACCTTGAGAAAAGAAGAATCAATTGGTTGATGAAAAATAAAACTGAAATTTACTTAATTTGTGGAGTTTTTGATTTTTCATGCTTAACTAAAAAATGATTTTCTGCAAAAATTCTATTCCCTAAAAAAAAAAGGAGTCATTGGTGAAAAGAGCTACACGTTAGCAAATAACGGTGTGAAAGCTATCACCTAAAAAAATAAATGACGAAAAGGAGAAGCGTTGAGCAGCAACAGCTGCCTAATTTTGGAAGTCTTAAATTTTGCGAAAAATAAAGGACTAACCATTGTTGGTGCGTAGCTGCCGTCTCAGAAAAATTGGTGAAAAGAGCTACACGTTAGCAAATAACGGTGTGAAAGCTATCACCTTTTTACGAAGAAAAATAATGAGATAGAAATTGTGTTAGTGAAAAGAGCTACACGTTAGCAAATAACGGTGTGAAAGCTATCACTAAAAGGGATGTAGTTTATGAGCAGATTTGAATTAATTAGCAGCTGAATTTCAATACACTCAATTTTGTGAAAATCACAATATTTGATGACGCCAATAAAATTCTTCTTCATATTGAGTCGAAAAATAAACGAGTGATCGAGAGCAACCATTAAAGGGAGTCGTTTGTATCACGAGTGGGAAAGAAATAATCAACCTTTTGGGGGGAAAACCTTACATTTTGGAATTACAATACTAAAACCGTGTTTTAACTTCAAAAACATTTGTAGATTTATTTTGAATATTGATTCATTTCTATCTACTGTATAAAGTTGGTTGTTGTTTATTAATGGCATTTTGATCTCCTTTTCTCTTTTTATATTTTAATTTATGTGTGTATTAATTTTCTTATTTTTGTTTTATTTTTATTTTTAGAGTGTGAATAATAAAGAGTCTTGCTCGGGACTAGCAAGAATTCAAGTTTGGGGGTGTGATAAGTGTCAGTTTTGTACACTTATCCATGGTTTGTATCGATAAATTCACCCATAATTGAGCTAGTCTACTCGTTTTTTGCTTTTAATTTATTAGTTTTAAATAATTTTATTTTTATCAAATGATGATCGGATTAAATAACTGAATTACTCAAGAAACAACATGTTTAATAAATATTCTCTTTATTGAATTTTGATATATTCATGTTGTATGGCTTTTCGAGACGAATTCGGCGGTTCTTCCGATTCAAAATCGAGTTATATATCAAAAGTTATCATCAGAAGAAGATCTGGGGCAAAAACGCAAAGTCCGAGGAATTCAGGCTGAAAACGTAACTTTCAAAGCATCCAGTGAACAAATTTACGAAGTTAGTTACGGCCGTAACATCTGGGGGTTACGGCCGCAAGTCACTTTGTTACGGCCGTAACTCCCGAATGTTACGCCGTAACTCTTGACAGATTACTATGATTTGTCTAATTTTTTATACTTTTTGTGTATTATTGAGGGGATGGCTGGCATTGATCCGATCTAATGTAATAATGCTGGAGTTTTGGAGCTATTAGATGACTTTAGGTGTATAAATAGACCCCTTAGATCCTTCATCATTCATCATTCAACTTATAATTTTCCATTTTTTGTAAACTTTTCTTTTTGTGTGAAGAACACATTTGTGTTCTTGAGTGATCTTTGTAAGAGTGGTATAACATATGTTGTTCAGAGAGTTTATTGCTTCTATCTCCTTTATCTACTAAGGGAGTTAGGATCAATTCTTTCTCTTGATTCAACTAAAAATGACCACCAAAGCTTGTAATATGTGTAATAAACCTTTCATGGGCTAAGTAATCTTTAGTTGGGATTATAAACAAGGTTAGTCATATTATTTATGTTTGTATAAAGATCTATTATGAATTACTTATTATTGTGTGTGATTTTCATTGTTTGAACAATCTTTATTTATTTGGCCAATAAATGACGATATTAATGGTCTTCATATGTTTCGAAAGAAAATATGTTTGATTAGATCAAATGATCTTCACTCTAAGTTGTTCTAGGGGATAGAAATATACCCCTAGTCCTTAGATGATTCTTTGAGTTATTTTCATAAATCCTAATGCTATGTATTGAAGCCAATCAACATAGAAATATAGTGGATTGATTCAATATGTAAGGGGCGTTTTATAGTTCGAAAGAGAAACCGTCTTTTTAAGGAAAATCGAATCTACACAACATAATAAGTAAATTCATCTTATGATCTCCAATACATCTTTTATAACCAATGACGAACTAAGTTTGTAATCCCAACTATTTCATTTTATCGATAATCAATCTATTATTATTGCTATCTTTTTATTTCCTTATAATATTAGAACTATTATTGCAATTTCTTTGCAATTATTAAACAAAACTTTTTAATTGTGTGTTTCACTCGTCTTAAGTATCTATAAAAATAGACTAATAGTGTATAATTCAAATTATAACAAAACTTCCTTGCGGGATCGATAAACCGGACTCAAAAAGTCCACTTTACTACTTGATACGATATCGTGCACTTGCGATAGTTACACTAAAAGCGTGTCAGATATTATGGCTGACCTCGTCGTGGGATTTCTTTTTAGATTCTTGGAGTATCGAGCTTGTAGCGGTCGTGAAGAGATGAGTTTCCCGTAGGATACTGGCTAGGACATGTTTGTGCATTGAGTTTCTTGATTGGTTCTTGTATTCCGCTACTAGAGTATCTTTATGGTTGGTCTTTTTCCGCTGCGTGAGTATTTTGAAACGCTCTTTTGGTATCTGGTAACTGAGGTTACTTTGGAAATTGTTTCCTAAACTTTTGAGTGTCGGCCGTTTGGCCTTGTGATTTCAAATGAGTTTTTACAACGGTTTTTGATAAATGAATTTTATAAGTCTTTGTGAATTTTTAAAGATAGTACCGTCGTCGGCCTCTTGGGCATTTGTAAATGTTTGCGAAAAATTTCTTTTAGCCTTGTGGGTTCCATATCGGGGCCCACGGTGCTGTAATATTTCCGGTTAAATCTGGGGGTGTTACACACTTCAAATTAAGTGAGAGTAGACGCACTGACTCCACTCATCAACTTCATCATATTGTGCTTGAGTGTAATATTTATCCCTCACTGGTCCACCACCATACTGCAATAAGAGACCAAGTACAATAAATAAGGCAATCAAGTAGGACTAAATGAGTGCAAGATGAATGACAATAAGAGCATCCATGAGATAAGAAACTCACCATCTTCTCCAAATCTGGGTCAGCACTCTCAATAATCTCCTTCATGTATCGACAGACACAAAACCCACACTCAAGTGTCCCAGGTCATTGTTTTAGATTGCCCTAATTTAGTTTCAGAAGATAATAAATAGTTAGAAACCATTTAACTGTACATGTATAACAGTAATATGCTTTCACATACCGTGAGTTGTTTAAAGGTGGGCACCATATTTTTTCCCTTGGATGCATTAAACGCTCGCACAACACTACATTGCAAAAAAACATATAAATTATTTTAGAATGTTAATTAATTCTGTCAACTTCCAAACAAGCTAAGAAACTTAAAAGGCAATTAAATAGTTATCTGACCACTATACTTTTCCAATTATCGTACCGAGTCCTGTTGCCCATGGAACCCAGAAAATACACCTTGTATTTAGTGTCATTGATAACAGTCAGGATCCAATGCCCGCTGCAGAATTGATATGGGTTAACAATCAATATAATATGGTGTAATCCAACAAGATGGACATTCATCATTACTCGGTGTTGAATGGAATGAGGAAGATGCTGTCCATTGGAGAGGCAGTCAAGTGTTCAATAAGAAGACGTCCATTACCACTTGTATCACCATCGCATGGTACAGACGTGGGATCCACAAAAGTGAAAGGTACTGCGCTATCATGCTCCTTTAAGTATTTGAAGAGATGGCTGCAGTTACTCAAATGAGAATACATGATCACAACATGTAACTCATAATATGTAAAATTGTAAGAAAAAAAGATGCAGTCCTCAATGCATCGTATATGTTATCTTACCCCATGTAAATTGTTATCTGTGCTTGCCCAATTGCTTTCATCTCCATAAAGTCAAATATGCTTCCTTTTTACAACCAGGTGTGCCTTTTTACTCCAAACAAGGCTTCATCAAGTTGAATCCGCACATGTTTGGTGTCATTGATAATCTTATCAGCATGATTATAGGCAAATTTACACGACATGGGCAGTCTCTTCCCCACTTCTTTCACCTTAGATCGACCGACAGGAGCAGCAGACCGAACAACAGATTGCCTTAGGTTCTCCAAGTTATCTCCAACCTCAAGTGCAACAGTATCTTGGACCTCTTCTTTATTTTCCTACATGCATTTAATGCGCATATAAACATGTAGTTGTATTAGAATGTTAACCGTTAATTCTTTGCAATAATAAACATATATACACGTCATAGGAGTTATATACCTGTGTGCTTTCAAGAACCACCAAGTCTTTTGGCCAAGCAACGATGCATCCGACTGCATCAGCCACACATGATGAACCATTCTCATCCAAAATTGGCAGACCGAGGTCAACATCTCCATTCTCAGTCGACCCATCAATAGCTACCTTCTAGTTCCCTTTACCAAGTGGACGATGGTGGATCACAACATTTGCACCACCAGTAGATATTATAATTCCAAATGCCACTACGTTCTCAATATTGCCTATGGATAGCTTGTATGCTTTCCCCTAAAATGAGATCGGAAAGTGAATTACCCTGCACTTGTAATACCCGAGATTTCTGATGTGTATTTGAACCTTATGGTATTGTATTTGTTGCATTTTGATCTGAGTATTATTCTCCGTATTTCATGATCCGGTGTTGTTAAGTGTATGATTTCATAAATATGTTCAATCGTGATTTTTGTACTTGTAGCGCACGCTATCGACTAAGCGTAGCGTACGCTAATTTGGGTTTCATAGCGCACGCTATGAATGAACCTTAGCGCGCGCTATACGTAGTCAGCATGATTGAGACATGTTGGTAGGTGAGATCAGGCCGCGGATTTCGTTGGGATTATGTCGGGATGAACCTGGATGGCTTTCTGGGAAAGTCGAGTCAACGGTACTTAGTGCACGCTAAAGGTACGAGGCTAGCGCATGCTAAGTCTAGTACAGTGAGGTCAGTGAACCTTCGTTCAGTCGTTAGCGCATGCTATAAGTAGTGGTTAACGTATGCTAATTGTTGATTTTAGCGCACATAAGGCCGTTTATCGCACGCTATACCGAGACACGTCAGAGTCAGTAGACTGATAGCCCGTTAGCGCACGCTAGTTTGAAGGAGTAGCGCGCGCTAATAAGCCTTTTCTATAAAAAGGACAACACCCTCCTTCATTTTTAGACTTCCACTTCAACCCACAACATAATTCCGCGACTTTGAGAGTTATCCTCTCCATCTTCAACCTTCATATCAGCTTCCTAACACATTATTGAAGACGAAGGGGCATTGAGGATCGATGTTCTAGCTCTTTGGCATAAAGTTCTTCAAGTTATTCCAACTTATACTTCCGTTTAAGGTATGTTATGATTCACCAAAGCTAGAATTTATGTTCTTAGCTATGCTTTGAGTTGGTTTCGGAAATCATTGGATTAGTGAAAGATCTTTTGAGTCCAGCACTATATTTTGGAGATTAGAACCCGATTATACCTTGTTTTTCCCTCGTTGTTAAGAATGTTGATCGAGCCTTGATGGATAAAAACCTTAGGTTGTAGTATCCTTACCTCGTTGGAATTATGAGCATGATGTTAATTAGATTTTATAAAATCCTTCGATGTTCCACTGATGAAATTCATGTATGTTAGAGGAATTTGTTTTGACAATATTCTTCATGTTCATGTGGATGATAAATCGGCCATGTTATTGAACTCAACCCGGATCACCATAATATCATTTTCCTTGCGTAATGCTTGGGCATGCTTGTCATCTTGAGTAACATTTTGTGATAAATCATCATAGCCGAACTTATGCGAATGTGGAATCGAATCTCATATTTGAACCCGAAAACTTTAATGTCTTGTAAACCCTTGAACTCATAAGCATCGGCACTTCACCTCCGAAATGATCGTTCAACTCTCATGAAGTGTATTATCAATTCCGGTTCAGCCCTCATCTAGTGTACTAACCTTGAACCGGCCTTAAGTCACTACTTTACGATTCTAATATAAGTATTCGGTGATCGTACGTTAGTATCGAGTAGTATGTTAAGTTCCTTGTATCTCTTTTTGAACAAGGTCCGAGCCTTGCATAGGGGTCGATCGAGGGGCGGTGACATACGGACGCGTGACATTTGTTGGAGTATTTCATTCTTGCCATTTTCGAGGCAAGTATCATATGTTGAGTTTGGTTTATATTGGAAATTTGATCATGCATATGGTTTTGTTCATGTTGTCGAGTATGAGATTAATTTCTTTGATTTATCGTAGTATTCTTTATTAATTGTTCGTATTAATGAACATATTGAAATGCATATATGTATGCATGATTGCATGGTTTATGTTGTAAATGATCCGAGGGGATCATGGGGATCTTTGCTGAGGGCGCTGGATCGTTGGACGGGTTTTCCACCATGCGTTGGTTCGACGGGATCATCATGGGGATCTATACTGAGGGCGCTGGATCGTTGGATTACCCTGTATTGTGTTGATGGAATCGTGAGGATTTGCATCGTTGGATTCCGATGATGGAAGTCCGTTTTGTATGATTTATGATGCATTGATGATTTATGTATTATGATACTTGTACTAGCATTGTTTTGCTAACCCCTTCGGAGGTGGACATTTGTTTTGATGTTCAGGTAGCCGAGGAGTGGGAAAGCATCCACAGTACCGACATGACGATGAAGTGGCTCAGTGATGTGGATTATGTTATTTTGGTTTTATGGTTATTTTCCAGTGCTCGAGTACGCTTATGTTATTGATGTTTTGGAGATGTTTTGTAATAATGGACTCATTGATTTGTCGATCGGGTGTGAACTTCTTTTACTTTGATAAAAATTTAGTATTTATCTCGTATTTCTCAAATTAGCCTTGTAAATGCTTATACAAAGGATTTACGGCGCTGTAATTATTCCGAATATATCGGGGTGTTACAGAATATGGTATCAGAGCTAAGATTCATGGATATCTTGGCAGTTGGGTTTTTAGTTGGGTCTGTTTACGTTAATTGAGTTAAGGGTCATTTATAACATCACTGTTGAGCCAGCATTGTCGTGTGGACCGTGGTTGTAAGTCTCCAAATCTCAAATACTACCGTTTTATTTAATTCCTGTTTTGCGAATATTGACGAATTTTCTGTTAGAAATTTTGCCCTGGATATTGAATATTTGTGTTTACAGTATGTTGAGGGGAGGTCGTGGACGCGGACGTGGTAATGCGAGACAGGAGGATTCAGCGTCTACCCCAAAATTATTGTAACACCCCCAGGATATCCGAGGTATATTACAGCGCCGTGAATCCCTATATGGGACCCACCAGGCTGAACAGCATCATACACAACGACTCACAGAACGATAAAATAACACCACGTCATAAAGACGCAAAACAGAACAATCCACCCGGTTCAACCGGTCAATATAACATCATCAACCTACACAACATAAACACAACAATACAATCTGGACGAACAAGAACTCTTAAGTACTCGAGTACAGCTATTAGTTCAAAAAGCCACAAAAGATGATAAGGTAAAAGACACTAAAACATCACTCGTGCACCATCATCACGCACGGCCATCATCCGTGTACTGGTCCAGCGCCCGTTCGTCTCGATGAACCTGACCAAATTCATAAAACGAATTTCCCAAACGGGTCCCAGAGGGGTTAGCAATTACGCTAGTACAAGTATTCAGGGCAAACCAATCGCTTACACATTTCATAGTACATGCATCAATAATCATTTCGAAAACCAAAACGAGACATGTCTTTTCCTAAAATAAATAACAAACAATTAGCCTCGAGAACAGGCGGCAAGATACATTCTCGCTCGAGGCCTCATAGGGACCCTACCGAGTTGGCTACAATTACAGAAAAACAAAACCACGCACACGCTAAGCCGTGAGAACAGGGCGGCAGCATACATTCTCACTCGAGGCCTTGCAAGGACCCTAACGAGTTGGCTAGCGGTACGAAACTCGTGAAATCCAGGGCGGCAGCATAGATTTCCCTCCTTGACCCCGTCGGGCCAACACGAGGTGAGTTACACACAAATAACATACATCACCATTTCATGTTGAGCTTAAAGGTTTCGAAAATACTTGCCTCGATTAGTAGACGGTGACACGAACGGAACGGAAGAATCAAGCACGACCGTGAGGAACCGACGAATGAACCTAACGATTCGAATAACACAATCACAACCAACTCTAGACGATTACGGAAATGGAATACACCCGGAAACCCGCCTACGATTCATGTATATTCATACAAAAATAACAACGAGGGCGGACCACAACCAAACCCTCTCGATTTTGCAAAACCATGAAAATATACCATGAATCCGTAGGGAAACTAAGAATACCAACAAGAATAATCATATTCATCATGAATCCATCAACGAAACGGAAGGAATCGGACAAAACCCCAAAATCCCCAATTATCCAAAAAGGTAGGGTTTTAGAACATTACCTTTGGAGATTCAAGAACTAAGATTCGTAGAACTCGCGTTAGATTGATTATCCGAGCCTCACAACCGAAAAGAAATGATTAAAATCGACCCCGGATGAAGAATTCTCCCCTCTATATCTCTCTCTCTCTCTTACTCGCGCAGAATGGAAAAAAAGGAAGAAATGAGCCGATAACGCTCAGACCAACACATTTATAGTGTAGCACAACAGACCTATCGGCCGATAGTCTGGCCGATAGGCCCGGCCGATACCCATGCGAAATGCCGGCAGTAGGGTCTTTCGGCCCACCCTATCGGCCGAAAGGCTTCCGGACGTGATCGGCCGATACTAGAGTCTATCGGCCCCCCTATCGGCCGAAAGGCTCCGGAAGTGATCGGCCGATACCCATACAGACTGCCGGCAGTAGAGTCTATCGGCCCCCCCTATCGGCCGAAAGGCTCCTGGACGGTGCCCGACAGCTGACAGTCTTCCACTAAAACGACCAGAACTCTCTCGTCCGACCATTGACTCACCGTTTGAACCATTGGAAAGCTAATTCGATGTTCTATAATATTGCAAAGATTTATAATTTTTGGAGTCACCAAAAATTAATGATGATCTAACAAAGTCGAACTCAAGCGAGGAAAGTTGAAACAACGAACAATAACGAGAGTACAATTCAACAATTGACAGGAAGGACATACTGAAAGATACATGTGGGTCACTATGACCGAGAAATATACCCAAAAATGAAAATACAAGGGAAAGAAAATATCGGATATTACATTCTACCCCTCTAAAAATAAGTTTCGTCCCGAAACTTAAGAAACAAACAACTCGGGGTACCTAGCACGCATGCTATCCTCGGTTTCCCAAGTTGCCTCCTCGACACCGTGTCTCGACCACTGAACTTTGACCAAAGGGATGGTCTTATGCCTCAGTCGTTTCTCACGATGCTCCAAAATTTTCAAAGGACGCTCCTCAAAAGTAATATCTTCAGCAATATCAATCTCGCCATAATCGATGACGTGACTAGATCCTAACATATTTCCTCAGCTGGGAAACATGAAAAACGCTATGAACATGACTCAAGGCCGGGGGTAACGCCAAACGGTATGCTAATCCACCGACTCGCTCGAGAATCTCGAAGGGTCCAATAAATCTCGGACTCAACTTCCCCTTCTTCCCGAAACGGAAAACTCCTCTCGTTGGCGACACCTTCAGCAAAACGTGGTCTCCCACCTCGAATTCCAAAGGTCGACGACGGACATCGGCATATGACTTCTGTCGACTCTGGGCGGTCAACATCCGTTCTCGAATTAATTCTATCTTCCGTCTCGTCTCTAACACGACATCCGGTTCGGTCCCGACTAAATCGGACGCCTCATTCCAACAAATCGGCGATCGACATCGTCGCCCATAAAGTGCCTCATACGGTGCCATCCGAATCAACGCGTGCCAACTATTGTTGTACGTGAATTCGATCAATGGCAAATGCTCCTCCCGATCATGCTCCAATCGAGGGCACAAGCACGCAACATATCCTCGAATGTCCTGGATAGTGCGTTCGACCATCCCATCCGACCGAGGATGGAAAGAGGTACTCAAACGCAACCGGTACCTAACGCCTTATGCACCGCCCGCCAAGTGCGATACAAACGGCCGTCACGATCCGAAACAATAGACTTGAGTACCGTGAAGTCTCACGATCTGCGCAATAAACACACGAGCTAACTTCTCCGGCCCCAAGTGTCCTT
This sequence comes from Orobanche coerulescens, assembly GCA_033398695.1. NCBI lineage: Eukaryota > Viridiplantae > Streptophyta > Magnoliopsida > Lamiales > Orobanchaceae > Orobanche > Orobanche coerulescens. The sequence goes on from CM065806.1 coordinate 18,174,942, forward strand.
GATGCCCGAGAAAATGTGCCGACTTGGTCAAAGCGATCAACAATCACCCATACCATATTCATGCCCGACCTCGATCTCGGCAAACTCGTAACGAAATCCATCGATATATCTTCCCATTTCCATTCTAACGGGAAGTGATCGCAATAACTTGGCCGGTCGGCCGATGCTCGATTTTGACTCTTGGCAAGTCAAACATCTCGCCACAAACCGTGCGACTTCCTCCTTCATATCATTCCACCGTAAGTTCCTCCTCGTGTCCTTGTACATCTTACTCGTACTGGGATGAACGGAATAAGGTGTAGCATGGGCCTCGTAAAATACTCGCCTCGGCTCTGAGTCGCTCGGCACACAAAGCCGACTGAACCTCAAAACGCCATCCTCGTGAATCACAAACCCAGGAGACTTTCCCTTAAGAACGTTCTCTCGGATTTGAGTAATCATCGGATCCTATAATCGCCAATTGAATTTCATCGATCAAAGGCAGCGAAATCTCTAAGGCACGGTTGCCGACGGCTCCGGCAACAAGACCTCAACATCTAACTCGATCAAAGCCCTCCGAAGCTCGGGACCGAGATGTAAGGACCTCAAGCGTTCGCAACGCAATCGGTTTCGACTCAAGGCGTCGGCCACAACGTCGCCTTGCCGGATGATAAAGGATTTCGAGGTCATAATCCTTAATCAACTCTAACCACCTCCTCTGCCTCATATTCAACTCCCTGAGTAAATATGTATTTGAGACTTTTATGATCGGTAAAAATCGACATGCAGAGCCGAAAAGATAGTGACGCCAAATCTTGAGCGCAAAAACGACCGCCGCTAACTCCAAATCATGAGTAGGGTAGTTAAGCTCATACGGCCTCAATCGTCTCGATGCAAAGGCAATGGTCTTACCGTCGCATTAATACGCACCCAAGACCCCGTCCCAAGCATCGCTATAAACGGCAAAACCTTCGTTACCACATGGCAACGCCAAAACCGGGCTGAAGTCAAACGCTTCTTCACTCCTCAAAACTCGATCCTCTCGTCATTCCAGATTTAACTTCTCGGATTTACGGAGCAATCTGGTAAGTGGTCGAGCTAGTTTCGAAAAACCCTCGACGAACCTACGATAGTAGCCAGCTAAACCCAAGAAACTACGGACCTCCTTCACATTTTTGGGCGGTGCCCAATCCAATACCGCCTCGATCTTCTGCGGATCCACAAGAACCCCTCGGTGAAATCACGTGACCTAAAAACATCACTTCCTTCACTAACTCACATTTCGAGAACTTCGCATAGAGTTGCTCGGTCCTCAAAATGTCTAACACTACCCGCAAATGATGGGCATGCTCTTCCTCGTTCCTCGAATAAATAAGAATATCGTCAATGAAGACGACGACACACTTATCCAAATACTCGATAAATACTTTGTTCATCAATTGCATGAACACCGCCGGCGCATTAGTTAACCCGAAAGGCATAACTACAAACTCATAATGTCCGTATCTCGTCCGAAAAGCTGTCTTCGGCACATCGGACTCTCTCACCCGGAGCTGATAGTACCCCGATTTCAAATCAATTTTCAAGAATACCGCAGCTCCCTGCAACTGATCGAACAAGTCATCAATTCTCGGCAAAGGATGCTTGTTCTTGATGGTCACCTTGTTTAGTTCGCGATAGTCGATACACAAACGTAGTGAACCATCCTTCTTCCGCACAAACAGGACCGGTGCGCCCCAAGGCGAGGCGCTCGGTCGAACATACCCCGACTCAAGAAGCTCACTCAACTGCTTCTTCAACTCGGACATCTCTGAAGGTGCCATGCGATAGGGCGCCTTCGAAATCGGAGCCGCACCCGGCTCTAACTCTATAGCAAACTCAACCTCACGATCCGGTGGCAATCCCGTAACTCGTCAGAAAACATCAGGAAATTCATTAACGATTGGAATCGACGAAAGCTCGACTCCATCACTCTCCGCCTTCAAGGCATAGCACCAATAACCAATACATCCCTTTCGCAGGAGTTTCATCGCCTTCAAGGCGTTAATAACGAGTTTCTGGTTCCCCCTCTTTCGCCCGGCGAAGGAGTGCTCGGTGCCATCATCGGCCAACATGGTGATGATTCTCGTGCGGTAGTTCATGATCGCACCATGCCGCTCGAGCCAATCATCCCCGAGAATTAAGTCCTCACCCTCAATACCCACAATAAGAATAGAGGGCCAATCCCTCTCACAAATACACACAGAAAAGTCCCGAACCTCCTGATCACCTACGATCCTATCACCGCTAGGAAGCTTAACGATGAAGGGCTCACAAGGCGTCAAACGGTCGAGACTCAAACGACGTACACAATCCAGAGATATGAACGAATGCGTAGCACCGAATCGAAAAGCACACCGACAGATGAGAAAGAATATAAACGGTACTGCCGCCACGGTAGCCGGCTGGATCATCGGCCCTCCTCATCTCATAGATACGCGGTGAGCAGAGCCGACCGAAACTCCACCTCTAGCGGGCTGACCCCGACCCCTACCTCGGCCGGCACTCGGTGGAGGCGGCGGAGCAAATGAGCCCCGGTTCACACTCGGCTCCAACGGGCCGGTTGAGATGAACGGGCGCCGCGAAGCCGCTTGATCTGCTCACAAAGGGGCCTTGTGGCCTAGCTGTCCACAAGTATGAGGTAAGCTTGGACGAGAACATTGCCGCTCCTATGGCCTTGCATACCACAGTTAAAACATGTGGGCTCATGAGCGGAGGTTCGGCGGCACCCGAAAGCTCCCGAGAAACGAGCCGAACCGCCGTTGAAAAATTTGCGGCTTGAGATTTCGCCGGCCTCCACTCTTGGGACCAAAAATTCCCAACCGACTTCGCTTCTTACTCTCGCGGGCTGCCTCACTCGCCGTCACAGACATATCATAAGCAAGGGCCCTGCTCTGGTAATCTTTCAAGGTAGTGCATACGAGCCCCGACATATAGTCCCGAATCGGCAACTTCATCCGTCTGGAGAAATGGAAAATCTTGTCACTCTCCTCGACAACTTGGGTCTTCACATAACCCAACTCCTTATTAAAATCGGCAATGGCTTGGGCTACGGGGATATCCCGTGGTTGAGCATCATAAAAAGCATGTACCCGAGCACGTCTGATCGCCACGGCAATATTCGGTCTCCATCAACTCTTGAAACTCAGCCCACGGCAAAGATGGTCTTTGGGCCCAACGGCCTCCCACCAATCCGTAGCGTCCCCGTGAGAAAGTATTGAGCAATAGGGACTCTACGTTCCTCGGGACGCTTAGTGGCAACGAAGACCTTAGATATCTCCTTAATCCACCCTTCCCACCCATCGGGTCCGAAGCTCCCAAAACCGAGGAGGATGCATCTTGATGACATCTTGGAGCCAACGGTCCGCTCCTCCCGATTAGCGTGGGCTCGATCCGGTTCCGAACCGCTGAGCTATCGCGCCATTTGGTTCACCATCTGCTGCATAACGGCCGCGATACCAAGATCGCACGCCCGAGAAGAAGCATGGCTATGACGGTCGCCGATCGCGGCTCGAAGATCGTGGACGTGGCCGCCCACCGGCCGCTTCACGTCCCCCGCCGTCACGACCACGACCGCGACCACGACCTCTTCCAAAGATCCATGCCGAGTTAAACAAGTAGCAAAAGCCATACGAGGGTAAGTACGAGGGAAGAACAATTACAAGTCGAGAATCAAAGGTACGATACAAGGAATTAATGAACAGAGGAAAGAAAACTTACGGACACCGGTAGTACCTAATCATGGCAACGTGACGATGATGTGCAAAACCAAACACCACAAGACCCAATAAACCAACAAGCCTAGGTATCCATAAACCTAGAGCTCGATACCATTTTCTCGTAACACCCTGTGATATCCGAGGTATATTACGCGCCGTGAATCCCTATATGGGACCCACCAGCCGAACAAAGATCATACACAACGACTCACGTAACGATAAAATAACACCACGTCATAAAGACGCAAAATGAACAATCCACCGGTTCAACCGGCCAATATAACATCATCAACCTACACAACATAAACACAACAATACAACTGACGAACAAGAACTCTTAAGTACTCGAGTACAGCTATTAGTTCAAAAAGCCACAAAAGATGATAAGGTAAAAGACACTAAAACATCACTCGTGCACCATCATCACGCACGGCCATCATCCGTGTACTGGTCCAGTGCCCGTTCGTCTCGATGAACCTGACCTGAAATTCATAAAACGAATTTCCCCGAAACGGGTCCCCAGAGGGGTTAGCAATTACGCTAGTACAAGTATTCAGGGCAAACCAATCGCTTACACATTTCATAGTACATGCATCAATAATCATTTCGAAAACCAAAACGAGACATGTCTTTTCCGGAAAATAAACAGTCAAACAATTAGCCTCGAGAACAGGGCGGCAGCATACATTCTCGCCGAGGCCTCATAGGGACCCTACCGAGTTGGCTACAATTACGTAAAAACAAAACCACGCACACGCTAAGCCGTGAGAACAGGCGGCGGATACATTCTCACTCGAGGCCTTGCAAGGACCCTAACGAGTTGGCTAGCGGTACGAAACTCGTGAAATCCAGGGCGGCAGCATAGATTTCCCTCCTTGACCCCGTCGGGCCAACACGAGGTGAGTTACACACAAATAACATACATCACCATTTCATGTTGAGCTTAAAGGTTTCCGAAAATACTTGCCTCGATTAGTAGACGGTGACACGAACGGAACGGAAGAATCAAGCACGACCGTGAGGAACCGACGAATGAACCTAACGATTCGAATAACACAATCACAACCAACTCTAGACGATTACGGAAATGGAATACACCCGGAAATCCGCCTACGATTCATGTATATTCATACAAAAATAACAACGAGGGCGGACCACAACCAAACCCTCTCGATTTTGCAAAACCATGAAAATATACCATGAATCCGTAGGGAAACTAAGAATACCAACAAGAATAATCATATTCATCATGAATCCATCAACGAAACGGAAGGAATCGGACAAAACCCCAAAATCCCCAATTATCCAAAAAGGTAGGGTTTTAGAACATTACCTTTGGAGATTCAAGAACTAAGATTCGTAGAACTCGCGTTAGATTGATTATCCGAGCCTCACAACCGAAAAGAAATGATGAAGATCGACCCCCGGATGAAGAATTCTCCCCCTCTATATCTCTCTCTCTCTCTTACTCGCGCAGCAGTGGAAAAAAGGAAGAAATGAGCTGATAACGCTCAGACCAACACATTTATAGTGTAGCACAGCAGGACCTATCGGCCGATAGGCTGGCCGATAGGCCCGGCCGATACCCATGCAGAAATGCCGGCAGTAGGGTCTTTCGGCCCACCCTATCGGCCGAAAGGCTTCCGGACGTGATCGGCCGATACTAGAGTCTATCGGCCCCCCTATCGGCCGAAAGGCTCCGGAAGTGATCGGCCGATACCCATACAGACTGCCGGCAGTAGAGTCTATCGGCCCCCCCTATCGGCCGAAAGGCTCCTGGACGGTGCCCGACAGCTGACAGTCTTCCACTAAAACGACCATAACTCTCTCGTCCGGACTCCGATTGACTCACCGTTTGAACCATTGGAAAGCTAATTCGATGTTCTATAATATTGCAAAGATTTATAATTTTTGGAGTCACCAAAAATTAATGATGATCTAACAAAGTCGAACTCAAGCGAGGAAAGTTGAAACAACGAACAATAACGAGAGTACAATTCAACAATTGACAGGAAGGACATACTGAAAGATACATGTGGGTCACTATGACCGAGAAATATACCCAAAAATGAAAATACAAGGGAAAGAAAATATCGGATATTACAATTATCGGCTAGTCGAACCGATTCCCATCAGGGAGGACAGCAGGGATCAGCAAATAATAACGCAAATCCTAACATGCCGGGAGTGCTTCAACAGGTGGTTGCTCAGATAAACCAGTTTGCTGAGGTTGTTGACCGCATGCAGACGACGATGGGACAACAGCATAATGAGGATAATCGAGGAGATAAATGGCTTACTGAGGTGGTCAAATTGCACCCTCCAAAATTTGACGGTTCTGCTGAGACACTTTCTTGGGATCACTGGCTGAAGGAGTTAGAGAAGATCTTTGCAGGGATTAACTGTCCCGACGACAGAAAGGTTCCGATCGCCCAATACCTTCTGACTGGGGAGGCTTTCGACTGGTGGGAGGCCATTCGACCTGAGGATCATAATGCTGACTGGACGGAATTCAAATTAATGATGGAAACGCAATATTGTCCTCGCCCAGTTAGAGAGGCCCGAGTCCGGGAGTTTTTCTCACCACAAAATCTAGAGGCATCTGTGATAGACGTGATTAAGACTTTTAATCACCAGCTGACTTATGTATGCCACTTGGTCAGGACTGAGGCAGAAAGGATTTTCCATTTTGACATGCGGATGAAGCCATAAATTCAACAATATATGTCTGGATTTGAGTGTACCACCTTGCGACAGTATGAGGACAAAGCACTGGCCTACGATATGAAAGAGGCGGCAGTAGAAAAGTCAACGGAAGCAAAGAAGCAGAAAGTGTCTGGAAACTTCACGGAAAACAAGAGTAGTGGGCCCCGCAAGGGCCAGTCCTCATTTCATTCATCCAGGAGGCCTCCGCATCCTTCTCGAGGTGGAAAGAAGTTCCGGGCAGCACCGACCGTTTCAGATGCATGGAGGAAATGTTATAACTGTGGCAAATCGGGGCATGTTCGACGTGATTGTTTCGAACCTGCTGTAACCTGTTTCGAGTGTGGACAGGAAGGACATCGCGCGATGTTTTGTGGGAATGCGACTCGATCTTTTGGTATGCGCGCTCCTGCACCGGTTCCGAAGGATACAAGTGTAAACCAGACGCGGCAGAGTGGTTTCCAGCAGCCGAATGTTGGGAAAAGAGAGGCATCCAGCGCTGGGTCCGTTCCTCCGCATATTTACGAGATGAAGAAGTCAGACGATCATAACATGGCTGTTGCATCAAGTACGATTCAGATCCTTTTGCAACCAGTTAGTGTCTTATTCGATTCAGGAGCTATGCATTCTTTTGTATCTTTGAACTGTGTTAATCGTTTGAAAATATCGTGCTTGTATGATTGTGAACCTTATGTTGTGGGATTACCGAGCGGAGAGAAACTTGTGGAAACCCTAGAAACTAGAGATTTTCCAGTGACTATAGGAGGGAGAGAATGGCCATCAAATCTTATTGTAGTCGACATCCATGGTGACGATGTAATTCTCGGAGACGATTGGCTCAACCGTTATGGAGCTGTTTTGAATTACCGAAAGAGAGTCATTTCTATCATTGCCGATGACGGATCTGAACATTTATTTAGAGGATGGAGACCGGGGAGCTCGGGAAAATTGATTAAAGTTATGAAAGCAGTGAAATTACTGAAGCAGGGATGTCACGGATTTTGGTGCTATGCCATGAAGAAAGAAGAAGGAGTCGAGCTCTCATCTATTCCGGTTGTGAATGAATTCTCAGATGTATTCCCTGACGAACTACCTGGGCTACCTCCGCGGAGAGAAGTAGAGTTTAACATCGAACTGGAGCCTGGAGCTGCACCTATTTCTAGAGCACCATACCGTATGGCGCCAACCGAGATGTATGAACAAAAGAAATAGCTTGAGGAATTATTGCAGAAGGGTTACATTCAACCTAATGTTTCTCCTTGGGGAGCACCCGTTCTCTTTGTTCAGAAGAAAGATGGATCCCTCCGACTATGTATTGATTACAGAGAGTTAAACAAAGTGACGATCAAGAACAAGTATCATATACCTCGAATTGACGACTTGTTTGATCAACTGCAAGGGGCAAGAGTATTCTCGAAGATTGACTTGCGATCAGGATACCATCAGTTGAGGATTAAGGAATCGGATATACCGAAATCTGCTTTCAGATCCCGGTACGGACACTATGAATTTGTGGTGATGCCATTCGGACTCACCAATGCTCCTGCGGTATTTATGCAATTGATGAATCGGGTATTCTTAGAATACTTAGATAAGTTCGTGGTCATTTTCATTGATGACATCTTGATCTATTCGAAAGACCCCGAAGAGCATGCTGAGCATTTGTGTGTTGTTTTGAACACCTTGAGGAACGAACAGCTTTATACGAAACTTTCCAAATGCGAGTTCTGTCCAAAGGAAGTAACTTTCCTTGGGAATGTGATATCAGCTAACGGAGTTCAGGTGGACCCAAAGAAAGTCGAAGCAATCTTGGAATGGAAGTCTCCTAATAATGTGAAAGAAGTCTGAAACTTCTTAGGACTTGCTGGGTATTATCGCCGTTTTGTAGAGGGATTTTCCAAAATTGCTCGTCCAGTCACTCAGCTGTTGCAGAAAACTCAGAAATTCATGTGGAATGAGAAATGCCAGGCGAGTTTTGATGAGCTTAAGAGAAGACTGACGACAGCACCTATACTAGCGTTACTATATGGAACCAAGGGACTCATAGTATATAGCGACGCTTCGAATCAGGGTCTGGGATGTGTGTTGATGTAGAAGGGTAAGGTGATTGCCTATGCCTCTCGACAGTTGAAACCGTACGAAATTAATTACCCGACTCATGATCTGGAGTTAGCAGCTGTAGTCTTTGCTTTGAAAATTTGGCGACATTATTTATACGACACTCATTGTCAGATCTTTACAGATCATAAGAGCCTCAAGTATATTTTTAGTCAGAAGGAATTAAACATGAGGCAGAGAAGATGGCTAGAATTGATCAAAGATTACGACTTGGAAATCCTCTATCATCCGGGTAAAGCAAACGTGGTAGCCAACGCACTGAGCCGTAAACCTGTTTCTCTTCGAGTGTTGGAAGCACTTACATCCCAAACCAGCATTCAATGAGAACTAATTCGCGAGGGGATTGAAGTATGGTCACCAGAAATCTAAGGGCAACTATATGTGATGGAACTAACCTCGTCACTAGTCGAGGAAATCAAATCCAAGCAGTTGAACGATTCTCTGATTCTTCGGTTATGTGACGAAGTAAAGAAAGGAAAGGCCCCAGGATTCGTGATTCAAGACGATGGAATTCTGAGATTTCAGAATCGACTTTGCATTCCCGATGATGATGTCTTGAGACAGACCATTCTGAAGGAAGCTCACAGCGCGCCCTATTCTATTCACCCGGTCACCAGTAAGATGTATAAGGATCTAAAACAAAATTTCTGGTGGGGAAATATGAAGAAGGACGTAGCAGAATACGTTTCGAAGTGTTTGACTTGTCAGCAGGTTAAGACTGAACATTAGCGACCTGCCGGAATGTTGAAGCCACTTCCGATCCCTGAGTGGAAGTGGGAGGATATATCGATGGACTTTCTCACCAGTATGCCAAGGACCAAGACGGGAATGAACATGATTTGGGTTATAGTTGATCGATTAACCAAGTCGGCTCATTTCCTGGGTATTAAAGACACTTGGGGACCCGAGAGATTGGCACGAGTGTTTATTTCAGAGATAGTTCGATTGCATGGTATACCGAAGACCATTATTTTGGATCGAGATGGTCGTTTCGTGTCGCACTTTTGGAAGGTAGTTCACAGGGCTTTTGGAACCGAGCTGAACTTTAGCACGGCTTATCATCCTCAGACGGACGGTCAGTCCGAAAGGACTATTCAGACAGTAGAGGACATGCTTAGAGCTTGTGCCTTAGACTGGTCAACCGACTGGGAGGTTCATTTGCCCTTGATTGAATTCACCTACAACAATAGTTGGCATGCTTCCATTAAGATGGCACCGTTTGAAGCATTGTACGGAAGAAGATGTAGATCGCCCCTGTGTTGGGATAATTCTTTTGACTTAATTGGGACGGAACCAGAGTTAATAGTTCAGACTCAAGAGAAGGTAGCTCTAATTCGGGAATGACTGTTGACTGCCCAGAGTCGGCAGAAGTCTTATGCAGACATGCGCCATCGCCCGTTGGAGTTTGAAATTGGGGATCATGTACTATTGAAGGTTTCTCCTACCCGGGGAATTTTCCATTTTGGGACGAAAGGAAAACTTAGTCCGAGATATATCGGGCCATTCGAGATCCTTGAAAGAGTTGGGGAATTAGCATACAGGTTGGCTTTACCACCATCACTGAGTCACGTTCATAATGTATTCCACGTATCCCAGTTGCAGAAATATATACCAGATCCCAGTCATATCATTGATTTTGGCGAAATTGAGATAGCTAATGATGGCACCTTCGAAGAGAGACCAATCATAATACTTGAGAGTAGGATCAAACAATTGAGGAATAAACAAATATCCTTGGTTAAAGTGCAATGGTCACGACATGGAGTCGAGGAGGCCACTTGGGAAATGAAGGACAGTATGAAGGCTAGATATCCAGAGTTGTTTTCATCTTAAGTTTCGGGACGAAACTTCTTTTTAGGGAGAGAGGATGTAATACCCGAGATTTCTGATGTGTATTTGAACCTTATGATATTGTATTTGTTGCATTTTGATATGAGTATTATTCTCTGTATTTCATGATCCGGTGTTGTTGAGCATATGATTTCATGAATATGTTCAATCGTGATTTTTGCACTTGTAGCGCACGCTATCGACTAAGCGTAGCGTACACTAATTTGGGTTTCGTAGCGTACGCTATGAATGAACCTTAGCGTGCGCTATACATAGTCAGCATGATTGAGACATGTTGGTAGGTGAGATCAGGCCGCAGATTTCGTTGGGATTATGTCGGGATGAACCTGGACGGCTTTCTGGGAAAGTCGAGTCAACGGTACTTAGCGCACGCTAAAGGTACGAGGCTAGCGCATGCTAAGTCTAGTACAGTGAGGTCAGTGAACCTTCGTTCAGTCGTTAGCGCACGCTATAAGTAGTGGTTAACGTATGCTAATCGTTGATTTTAGCGCATCATTGATTTTAGCGCACATAAGGCCGTTTATCGCATGCTATACCGAGATACGTCAGAGTCAGTAGACTGATAGCCCGTTAGCGCACGCTAATTTGAAGGAGTAGCGCGCGCTAATAAGCCTTTTCTATAATTAGGATAACACCCTCCTTCATTTTTAGACTTCCACTTCAACCCACAACATAATTCCGCGACTTTGAGAGTTATACTCTCTATCTTCAACCTTCATATCAGCTTCCTAACACATCATTGAAGACGAAAGGGCTTTAAGGATCGGTGTTCTAGCTCTTGGGCATAAAGTTCTTCAAGTTATTCCAACTTATCCTTCCGTTTAAGGTATGTTACGATTCGCCAAAGCTAGAATTTATGTTCTTAGCTATGCTTTGAATTGGTTTCGGAAATCATTGGATTAGTGAAAGATCTTTTGAGTCCAGCACTATATTTTGGAGATTAGAACCCGATTATACCTTGTTTTTCCCTCGTTGTTAAGAATGTTGATCGAGCCTTGATGGATAAAAACCTTAAGTTGTAGTATCCTTACCTCGTTGGAATTATGAGCATGATGTTAATTAGATTTTATAAAATCCTTCGATGTTCTACTGATGAAATTCATGTATGTTAGAGGAATTTGTTTTGACAATATTCTTCATGTTCATGTGGATGATAAATCGGCCATGTTATTGAACTCAACCCGGATCACCATAATATCGTTTTCCTTGCGTAATGCTTGGGCATGCTTGTCATCTTGAGTAACATTTTGTGATAAATCATCATAGCCGAACTTATGCGAATGTGGAATCAAATCTCATATTTGAACCCGAAAACTTTAATGTCTTGTAAACCCTTGAACTCATAAGCATCGGCACTTCACCTCCGAAATGATCGTTCAACTCTCATGAAGTGTATTATCAATTCCGGTTCAGCCCTCATCTAGTGTACTAACCTTGAACCGGCCTTACGTCACTACTTTACGATTCTAATATAAGTATTCGGTGATCGTACGTTAGTATCGAGTAGTATGTTAAGTTCCTTGTATCTCTTTTTTAACAAGGTCCGAGCCTTTCATAGGGGTCGATCGAGGGCCGGTGACATACGGACGCGTGACATTTGTTGGAGTATTTCATTCTTGCCATTTTCGAGGCAAGTATCATATGTTGAGTTTGGTTTATATTGGAACTTTGATCATGCATATGGTTTTGTTCATGTTCTCGAGTATGAGATTAATTTCTTTGATTTATCGTAGTATTCGTTATTAATTATTCGTATTGATGAACATATTGAAATGCATATATGTATGCATGATTGCATGGTTTATGTTGTAAATGATCCGAGGGGATCATGAGGATCTATGCTGAGGGCGCTGGATCGAATGTCCACCATGCGTTGGTCCGACGGGATCATCATGGGGATCTATGCTGAGGGCGCTGGATCATTGGACGGGTTTTCCACTATGCGTTGGTCCGACGGGATCATCATGGGGATCTATACCGAGGGCGCTGGATCGTTGGATTACCCTGTATTGTGTTGATGGAATCGTGAGGATTCGCATCGTTGGATTCCGATGACGGAAGTCCGTTTTGTATGATTTATGATGCATTGATGATTTATGTATTATGATACTTGTACTAGCATTGTTTTGCTAACCCCTTCAGGGGTGGACATTTGTTTTGATGTTCAGGTAGCCGAGGAGTGGGAAAGCAGCCACAGTACCGACATGACGATGAAGTGGATCAGTGATGTGGATTATGTTATTTTGGTTTTATGGTTATTTTCCAGTACTCGAGTACGCTTATGTTATTGATGTTTTGGAGATGTTTTGTAATAATGGACTCATTGATTTGTCGATCAGGTGTGAACTTCTTTTACTTTGATAACACTTTAGTATTTATCTCGCATTTCTCAAATTAGCCTTGTAAATTCTTATGCAAAGGATTTACGACGCTGTAATTATTCCGAATATATCGGAGTGTTACACCACTTTGGATCAAGCCTCGTTTTCATAAATTTTTTCCATTGTGTGGCTGAAATCTTGTATTCCTCAGGTGGAGAAGATCTTATCTTCTCAGGAGTATCGATAAATGGCCACAAATTTCTTGGTCAGTTTAACCTTCCAATCACGCCTCCGATTAAAATATAAGATTGAGACGTACCGAGATCTCTTCCCATAATTTGTCCTTGATGTCCTTCGGAACCCGCCTCCAGTTATTTATTCTGATAGAAACCATTGATCGAGCAACGTGACCAATGTAGGACTGCAGCTGTTTGTTGTCCTCATACAAAGCTCGCCCCAAGCCATCATACCTCACCTTCACTTTCTTTCCTCGACTTCTCAAAGCAACCAATTTCCACATTTATGTAGGACCTCGGTTCGGCTTCACAGTCCCAACCTCTGGCTTGACAACATCATTTGACAACTTGTTCCGGTCAAAATATACTTATAAAAATAGCGAATCGCAAGTATACGAGGCGTTTGTAGTATCGATGAGTTTACCACGGTCGTTTCACTTGAGGATCGTTTTTGTTTGTTAAAATTAAAATAATTGTGAATTCTCAAAATAATAATCCCTAAACATTCTAAATAATGATTTTTTATGATTTTAGCTAATTTGCATAAATACAAATACAGGAAATAAATCTATTTATGAACTTTGATTACAACAATTTAAATAAGATAAAGCAGTAAGAATAAAAATGACTTTGATGTAGAATTGTGCTGTTTTTGGTAATAAAGATTCTAGGGATTCGGATTATTAAATAAATAACTCGAACATATATCAATTTGTTAAATGTGATATTTAATAATATGATAAATATTATATCTTCAGAAAAAATGATTTGATAACTTTTGTATTCACAAATTATGTAACAGAAGTTTAAATAATCTAATTAATTCATCCAACTAAATAATACCTTTCGGATTCATATTTAATTCCTTGGGTTAAATAGTACCTTTCAGATTAATAATTAACCTTTTTTTAATTAAATTAAGATTTACAAAAATATTTCCTTCCGGTCTCTATTTTTGTATTTGTGAATTATAACAATTTAAATTAAAGAAGGCACGTTAATAAATTTAATATAAGCTCGAGTATTTAATTTAAATCATCCTAACCCTAGAATATAAAATTAGCTCATATTCATATTGGCCGGTAAAATTACGAGACAAATAAATATTGACATATTCAGAATAAATACAGCAGAAATTTAAAGAACTTACTTGATAAAGATAAATTAACTGAAAAGAAAATGCTGAACCTGATAGAAAGGACTTATCCCAATACGCCAATTGATCCAAGTAGCTTGAATATAACGTACGAACTTAAATTACAAAATTATAATTATAAATAAAAACATAAAATTGAATTTTATCTGATAAAAATAATATTAACTAAGCTTTATTTGGAATATAATTCGAGGTGTAGTATTTTATTATGTGTATTACAGTATAATTATATAAAGCATAAATATAGAAAATAAATACAAAAACTTAAATATAAAAACTGATATGTATTCTGTATTACATTGTGCTACGCACAATTTCTGCTCTCTCTACTCTCTCTACTATCTTACTACCTTACTACCTTCTGCCCTACTGCCTTACTGCCTTTTTTTCTATTGAGAGGGTACTGCTATTTATAGCAGTACATCAACCTCGCCTGAATAATAAAAAACATGAAAGATGCTGCTCATTATTGCAGCATCTTCTTATCTTCAATTATTTTGCATCGTTCAATGCAAAATCAATAACCAGGTAAGGGTAAAAAGAAGGAAAGAAAGAAAGAAAAAAAAGTAATACAATCTGATCCGCCACGTCAGCTCTGACGTGGCGAAATTTTCCACTTGCACGTGAGATGCACGTGCAAATCTGATGGCTCTGAGCTGGCGCGTGTATCTCACGCGCCGGTTGTGCGACTGGTCTTCTTCTGACACGTTGGACAGGCGTGTGGCCGGCGTGTGTTCCATGACGTGGTGCGACACGTGGTGGTTTCTTATTGGATGGTCCGTACACATTTGCAGTGACGTGGGCTCAGATGTGGCATGTGCTGTGACGTCATGTAGACGTCATTCGGCGAATCTGGTTCCGCCACTTGTCTTGATATTATTGGTCCGAATTTTAATTTTCTTCCAAAACTTTGAACGGCCATAACTTCTTCATACGAAATCAGATTCGAATGAATTTTTTACCAAAATGATCATCTCTACGAGATGAATAAAACAAGACCACTCATGAATATATTTGGAATCTTTAAAAATATCGCCCCGAAAATGACAGATATGTCTTCACCCGGTGTGCTAATCTGCAGATAAAATTTAATTATCATTAATATAATAAAAATTACACATAATCACTAAAAATTATACTAGAAGTAAAATAATGAAAACACACGAAAAATAATATAAATTATCACACAAAATACAGAAATGTATATATGATATTCTAATAAAAATACTAACAAAAGTATAGCAAACAATTCCCCCACACTTATCATTTGCACGTCCTCGGGCAAATATATAGTAAGAGTAACAAGAAATTTAATTTACTAAATGTTATTAATTCAAATAAAAGTCCGAAGTAATCTCGTTCCACTTCAAAATAAACAAATATGCAATAAATTTCAATAGGCTTTAAGAAATGAATTAAACCAAATTCTTAAATTCGTCAAGTTATTCAGAATCATGGTTAATACTTTAAATTCACAAAACTCACGGGAAAAGTGTATATCTCTCTCACAAGTGTATAAGGGATGTATTTGCGCTCAGATCCATTCAATGAAGTAAAAACTTCCATAAGCTTGCAAATTATCTACTATCTCTACCACTTGGTGTGTTGCAAATTTATGAAAATTTTCTTTTCTTTTGGTTACAACGTCGGCTCTTTGATTGGAGTAGGAAAATATAGATAAAGTGACTTGAAGTGAACAATTAGAAATTAAATGAATCGATATTTATCAATGGGTAAGCACTAAGAAGCTAATTAATGAAGCTTTTATCGATCCCCTTACTCATGTTTCGAATTATTCAAGATCTTTTTCTTGCTTTCCAACCAACCATTTTTTTATCATACTTTAGTTGTTATTATCTGTTTTACACGAATGTAAATGCTGGGTCACATGAATACAACCGGTTACTAAGATAAAAACATACTTAAGTTGCTTCTATGCATACTCATGTCTAAAGTAACTGTTTTACGCGAATATAAACATGGGGCTCATGAATATATCCGGTTACTAAGTTCCCAAAAGCAGTAGAGTAATTGATTTCTCCATTATTTTCAACACCATCCACAATATATACCACCCAATTTCACCACACATTATCTTCATCCTTGTCAAAAATAATTTATAACCGTTCAAGTATGGGCCAAAGGATTATAGCGACGGAAAGCTCAGTATGTGGTTAACAATAAAATAGACAATAAGCTCAATTGGGTTAACGAGGGAATTAAATATCATTAGGTAGGTAAAGAAGCTAGAGGGGATTTTGAACAAAATTTGATTTAGATCATTTTCACAAACTGCACACACATGTTGTTTTGACACAGATACCCAATGCAAGTTCTGGAGTATTACAACATGAAAAGTACACTAAAAAAATAAAAGACTTGCATATATGATAAAGCAGTCAAGGCTCAAAATCTCACAAGTACAAGTTTTGATTTTTATGAATTTAAGGTATTAAATCATTCAACCGAATAACTGTTGGTCATCTTAGAATAATCCGTTAGTAATTCATTCTCAAATTCTCTGTCAAAAGTAGCATGAACATTTTCTTTGAAATGTGAAATGAGAGTACATCAACAAATTTTTTAGCAACACGTTTTTAAGTTTTTGTTTTTCAAGTTATTCTTGTACATAACTGCCCTTAGACTAATTTTAGGATCCATAGATAAGAATTTATAGTTTTTACCCCCCACACTTATCTTGTGCAATATGATTATAAAGCATAATATAACGAGGGTTCAAGAAAACTCCCTGTGAAGATAGTGATACTTTGAGTGCGCCATTTTCTTATTATTGATTCGGAGAAATTTGCAAAATAATTCAGTGGGGCGAAACACACAAAAATAAAACATAAATATATATACCCTTAAGTATAACACAAAAAACCTATATGCGTTTCAAGAGCGTCCTGAGAGTCTCCTTATTCTGCCATCAAAACTTTTTTTATTTTTAGAAAAAAAAATTACAGTAATAGAAATAACAATACATATATCATGAATAGATGCGCGTCAAGAGATCAAAAATAAACTCCTTAAACTGCCATCATTTTCACAATTTTTACATCCGCTAAAAAGTAAAAACAACAAGAGGAATAAAGGGGGATATCAAAGGTAAATGAATGCATCAATTTTGCGTTTTCGTACAGTGAAATCTTCCATCTAAACAATATTAGCTAGAGCTGGATCTGGTTCAGGAACAAATGCAATCAGTTTTTTGATCAGCTCTTCTAGTGTTGTTGCAACGACTATGATTCGTTTAGCATGCTCAGAAATAAAACCTTTTTCAGAAGAGTAGTTGATGAAAGATAGTAAACCATCGAAGAAACCATTGACATTTAGCACACCAATTGGTTTTTTATGAATATTTAGTTGGGCTCTGGTAACCGCATGAAAAAGTTCTTCAAGAGTGCCAAAACCACCTGGAAGGGTGATAAAGGCATCACATTATTTATCATGTGAGTTACATATTCACAGCTCTAAACTCATCTCCAATGGTTGCCCCGATGATTTTACTTTCAGCCAGAGGTTTTGGGATGATTCCCATCACTTTTACTCCTTCCATATAGGCAGAAGCAGCAGCGCGTCCCATTAATCCTAGAATTCCTCCTCCGTAAACTACATGAATGCATTTTTCTCCTAGGGTACGACCCAAGTTATGGACTGCTTCAGTATAGCAAGCCTCATTCCCATGACAATCTCCGCTAAAAATACAGATGGAGTTAAATATTTTTGCGGAAGATGATGATGACGACTCCATTTTTTGAAAAGAAAAATTAGTTTAAAGAGAAAAGGAGAGAATTTCGAGTTTGGAGATGCAGAAAAGAAACAAATGCAGTATTTATTTATAGATGCAAAATAAAGCGAAAAGATTTATAAAATCTGTGACTGCGTTATTTTCGCTTCAACTACTCAATAGAATAATGAATGCATTTATTGCGTATCACTTTTTATTAAGAAAATATGACAAAATGACAAAAATAAAAATACTCACGCATGTATGTACAGTAGTTGTGATTGTGGCTCACATCTTCCTCTGGTTTTACGTCCAGAAATGGCTTAAACGCCTTCTATGAGTCGGGGATATGCTTCCCATCCAATTTTACAAATTGGCAAACAAGGTCTTTTACAGTCAGATTCCCAAGACGTTGTTCATATTCAGATTTGAATTTCTTCTATAGAAAGAGAATCTCATGATACACTAGTCCACTAAGATGAGTGTCAAGAGATAATTGAATATCATTCAATTCCTCCTTACTCAGCCCATCCTTTATGAACTCAATTTTATCTTGTCTGTTTATGGAAGGAATTCCAAGAGAACGACATTTTTGATCACAAGTCCATCTGGCACATTCATAGAAAACATACATTTTCTTGGCTCGTCGTTTCTTGGCATATGAACTTTTACCAAGCCCTGGTAAGAATCTAGTGGGTGGTTCGAATGATTCCCCAGCTATTCTTACTTTGGCTTCAATAGTAAAGCGAATGTCATGTGGGATGTCATACAACATAAATAATCGCATTCGATCGGCTCGAGCTCTGTAAATTCTTAAGATTGCATTTTTTCTGAGAAAAAGAAATTGTTTTTCAATATTTTTTAAGGCTTTTTCCATTTTTTATTTTTTTGGGATTTTTAAATGAAATATAAAATTCACACACACAAGAGGTAATTTAAAAGTAGCAAAATCAAGTTCTTCCTAAGTAAGTTTGTTTCTTGAAAAGGACATAATAGGATCTTATCTTATCTAGTTGACAATGATGTTCACGTGTCCTGATTGTCTTGTTTCCTTGTCATGCCCTGTAAAAAGAAGCTTACAAAGTATTCTATTTAAACTACGCAAAGAGAAAATCACACAACAAAATAAAATAAAGCTTTGGTTGCCTCCCAAGAAGCGCTTGTTTAACGTCGTTAGCTTGACGTTAGTGTGATTTTGATTTAAAGTTTTTCACCGAAAGTTATACCAATTACTTGTTCTGGATGTGCTCCTTCATAATATAGTTTAACACGGTGACCGTTTACCTGAATGATTCATTCTGTTCTGGGATTTAACAGCTTTACAACCCCACAAGGATATGTTTCTAGGATTGTGAATGGACCGCTCCAACGAGATCTCAATTTTCTTAGAAATAATTGTAAGCGGGAATTAAATAATAACTTGCATTCCAGACTTTAAATTTTTATCGATGATCTTTCTATCATGTAGCCGTTTGACTTTTTCTTTATATATTTTTGCATTTTCATATGCCTCATTTCGGATCTCATCGAGTTCGGAGAGGTGAAGCTTTCTTTCTTCTCCTGCTTTCATTAAGTCGAAATTAACGCTTTTTATTGCCCAGTAGGCTTTATGTTCTATTTCGGCAGGTAAGTGACATGATTTACCATAAACAAGACGTAAAGGACTCATTCCTAAGACCGTTTTATAAGCAGTACGATAAGCCCATATTGCGTCATTCAACTTAACAGACCAATCTTTCCTTGAAGGTTGTACAATCTTTTCGAGGATTCCTTTAATCTGCTTATTACTCGTTTCCACTTGTCCTGATGTTTGGGGATTGTAAGAAGTAGCTATTTTATGATTAATATGGTACTTTTTCATCAGTTTTTCAAAAAGCTTGTTACAAAAATGGGATCCTCCATCACTACTGATTGCTCTCGGAAAGCTAGAACTGTAATATCGGCATTTTTCCTTTCTCTTGATATTCTCATTTTGGTGTATTTTTGTTTTTGGAAACTCGCTTGTAACCTTATTGACATTTCGAGGATATTTAATATTGAACTTTTTGTTGTTCGAGCTTGTTTCGGACTCGTTTTACTCGATTCAGTGTTTTGTGTTGTTTTCGTCGCTATTTCTATAATATCCGCATTTTTCTTTCCCTTGTATTTTTATTTTCGGTGTATTTCTCGGTTGTAGTGACCCTCGTGTATCCTTCAGTGTAACTTTTCCGTCATCTTTTGACCTGATTCTCGTAATTGATGTGCGGAACCGCCGTTTCGGGGTTGCCGTGGATCCATTCTATGCTATGATGCGTTTTGAGGTGTTCCGTTTGATGTTTCGTTCATATTCTGGTGTAGTGGACCGTTTATGTTCTGTACCTAGTGCACGCTAATTTATCTGCATAGCGCGCACTAGAAGTCCCTTTGTAGCGCACGCTACGTTTACTTCGTAGCGCGCGCTAGCGAGTGAGCCCTGGGGGTGGCAGTTCAACTCCCAGGCCTCTGGACTATCGGATTAGCGCATGCTATCTTGTCTAGCGCACGCTAATATCGGGAGACTAGCGCACGTTAAGTTGTCCAGTAGCGCGCGCTAGCGTGACTGTCCAGTACTGGACAGTTTACTACTGAACTCGATCAGGTGCTAGTTAGCGCACGCTACGCTTGTATGGTAGCACACGCTAACGGATCAGGTGGGTTCTGGACAGTTTGTCACTGGACTCGACTGATGTCCAGGTAGCGCACGCTAATGGTCGATAGCGCCCGCTACCGAGAAGTTATTAGCGCACGCTACGTTTTGAGTAGCGCACGCTAACGGCCAATTACCTGGCTACTGGACTGGGACGCTAACGGTAGGGTTTGGAATCTTATCCCGTTAGCGCACGCTAACCTTGAGGTTTTAGCGTGCGCTAACACTCCCTGGCTATATAAACCAGGGAGTTGACCGAGATAAACATAAATTCTCATTTCTTCCTCTCTCCGCGGCGAAGGCGATCCTGAAGCGATATTCTTGGCGATTTCTTCCTCCAATCATCTCATCCAACATCCTTCTTGAGTTCTTGGAGTATTATATCAACATCAACACGAATCTTTCGTCCTAATCCACGGTAAATCTCTTAGAACCCTACTTTTGGATAATTTGGGGGTTTTGGGATTTCCTTCCGATCTGCTCCGCTTTTGTTGGTGGATTCATGATGAATATGATTAATCTTGTTGGTATAATTAGTTTTCCTATGGATTCATGGTATATTTTCATGGTTTTGCGAAATCGAGAGGGTTTGGTTGTGGTCCGCCCTCGTTGTTATTTTTGTATGAATATACATGAATCGTAGGCGGGTTTTCGGGTGTATCCCATTTCCTTAATCGTTTAAGAGTGGTTGTGATTGTGTTATTCGAATCGTTAGGTTCATTCGTCGGTTCCTCACGGTCGTGCTTGATTCTTCCGTTCCGTTCGTGTCACCGTCTATTAATCGAGGCAAGTATCCTTATGAACTTACAATCTTAACGTAGTAGTATTGCATGAGACTTGTGTGTGTGTATGCTCACTACGGGTTAGATCCGACGGGGTCTCGGTAGGGGTCCATGGAGGGGTGGATCCACGAGCTTGCTTTTAACCACTACGGGTTAGATCCGACGGGGTCTTGGTAGGGGTCCACGGAGGGGTGGATCCATGGTTAATTGTGGTGCATTTTTTACAAATGTGATTTGATTATGGCATTTCCGGAAATGAGTGTTTTGGAACTATGTTTTCTTGATTGCATGTATATACTATATGTGTAAGATGTAAGTCGTTCATCTGGTTACTTGTACTAGCGTAATTGCTAACCCATCTGGGGACCCGTTTTGGGGAAATTCGTTTTATGAATTTCAGGTCAGGTTCATCGAGACGAGCGGCTACTGACCAAGATATACGGATGATGGCCGTGCGTGATGATTGTGCACGAGTGACGTCTTAGTGTCTTTTATCTTTTCATCTTTTGTGGTCGTTGAACCAATAGTAGTACTCGAGTACTTAAGAGTTCTTGTTCGTCCGGATTGTATTGTTGCCTATTATGTTTGTGTTGATTGATGATGTTAGGTTTGACCGGTTGAACTGGGTGGATTATTCTGTTTTGCGTCTTTATGACGTGGTGTTATTTTATTGTTTTGGTGAGTCGTTGTGTATGATGCTGTTCAGCCTGGTGGGTCCCATATAGGGATTCACGGCGCTGTAATATACCTCGAATATCTTGAGGGTGTTACAAAAAATGGTATCGGAGCGCTCTAGGTTTATGGATACCTAGGCTTGTCGGTTTATTGGGTCTTGTGGTGTTTTGTTTTGCACATCATCGTCACGCTGCCATGATTCCGGTACTACCAGTGTCCGTAAGTTTTCCTTCCTCTGTTCATTAATTCCTTGTATCGCACTTTGATTCTTGACTTGTGATTGTTCTTTTCTTGCATCGACCCTCGTATGGCTTTTGCTACTTATTTAACTCCGATGGATGCCGGAAGAGGTCGTGGTCGCGGTCGTGGTCGTGGACGCGGCCAGGACGTGGGGCAATGGGCGGCCACGTCGCAGATCTTCCGAGCCGCAAGATCGGGCGACCGTCATAGCCATGCTTCTTCTCAGAGCGTGCCGACCTTGGTATTGCGGCCATTATGCAAAGAAATGGTGAACCAAATGGCGGCAATAGCTCAGGAGGTTCGTAACCCGGATCGTGCCCACGCTAATCGGGCGGAGCGGATCGTTGGCTCCAAGATGTTATCAAGATGCATCCTCCTCAGTTTTCGGGAGCTTCAGACCCGATTGGCTAGGAAGGGTGGATCATGGAGATATCTAAGGTCTTCGTTGCCACTAACTGTCCCGAGGACCGTAAAGTCCCTATTGCTCAATACTTTCTCACAGGGGACGCTACGGACTGGTGGGAGGCCGTTGGGCCCAAAGATCATGCTGCTTCGTGGGCTGAGTTTCAAGAATTGATGGAGACTGAATATTGCCCGTGGCCGGTCGCATGTGCTCGGGTACATGCTTTTTATGATGCTCAACCGCGGGATATCCCCGTATCTCAAGCTATTGCTGATTTTAACAAGGAGTTGGGTTATGTGAAGACCCAAGTTGTCGAGGAGAGCGACAAAATTTTCCATTTCTCCAGACGGATGAAGTTGTCGATTCGGGACTATATGTCGGGGCTCGTATGTACTACCTTGAAGGATTACCAGAGTAGGGCCCTTGCTTACGATATGTCTGTGATGGCGAGTGAGGCGGCCCGCAAGAGCAAGAAGCAGAAGTCCGCCGGAAATTTTTCGGGCCACAAAGGTGGGGGTCAGCAGAAATTCCAGTCTGCTAATTTTTCCGCTGGTGGTGGCCCAACTCGATCTACTGGGTTTCCCAGGTCGCGGTGCCCCTTCCTGAATTGAAATGTTTTAACCGTGGCCTGTGCCACATCGGGCCGTAATTGTTCGAGTCCTTTGTTGACATGTAATCAGTGTGGCCAACCGGGCCACAAGGCGGCTTTCTGTGCCGAGAGAGAGAGAATCGTGGGTGCCCGGACTTCCACTCCGGCGCTTAGGGAACCGAGTGTGAATCAAGGGTCGTTTGCTTCTCAGTCCCCACCGAGTGCCAGTCGAGGGAGAGGTCGGGGTCAGACCGCCAGAGGGGGAGCTTCCAGTGTCGGCTCAGCCCACCCGCGTGTCTATGAGATGCGGAGAGCCGATGACCCAGCGGCCACCGTGGCGACAGGTACCGTTTATATTATTTCTCATCCTGTCAGTGTGCTTTTCGATTCCGGTGCTACGCATTCGTTCATATCTTTGGATTGTGTGCGCCGTTTGAGTCTCGACTGTTTGATGCCTTGTGAACCCTTCATCGTTAAGCTTCCTAGCGGTGATAGGATCGTTGGTGATCGGGAGGTTCGAGACTGTTCTGTACTTATTTGTGAGAGGACTTGGCCCTCTAATCTTATTGTTGTGAGTATCGAGGGTGAGGATTTGATTCTTGGGGATGATTGGCTCGAGCAGCATGGCGCAACCATGAACTACCGCACGAGGATCATCACCATGTTAGCCGAGGATGGCACCGAGCACTCCTTCGCGGGGCGAAGGAGGGGAAATCAGAAATTCGTTATTAACGCCTTGAAGGCGATGAGACTCCTGCGAAAGGGGTGTACTGGCTATTGGTGCTACGCCTTGCAGGCACAGAGTGGTGGAGTCGAGCTTTCGTCGATTCCAATCGTTAGCGAGTTTCCTGATGTATTTCCTGACGAGTTACCGGGGTTGCCACCGGATCGTGAGGTCGAGTTTGCTATAGAGTTAGAGCCTGGCGCGGCTCCTATTTCGAAAGGCGCCCTATCGCATGGCACCTTAAGAGATGTCCGAGTTGAAGAAGCAGTTGAGTGAGCTTCTTGAGTCGGGGTATGTTCGACCGAGCGCCTCGTCTTGGGGCGCACTGGTCCTGTTTGTGCGGAAGAAGGATGGTTCACTACGTTTGTGTATCGACTATCGCGAACTAAACAAGGTGACCATCAAGAACAAGTATCCTTTGCCGAGAATTGATGACTTGTTCGATCAGTTGCAGGGAGCTGCGGTGTTCTCGAAAATTGATTTGAAATCGGGGTACTATCAGCTCCGGGTGAGGGAATCCGATGTACCGAAAACAGCTTTTCGAACGAGATACGGACATTATGAGTTCGTAGTTATGCCTTTCGGGTTAACTAATGCGCCGGCGGTGTTCATGCAGTTGATGAATAAAGTTTTTATCGAGTATTTGGATAAGTGTGTCGTCGTCTTTATTGACGATATTCTTATTTATTCGAGGAATGAGGAAGAGCATGCCCATCATTTGCGGGTAATATTAGATATTTTGAGGACCGAGCAACTCTATGCAAAGTTCTCGAAATGTGAGTTCTGGCTGAAGGAAGTGATGTTTTTAGGTCACGTGATTTCAGCCGAGGGGGTTCGTGTGGATCCGCAGAAGATTGAGGCAGTGTTGGATTGGGCACCGCCTAAAAATGTGAAGGAGCTCCGTAGTTTCTTGGGTTTGGCTGGCTACTACCGTAGGTTCGTCGAGGGCTTCTCGAAACTAGCTCGGCCACTTACGCAATTGCTCCAGAAATCCGAGAAGTTCGTCTGGAATGACGAGAGGCAGTTGAGTTTTGAGGAACTGAAGAAGCGTTTGACTTCAGCCCCGGTTTTGGCGTTGCCATGTGGCAACGAGGGTTTTGCCGTTTATAGCGATGCTTCGGGTCAGGGTCTTGGGTGCGTATTGATGCAGCACGGCAAGACCATTGCCTATGCGTCGAGACAGTTGAGGCCGTATGAGCTGAACTACCCTACTCATGATTTGGAGTTAGCGGCAGTCGTTTTTGCGCTCAAGATTTGGCGTCACTATCTTTTCGGCTTTGCATGTCAGATTTTTACCGATCATAAAAGTCTGAAATACATATTTACTCAGCGAGAGTTGAATATGAGGCAGAGAAGGTGGTTAGAGTTGATTAAGGATTATGACCTCGAAATCCTTTATCATCCGGGCAAGGCGAACGTCGTGGCCGACGCCTTGAGTTGGAAACCGGTTGCGTTGCGAACGCTTGAGATCCTTACGTCTCAGTCTGAGATTCGGCGGGCTTTGATCGAGTTAGATGTTGAAGTTTTGTTGTCTGGAGCCGCCGAGCAACTTCGTGCTTTAGAGATTTCGTCGTCTTTGATCGATGAAATTAAGCTGAAGCAGTTAGAGGATCCGATGATTACTCAAATCCGAGAGAACGTTCTTAAAGGAAAGTCTCCTGGGTTTGTGATTCACGAGGATGGTATCTTGAGATTCCAGAGTCGGCTTTGTGTGCCGAACGACTCAGAGTTGAGACAGAGTATTTTGCGGGAGTCCCATGCTACACCTTACTCCGTTCATCCTGGTTCGAGTAAGATGTACAAGGACCTGAGAAGAAATTTATGGTGGAATGATATGAAGGAGGAGGTCGCACAGTTTGTAGCGAGATGTTTGACTTGTCAGCAGGTCAAAATCGAGCATCGCCGACCATCAAGTTATTAGCCACTTCGCTCCGGAATGGAAATGGGAAGATATATCGATGGATTTCGTTACGAGTTTGCCGAGATCGAGGTCGGGCATGAATATGGTATAGGTGATTGTTGATCGTCTGACCAAGTCGGCACATTTTCTGGGCATCAAGGACACTTGGGGCCCGGAGAAGTTGGCTCGTGTGTTTATCGCGCATATTGTGAGACTTCACGGTACTCCGAAGTCTATTGTTTCGGATCGTGATGGCCGTTTCGTATCGCACTTTTGGCAGGCAGTGCATAAGGCGTTGGGTACCCGTTTGTATTTGAGTACCTCTTTTCATCCCCAGTTAGATGGACAATCGGAACGCACTATACAGACATTCGAGGATATATTGCGTGCTTGTGCCCTCGATTGGTGTAGCGATTGGGAGGAACATTTGCCATTGATCGAATTCACGTACAACAACAGTTGGCACGCGTCGATTCGGATGGCACCGTATGAGGCACTTTATGGGCGGCGATGTCGATCACCAATTTGTTGGAATGAGACGTCCGATTTAGTCGGGACCGAGCCGGACGTCGTTTTAGAGACGAGGCGGAAGATAGAAGTAATTCGAGAACAGATGTTGACTGCCCAGAGTCGACAGAAGTCGTATGCCGACGTCCGTCGCCGACCTTTGGAATTCGAAGTGGGAGACCACGTTTTGCTAAAGGTGTCGCCGACGAAGGGAGTTTTTCGTTTCGGGAAGAAGGGGAAGCTGAGTCCGAGATTTATTGGACCCTTTGAGATTCTCGAGCGAGTCGGTGAGTTGGCGTACCGTTTGGCGTTACCTCCAGCCTTGAGTCATGTTCATAGCGTTTTTCATGTTTCCCAGTTGAGGAAATATGTCCCGGATCCTAGTCACGTCATCGATTATGGTGAGATTGATGTCGCCGAGGATATTACTTTCGAAGAGCGTCCCTTGAAGATTTTGGAGAATCGTGAGAAACGATTGAGGCATAAGACCATACCTTTGGTCAAGGTGCAGTGGTCGAGACATGGTGTCGAGGAGGCAACTTGGGAAACCGAGGATATCATGCGTGCTAGGTACCCCGAGTTGTTTGCTTCTTAAGTTTCGGGACGAAACTTATTTTTATAGGGGTAGAATGTAATATCCGCATTTTTCTTTCCCTTGTATTTTTATTTTCGGTGTATTTCTCGGTTGTAGTGACCCTCGTGTATCCTTCAGTGTAACTTTTCCGTCATCTTTTGACCTGATTCTCGTAATTGATGTGCGGAACCGCCGTTTCGGGGTTGCCGTGGATCCATTCTATGCTATGATGCGTTTTGACGTGTTCCGTTTGATGTTTCGTTCATATTCTGGTGTAGTGGACCGTTTATGTTCTGTACCTAGCGCACGCTAATTTGTCTGCATAGCGCGCGCTAGAAGTCCCTTTGTAGCGCACGCTACGTTTACTTCGTAGCGCGCGCTAGCGAGTGAGCCATGGGGGTGGCAGTTCAACTCCCAGGCCTCTGGACTATCGGATTAGCGCACGCTATCTTGTCTAGCGCACGCTAATGTCGGGAGACTAGCGCACGTTAAGTTGTCCAGTAGCGCGCGCTAGCGTGACTGTCCAGTACTGGACAGTTTACTACTGAACTCGATCAGGTGCTAGTTAGCGCACGCTACGCTTGTATGGTAGCGCACGCTAACGGACTAGGTGGGTTCTGGACAGTTTGTCATTGGACTCGACTGATGTCCAGGTAGCGCATGCTAATGGTCGATAGCGCACGCTACCGAGAAGTTATTAGCGCACGCTACGTTTCGAGTAGCGCACGCTAACGACCAATTACCTGGCTACTGGACTGGGACGCTAACGGTAGGTTTGGAATCTTATCCCGTTAGCGCACGCTAACCTTGAGGTTTTAGCATGCGCAACACTCCCTGGCTATATAAACCAGGGAGTTGACCGAGATAAACATAAATTCTCATTTCTTCCTCTCTCCGCGGCGAAGGCGATCCTGAAGCGATTTTCTTGGCGATTTCTTCCTCCAATCATCTCATCCAACATCCTTCTTGAGTTCTTGGAATATTATATCAACATCAACACGAATCTTTCGTCCTAATCCACGGTAAATCTCTTAGAACCCTACTTTTGGATAATTTGGGGGTTTTGGGATTTCCTTCCAATTCGTTCCGTTTTGTTGGTGGATTCATGATGAATATGATTAATCTTGTTGGTATAATTAGTTTTCCTACGGATTCATGGTATATTTTCATGGTTTTGCGAAATCGAGAGGGTTTGGTTGTGGTCCACCCTCGTTGTTATTTTTGTATGAATATACATGAATCGTAGGCGGTTTTTCGGGTGTATCCCATTTCCTTAATCGTTTAAGAGTGGTTGTGATTGTGTTATTCGAATCGTTAGGTTCATTCGTCGGTTCCTCACGGTCGTGCTTGATTCTTCCGTTCCGTTCGTGTCACCGTCTATTAATCGAGGCAAGTATCCTTATGAACTTACAATCTTAACGTAGTAGTATTGCATGAGACTTGTGTGTGTGTATGCTCACTACGGGTTAGATCCGACGGGGTCTCGGTAGGGGTCCACGGAGGGGTGGATCCACGAGCTTGCTTTTAACCACTACGGGTTAGATCCGACGGGGTCTCGGTAGGGGTCCACAGAGGGGTGGATCCATGGTTAATTGTGGTGCATTTTTTACAAATGTGATTTGATTATGGCATTTCCGAAAATGAGTGTTTTGGAACTATGTTTTCTTGATTGCATGTATATACTATATGTGTAAGATGTAAGTCGTTCATCTGGTTACTTGTACTAGCGTAATTGCTAACCCCTCTGGGGACCCGTTTTGGGGAAATTCGTTTTATGAATTTCAGGTCAGGTTCATCGAGACGAGCGGGCGCTGGACCAGTATACGGATGATGGCCGTGCGTGATTATTGTGCACGAGTGACGTCTTAGTGTCTTTTATCTTTTCATCTTTTGTGGTCGTTGAACCAATAGTAGTACTCGAGTACTTAAGAGTTCTTGTTCGTCCGGATTGCATTGTTGCCTATTATGTTTGTGTTGATTGATGATGTTAGGTTTGACCGGTTGAACCGGGTGGATTATTCTGTTTTGCGTCTTTATGACGTGGTGTTATTTTATCGTTTCGGTGAGTCGTTGTGTATGATGCTGTTCAGCCTGGTGGGTCCCATATAGGGATTCACGGCGCTGTAATATACCTCGAATATCTTGAGGGTGTTACAATTTCGGGTATCCTCGTAAATCGTCGTTCGGGACCGTCGTTTCGGGGTTGCTAAGGATACATCTCACGTTATTGAGCTTGTTGTGAGCTTTTGTTCAGTGTTTCGACCGCGTATTGTACATTTCGGATGTTTTGGGCCGTTTTGTAATTTCCCAAAGTTTTGGGAAAATTACGTTTGTTGTTGTTTTTCCGAACTTTTGGGTATTCGGGAATATGTTTTCCTTCAAAACTTAAGTTCGTCATCTCGAATCCTTTACGTTCGTACCATCGTGAATTGTTCACTGTTGTATTTCGATTTTTTTTCGGTACCTCCCTTGTCTATTTCTGGCCTGTACTTCCCAGAAAAGGATGTTACGTACGTAACACACCTTTTGGTTACGTATGTAACGGCCTAGTGTAGAATAGTACAGGCATTTCTTCCTTTTGGTTACGTACGTAAGGCCCTTATGACTTACGTACGTAACACAGCTTACGTACGTTAGCAATTGGTGGCTAACGTACGTAACACATCCTGGGTTATAAACCCAGGAGTTGACCATTTTCGGTCATTTTTCATCTATTCTCTCTTCACTCCGACTCCAGCGACTTTCTTGGTGTTTTTCCAGCGATTTGAAGCTTAGAAACTTCGAGCCATCATCTTCTTCGAGTTTTTGGAGTATATTATCAACATCTAATCGTGTTCCTCGTCTTTAATTCGAGGTAAACTCCTAAAACCTTGTTTTGGGTAAATTGGGGGTTTTTACGTTTTCGTCCGATTCGTTCCGTATGATAGATTAATTCATGATGAATATGATTAATCTTGTTAGTATTGTTGGTTTTCCTACAGATTCATGGTATATTTCGTGGTATTTTTGTAATCGAGAGGGTTTGGTTGTGGTCCGCCCTCGTTGTTGTTTTTATACGAGTATACATGAATCGTAGGCGGGTTTTCGGGTGTATTCCAATTCCGTATTCATTTAGGATTGGTTGTGATTGTGTTCTTCGAATTGTTAGGTTCGTGATTGACGGTTCCTAGCGTTCGTCGGTGTTTTTCCTTTCGTTCGTTGCGTCGTCAAGTATTCAAGGAAAGTAATTCTTGGAAACCTTTATGCTTAACGTGAAATGGTAATGTATATTGTGTGTTCTTTACTCACCTCGGGAGGGTCCGACGGGACCTCGAGGGAATCTATGGCTTTGTCCTGGATTCATGAGTTTGTTTCGCGGCCAGCTCGGGAGGGTCCTTAGAGGCCTCGAGTGGGATTCGTGGCTTCGTCCCGGTCCTAGGTGACGTGTGTGCTTGATTTTATTTTATGAATGTGGCCAGCTCGGGAGGATCCTTAGAGGCCTCGAGTGGGATTCGTGGCTTCATCCCGGTCCTAGGCAAATTGATTGACTGTTTGTGTTCGGAAAAGACATGTCTGGTTTTGGTTTTCGCAATGATTTTGGTGCATGTACTATGAAATGTGTAAGCGACTGGTTTGCCTTGATTACTTGTACGGGCGTAATTACTAACCCCTTTGGGGACCCGTTGTGGGGAAATTCTTGTTATGGATTTCAGGTTATGATCATCCGGACGAGCGAGCGCTGGGACAGTACGAGGATGTTGGCCAGGGTCGTTGACATATGCATTTGAGTCCTTTTATTTCCGTTATTCCATTCGATATGGTTGTTGTCCACTTTTGAAACTTATAGATTGTACTCGTGAGTACTTAGGCTTTTCTCTTCGGATTATGATTTGTATTTCGCCAAGTTATTTATGTTTGCCACTGTTGACTATTCCGCCGGTTGTACCGGGCGTGTTAATTGATTTTCAACTGGATGATATGTGTTTTTAATGTGGTAAGTTGTGTCTAGCCTGGTGGGTCCCATGTAGGGGTTCACGACACTGTAATATACCTTGAATATCTTGGGGGTGTTACAAGTACGACTTAAAATATTTTCTTGCACAAATTTTAAAACTGTTTGAGCATCATTAATTCGTATTGCAATATCTTCTACCCATTTTGACACATAGTCAACTGCAACCAGGATGTACTCAAAATTAAATGACTTAGGAAATGGCCCCATGAAGTCGATTCTCCATACGTCAAAAATTTCGATAACTAAATTATTTGTTAAAGGCATTTCATTTATTTTTCCAATATTTCCTGTTCGTTGACATCGGTCACATGAAATATAAAATTGATGTGCATCTTTGAAAAGTAAAGGCTAATACATTCCTGATCGGAGAATTTTAAAGCAGTTTTACGACCTCCAAAATGTCCTCCACAATTATACTCATGACAAAATGTAAAAACATTTTTTTGTTCACTTTTGGGAATACAACGTCTTATAATATCATCTTTACCGATTCTAAATAAGAAGGGATCATCCCAAAAATAACTTCGACAAGTGAAGAGAAATCTTTTTCTTTCTTGAAAAGATAAGCCATTTTTTAACGTTCCACATGCAAGGTAATTTACAATATCAGCGTACCAAGGAGTTGTATTAATTTGAAAAAGTTGTTCATGAGGAAGTGATTCAGGGATAGTATCGTACTTTTGCAAAGCAAGAGTGTCGTCGTTAATTATGAGTCATGACAAATGGCCAGCGACCACATTTTCACTCCCTTTTCTATCGTTGATTTCTACGTCAAATTCTTGCAACATTAAAATCCATCTAATTAGTCTTGGTTTAGCTTGTGGCTTTTTTAGTAAATATTTTAATGCTGCATGATCACTCTGCACTATTACTTTTGACCCTACGATATAAGATCGGAATTTGTCGAAGGCAAAAACTATAGCTAACAAATCTTTTCCGTGGTCGTGTAATTTACTTGTGCCTCATTGAGGGTAAAACTAGCATAGTAGAGTACATGATATACTTTATCAACTTTTTGACCGAGAACTGCCCCCACCACATAGTTTGAAGCATCACACATTAGTTCAAATGGTAAGGTTCAGTCTGGTGAAATAACTACAAGAGCTGAAATTAACTTTTCTTTCAGGGTATTAAAAGCGGTTAAACATTTTTCATCAAAGATAAAAGAGGCATCCTTAGAAAGTAATTTACACAAAGGTTGGCTTATTTTTGAAAAATCTTTTATAAATATTCTGTAAAAACCGGCATGCCCAAGAAAACTTCTAATATCTTTTATATTGGTTGGAGGAGGTAATTTTTCAATTACACCAATTTTAGCTTTATCAACCTTAATTCCTTCACTAGAGACTATATGTCCTAAGACAATTCCACTAACCACTATGAAATGGATTTTCTCCCAGCTTAAGGTTAAATTACTTTCTATACATCTTTGTAGGACTTTAGATAATTTATTCAGGCAATCAGAAAATGATGATCCAAAAACTGAAAAATCATCCATAAGTACCTCAATAAAAGCTTCTACCATGTCGGAAAAAATAGAAAGCATGCACCTTTGGAAAGTTCCAGGTGCATTGCAAAGCCCGAAAGGCATTCTCCTAAAAGAAAATGTTTCGAATGGACAAGTAAAGGTTGTTTTTGATTGATCCCAAGGTGCAATTTCTACTTGATAGTATCCTAATAAACCATCAAGAAATCAATAGAATTTATGACCAGAAAGTTTATCTAACATTTGATCAATAAATGGTAGGGGAAATGATCTTTTTTGGTTGCTGCATTAAGTCTGCAATAGTCAATACACATTCTCCAACCTGTAGTAACTCTGGTAGGGATAATTTCTCCTTTGTCATTTTCAACTACAGTAATTCCACTCTTTTTTGTACAACATGTACTGGACTCACCCATTCGCTATCTGCAATAGGATAGATTATATCCTCGGTCATAAGTTTTAAAATTTCTTTCTTTACCACATCCATCATGTTAGGATTCAGACGTCTTTGTGCTTCTCTCGTTGGTTTTACTTCTTTTTCTAGGATAATTTTATGCATACACGTTGAAGGACTAATTCCTTTTATATCACTTAATCCCCATCCAATGGCATTTTTAAATTGTTTCAGAACTTTGATTAACTCATCTTCTTCGTCTTTCCGAAAGTTCAGCATAGATGATGACTGGATTTTTGTTTCCATCTTCTAGAAACACATATTTTAGATGTTTAGGAAGTTCTATTATTTCTAAAAATTTTTGGGGTTCAGTTTTTTCTAAGATGGGTTCAAAATTTTCTAAGTTTCCTTCAGTAAGTGCAAATAACTCCACTCCCCCTCTATTTCGAGACTGTCTTCCACATCATCAAGATAATTCTCATTAATATCTGATTCTTCTCTAAAAGTATCCTCGACGGCAAGATCAATAACATCGATAAAAGAGCAATTTTCAGAAAAAGAGGTGGTAGGGATGGGACTAATATCTTTTATAGAAAAGTAACTGTTTCTCCTAAAACTGTCATAGTAACTCTTCCATTTCTCACATCTATTAATGTGTTTGTGGTAGCCATAAATGGTCTTCCTAATAAAATTGTGTGTTCATTGTCATTATTATTAGATCTTTCACCAACTTCGAGTACAACAAAATCAACAGGTACTATTAGACCACCTACTTTTACTAGAATATCTTCAATGACACCTTTAGGGTATCAGATAGATCTATCTGCGAGTTGTAATCACATTATAGTTGGTTTTAGGTCTCCAAGTTCTAGTTGTTTAAAAATTGAATATGGCATTAAATTTATCCCGTCTCCGAGATCAAGTAATCTAAAAGTTTCTTTACCATTTCCTAAAATAATTTTTGCTATAAAACTGCATGTCTTTATGAGGAAGGTGAGTTTGATGTAACACCCCCAAACCATTCGGGAATATTACAGCACCACAGACCCTCTCTGTGAGGATCTACCAGGCTAAAAACATAAAAACACAACATACAATACATGCCGACATGGCTAATAACGAACCATTAGACTGATTTGGTCTTTTACCACAACATATACATCAACCATACATTTCTCTTTCCCGAAACTCATACCCACACAGGGGCTGGAATACATTAACGCTCCCATATATCGGGAAAATAACACAGCGGAAAGATAACCAACAAGACTCTATCAAAATACTCTACGATTGGTCTTCATGTGATTAGTATCGTCGTCTTCCATCAACCTTCGTACCGATCATGTGATTTGCTACCCAGCAACCTGCAAGTACCTGGACGCAATACAGACATCCACCCCCCAAATACTCGGGGGTTAGAAAAAATCCATTGTTTTGCTAGTGCAAGTATAAAATACGAATACAAACCATACACAACATACTCCAAGAATATACTAATCATGAAACACGTTTCCTGAGATAAATTTTTTGATCAAGATAGTTTAAATCGTGATATGAGGGAAAATAAACCCAATGCATCTCTTATAAAACATTTAACGATCTCGGGAGTTTTGAAAACATTTGGGATTAAGAATTCTCAAGTCTTTCGAAACTACTTAGGGACACGGCCCAAAGATCATTTTCCAAAATACAATTTCTGATAACAAAACACGGGGTCCACGACCCAATTCACGAAACACAGGGTCCACGACCCAAATCACAAAACACAGGGTCCACGACCCAAATTATCCAAAACAACATATTCCTAAGGATTATTTGCGTCCCGTGCTAACAAGCCATGAACCTCAGATGCTCTCGCAGAACATACCCGAGTGAATAACCCAATAGGTGTAACACCCCGAGATATTCGGAATAATTGCAGCGCCGTAAACCCTTTAAGTAAGGATTTACAAGGCTAAATAAAAGAAATGTAAATATAATACAACAGTACCATAAAAGTTCCAAAATACAAAACCGGTTCAACTGATCAAACGAGTTTATTAATACAACCATCTCGAAATATTATTAAAACACACGTACTCGAGTACTGGAAATAATCAAAAGACAAGTCACAATAACAATACACATCACTGAGCCCCTTCGTCGTCATGTCGGTACTGTGGCTGTTTTCCCGCTCCTCGGCTACCTGAACATCAAAACAAATGTCCACCCCCGAAGGGGTTAGCAAAACAATGCTAGTACAAGTATCATATTAAACAAATCGAATATGCAACAACAATGCATAACAAAATACACAACACGGACTTCCGCTACCGGAATCCAACAATACGAATCCACAAGATTCCATTAACACAATATGGGTATTCCAATGATCCATCGCCCTCAGCATAGATCCCAAGATGATCCCGTCGAACCAACACGAGGTGGACCCGTCCAATGATCCAGCACCCTCAGCATAGATCCCAAGATGATCCCGTCGGACCAACACGAGGTGGACATCCGATCCAGCGTCCTCAGCATAGATCGCACAACATAAATAAACACAACTCATGCATACATATATGCAAAATCGCTATGTCCATCAACATGAACATACAAACACTCGATAACGAATATCATACAACTCAACGAAATAAATCCCATGATCAACAACATGAATGAATCACATGCATGCTCAAATACCAACATTAACAAATCATGATACTTGCCTTAGAATGGCGATAAGGGTTGTTACTACTAATAAGAAATCTTCAACCAGCTCTAAGAACTCTCACTCGATCAATCCACCAAAACCCGAACCTTCAACGAATAATAACATTGGTATAACTAACGGTTCCGGATAATCGGTTTAATCATCAAGAACATAAAAAAGAGCTTGATATACTCGAACATATGAGCTTAATATGCTATCCTATATCAATTTGGATTTGAATCAACATTAGGATACTAACCCGACAAAAACACGTAGTATCCTACCTAAGATCAATGTATCCTACAGTCGGATTCTTCAATACATCACATGATAACTCTTCTTACAATGATTCTAATCATGTTCTTCGTTTATCCAAACCGATCAATATATCGAAATTACCCCGTAGAACACCGCAAGAACTTGATCATTAGATTCACTTGTTAATCATCTTCATATTCAAGAAAAATATTCTAAGTTCAATCCATTCAATATCCCAATACGTATAACTCCATTATGTAATACATAAGAACTTGATAATCTCTATAAACTGGCCATAATCGGTTTTGTAGCTTCATGATTGTGCTGGAGTTCAAACACTACAAGGTTCAATGTTCTATACGATGAAGAAGTACTGAAACATTGAAAATATCCTTCTGACAACATGATGTTCGACTACGCACAAATTTAGCTGACTAGATAATCTCAAAACATGTTCAAAACATCCTTAAGAATACTAGTCCAGTTGGTGAAGAATCACCTACCTCGAAAATAGTAAAGAACAAGGAGGAACTTGAAGAAATCCAACACCGAGAGCTTGAATACCAATCTCCAATGATCTAAAATCTTCAAACTCGTGCTAGGATGATGATATGAGAGGTTTAGGATGGAGAGAGTGACTCTCTATGTCTCAGAAATCGAGTTTGGGAAGTGAAGAAATCGAAAAACGAAAAGGGTCTTGTCTATATATAGAAAATGGTTATTAGCGCGCGCTAGTCCATATCCATAGCGTGCGCTAACGGGCTGCGATCTCATCATACACATTCTCGACTTAGCGTACGCTAACATCCCTTTACGTGCGCTAAGTACATAAATTAGCGTACGCTACCACTCATATAGCGTGCGCTAACGGCCATACGAAGCTTACTGACCTCACTGTACTCAACATTTAGCGTGCACTATCCTCATACAAGTAGCGTGCGCTAAACAGCGTTGACTCGACTTTTCCAAAATCGGTCCAGATTCATCCCGACATGTCCCGACCAAAATCCGCAGCTGATCTCACCTACCACCCTGTCTTAATCAAGTTGACTACGTATAGCGCGTGCTAAGGTTGATACACAGCGTGCGCTACGAATACAAATTAGCGTACGCTACGCCTAGTCGATAGCGTGCGCTACAAGTGCAAAAATCACAATTTGAACACATTCATGAAATCATATGCTCAACAACACCGGATCATGAAATACGGAGAATAATACTCAGATCAAAATGCAACAAATACAATATCACAAGGTTCAAATACACATTAGAAATCTCGGGTATTACATCCTCTCTCCCTAAAAAGAAGTTTCGTCCCGAAACTTAAGATGAAAACAACTCTGGATATCTAGCCTTCATACTGTCCTCCATTTCCCAGGTGGCCTCTTCGTCTCCGTTTCGTGACCATTGTACTTTAACCAAGTGTATTGGTTTATTCCTCAATTGTTTGATCCGACTCTCAAGTATCTTGATTGGTCTCTCTTTGAAGGTGCCGTCATTAGCTATCTCGATCTCGTCGAAATCAATGATATGACTGGGATCTACTACATACTTCCGTAATTAGGATACATGAAACAAATTATGAACGTGACTCAGCGATGGCGGTAAGGCCAACCTGTATGCTAAATCCCCAACTCTCTCGAGGGTCTCAAATGGTCTGATATATCTCGGACTCAGCTTTCCTTTCCTTCCAAAACGGAAAATTCCCCGAGTAGGAGACACCTTCAATAGTACGTAGTCCCCAATCTCAAACTCCAGTTGGCGACGGCGCATATCAGCATAAGACTTCTGTCGACTCTGGGCAGTCAACAGTCTTTCCCGAATCAAAGCTATCTTCTCCTGAGTCTGAACTATCAATTCCGGTTCCGTCCCGGTCAAGTCCGAAGAATCATCCCAGCACAGGGGTGATCGGCATCTTCTCCCGTACAAAGATTCAAATGGTGCCATCTTAATAGAAGTATGCCAACTATTGTTATACGTGAATTCAATCAACGACAAGTGAACTTCCCAAACAGTTGACCAATCCAAGGCACAAGCTCTAAGCATGTTTTCTACTGTCTGAATAGTCCTTTCGGACTGAACATCCATCTTAGGATGATAAGCCGTGCTAAAGTTCAGTTCGGTCCCTAAATCCCTGTTAACTGCCTTCCAGAAGTGCGACACGAAGCGACCATCTCGGTCTGAAATAATGGTCTTCGGCGTCCCATGCAGTCTGACTATCTCTGCAATAAATACTCACGCCAATCTCTCGGGTCCCCAAGTGTATTTAATTCCTAGGAAATGAGCCGACTTGGTTAGTCGATCAATTACAACCCAAATCATGTTCATTCCCGTCTTGGTCCTTGGCATACTGGTGATGAAATCTATTGAGATATCCTTCCACTTCCACTCAGGGATCGGAAGTGGCTTCAACATTCCGGCATGTCTTTGATGTTCAATCTTAACTTGCTGACAAGTCAAACACTTAGAGACGTATTCTGCTACGTCCTTCTTCATATTTCCCCACCAGAAGTTTTGTTTTAGATCCTTATACATCTTACTGCTGCCCGGGTGATAGAATAGGGTGCGCTGTGAGCTTCCTTCAGAATTATCTGTCACAAAACATCATCATCGGGAATGCAAAGTCGACTCTGAAATCTCAAAACTCCATCATCTTGTATCACGAATCCCGGGGCCTTTACTTTCTTTACTTCGTCATATAACCGAAGAATCAGAGAATCGTTCAACTGCTTAGATTTGATTTCCTCGACTAGTGACGAAGTTAGTTCCATCACATATAGTTGCCCTTGGGTTCCTGGTGACCATACTTCAATCCCTTCGCGGATCAGTTCTCGTTGAATGCTGGTTTGGGACGTAAGTGCTTCCAACACTCGAAGAGAAACAGGTGTACGACTCAGTGCATCAGCTACTACGTTTGCTTTACCCGGATGATAGAGGATTTCCAAGTCGTAATCCTTGATCAATTCCAGCCACCTTCTCTGTCTCATGTTTAATTCCTTCTGACTGAAAATGTACTTGAGGCTCTTATGATCTGTAAAGATCTGACAATGAGTGCCGTATAAATAATGTCGCCAAATTTTCAAAGCAAAGACCACAGCTGCTAACTCCAGATCATGAGTCGGGTAATTAACTTCGTACGATTTCAACTGTCGAGAGGCATACACAATCACCCTATCCTTTTGCATCAACACACATCCCAGACCCTGATTTGAAGCATCGCTGTATACCATGAATCCATCAGTTCCATCTGGTAACGCTAGTATAGGCGCTGTCGTCAGTCTCCTCTTAAGTTCATCAAAACTAGCCTGGCATTTTTCATTCCATGTGAACTTTTGAGTTTTCTGTAACAGTTGAGTGAGCGGATGAGCAATTTTGGAAAATCCCTCTACAAAACGGCGATAATATCTAGCAAGTCCTAAGAAGCTTCGGACTTCTTTCACATTATTAGGAGCTTCCCATTCCAAGATTGCTTCGACTTTCTTCGGGTCCACTTGAACTCCGTCAGCTGATATCACATGCCCAAGGAAAGTTACTTCCCTAATCCAGAACTCTCATTCAGAAAGTTTCGCATAAAGCTGTTCATTCCTCAAGGTGCTCAGAACAACACGCAAATGCTCAGCATGCTCCTCTGTGTTCTTGGAATAGATCAAGATGTCATCGATGAAGACTACCACAAATTTATCCAGGTATTCTAAGAATACCCGATTCATCAATTGCATGAATACCTCAGGAGCATTGGTGAGTCCGAATGGCATCACCACGAATTCATAGTGCCCGTACCGGGATCTGAAAGCAGATTTTGGTATATCCGATTCCTTAATTCTCAACGGATGGTATCCTGATCGCAAGTCAATCTTCGAGAATACCCTTGCCCCTTGCAGTTGATCAAACAAGTTGTCGATCCGAGGTATAGGATACTTGTTCTTGATCATCACCTTGTTTAGCTCCCTGTAATCAATACATAATCGGAGGGATCCATTTTTCTTCCGGACAAAGAGAACGGGCGCTCCCCAAGGAGAAACCCTAGGTTGAATGTAACCCTTCTGTAATAATTCCTCCACTTGCTTCTTTAGTTCATACATCTCGATTGGCGCCATACGGTATGGTGCTCTGGAAATAGGAGCGGCTCCAGGCTCTAATTCAATATTGAACTCTACTTCTCTCTGCGGAGGTAACCCAGGTAGTTCGTTAGGGAATACATCTGAGAATTCATTCATAACTAGAATAGATGAGAGCTCTACTCCTTCTTCTTTCTTCATGGCGTAGCACCAAAATCCGTGACATCCCTGCTTCAGTAATTTCACTACTTTCATTGCTTTGATCAATTTTCCCGAGCTTCCCAGTCTCCATCCTTTGAATAAATGTTCAGATCCGTCATCGACAATGATAGAAATGACTCTCTTTCGGTAATTCAAAATAGCTCCATAACGGTTGAGCCAATCGTCTCCGAGAATTAAATCATCACCATGGATGTCGACTACAATAAGATTCGATGGCCAATCTCTCCCTCCTATAGATACTGGAAAATCTCTAGTTTCTAGGGTTCCCACAATTCTCTCTCCGCTCGGGAAACCCACAACATAAGGCTCACAATCAAATAAACAAGAGATTTTCAAACGATTAACACAGTTCAATGATATGAAAGAATGTGTAGCTCCTGAATCGAATAAGACACTAACTGGTTGCAAAAGGATCTGAATCGTACCTGATGCAACAGCAGTGTTCTGATCGTTAGATTTCCTCATCTCGTACAGGCGCGGAGGAACGGCCCCAGCATTGGATGTCTCTCTCTTCCCAAGATTCTGCTGCTGAAACCCACTCTGCTGTGTCTGGTTCACACTTATCTCGTTCGGAACTAGTGCTGGAGTGCGAGTACCAAATGATCTAATCACATTCCCGCAAAAATTCACACGGTGCCCCTCTTGCCCACATTCAAAAAGAGTCACAGAAGGAATGGGACAATCACGTCGAATATGCCCTGCTCGACCACAATTATAACACTTCTTTGATGCGTCCGAAACTGTTGATGTTGTCCGGAACTTCTTTCCACCTCTAGAAGGATGTGGAGGTTTCCTAGTTGAATAAAATGAAGGCTGGCCCTTGCGGGGCCCATCACTCTTGTTCTCCGAGAAGTTGCCGGACACTTTCTGCTTCTTTGCCTTCATCGATTTCTCCACCGCTGCCTCTTTCATGTCGTAGGCTAGCGCTTTGTCTTGATACTGTCGTAACATAGTACACTCGAATCCGAACATGTACTGCTGAATCTCCGGCTTCATCCGCATATCGAAATGAAAAATCTTCTCCGCCTCCGTCCTGACCAAGTGTCGCACACAAGTCAGTTGATGATTAAAAGTCTTGATTATGTCTGTCACAGATGCTTCCGAACTCTGCGGTGAGAAAAACTCTCGGATTTTCGCCTCTCTAACTGGACGAGGACAATATTGTGCTTCCATCATTAGTTCCGTCCAGTCAGCATTATGATTCTCAGGTCGAATAGCTTCCCACCAGTCAAAAGCCTCCCCAGTCAGAAAATACTGGGCAATAGGGACTTTCCGGTCCTTGGGGCAGCTAATCCCCGCAAATATCTTTTCTAACTCCTTCAGCCAATGATCCCAAGTAAGTGCCTCAACAGAACCGTCAAATTTTGGTGGGTGCAATTTGACCACCTCAGTAAGCTATCTGTCTCCCCGATTATCCTCCTTATGCTGCTGTCCCATTGCCATCTGCATGCGGTCAACTACCTGAGTGAACTGGTTTATCTGAGCAACCAC
This sequence comes from Orobanche coerulescens, assembly GCA_033398695.1. Taxonomy (NCBI): domain Eukaryota; kingdom Viridiplantae; phylum Streptophyta; class Magnoliopsida; order Lamiales; family Orobanchaceae; genus Orobanche; species Orobanche coerulescens. The sequence continues at coordinate 18,216,448 of CM065806.1, forward strand.
CTGTTGAAGCACGTCCGGCATGTTAGGATTTACATTGTCATTCGCTGACCCTTGCTGTCCTCCAGAATGGGAGTCGGTTCGACTAGCTGATACTTCTGGGGTAGTCGCTGAATCCTCCTGTCTCACATTACCACGTCCGCGTACGTATCCACGTCCTCCCTTCAACATACTGTAAATACAATTACTCAATATCCAGGGCAAAATTTTCAAAAATAAAACACGTCAATAATCACAAAACAGAAATTAAGTAAGACGGTAGTATAGGAGATTAGGAGACTTACAACCACGATCCACATGACGACGCTGGCTGAACAGTGATGTTACGAACGACTCGAAAATTAAATAACGTAAACAGACCCAACTAAAACCCGACTGCGAAGATATCCATGAATCTTAGCTCCGATACCATATTCTGTAACACCCCGAGATATTCGGAATAATTACAGCGCCGTAAACCCTTTAAGTAAGGATTTACAAGGCTAAATAAAAGAAATGTAAATATAATACAACATTACCATAAAAGTTCCAAAATACAAAACCGGTTCAACTGATCAAACGAGTTCATTAATACGACCATCTCGAAATATTATTAAAACACACGTACTCAAGTACTGGAAATAATCAAAAGACAAGTCACAATAACAATACACATCACTGAGCCCCATCGTCGTCATGTCGGTACTGTGGCTGTTTTCCCGCTCCTCGGCTACCTGAACATCAAAACAAATGTCCACCCTCGAAGGGGTTAGCAAAACGATGCTAGTACAAGTATCATATTAAACAAATCGAATATGCAACAACAATGCACAACAAAATACACAACACGGAGTTCCGCTACCGGAATCCAATAATACGAATCCACAAGATTCCATTAACATAATATGGGTATTCCAATGATCCAGCGCCCTCAGCATAGATCCCAAGATGATCCCGTCGGACCAACACGAGGTGGAAAAACCCATCCAATGATCCAGCGCCCTCAGCATAGATCCCAAGATGATCCCGTCGGACCAACACGAGGTGGACATCCGATCCAGTGCCCTCAGCATAGATCGCACAACATAAATAAACACAACTCATGCATATATATATATATATGCAAAATCGCTATGTCCATCAACATGAACATACAAACACTTGATAATGAATATCATACAACTCAACGAAATAAATCCCATGATCAACAACATGAATGAATCACATGCATGCTCAAATACCAACATTAACAAATCATGACACTTGCCTTAGAATGGCGATAAGGGTTGTTACTACGAAGCAGAAATCTTCAACCAGCTCGAAGAACTCTCACTCGATCAATCCACCAAAACCCGAACCTTCAACGAATAATAACACTGGTATAACTAACGGTTCCGGATAATCGGCTTAATCATCAAGAACATCAAAAAGAGCTTGATATACTCGAACATATGAGCTTAATATGCTACCCTATATCAATTTGTATTTGAATCAACATTATGATACTAACCCGACAAAAACACATAGTATCCTACCTAAGATCAATGTATCCTACGGTCGGATTCTTCAATACATCACATGATAACTCTTCTTACAATGATTCTAATCATGTTCTTCGTTTATCCAAACCGATCAATATATCGAAATTACCCTGTAGAACACCGCAAGAACTTGATCATTAGGTTCACTTGTTAATCATCTTCATCTTCAAGAAAAATATCTTAAGTTCAATCCATTCAATATCCCAATACGTATAACTCCATTATGTAATACATAAGAACTTGATAATATCCATAAACTGGCCATAATCAGTTTTGTAGCTTCATGATTGTGCTGGAGTTCAAACACTACAAGGTTCAATGTTCTATACGATGAAGAAGTACCGAAACATTGAAAATATCCTTTTAACAATATGATGTTCGACTACGCACGAATTTAACTGAATAGATAATCTCAAAACATGTTCAAAACATCCTTAAGAATACTACTCCAGTTGGTGAAGAATCACCTACCTCAAAAATAGTGAAGAACAAGGAGGAACTTGAAGAAATCCAACACCGAGAGCTTGAACACCAATCTCCAATGATCTAAAATCTTCAAACTCGTGCTAGGATAATGATATGAGAGGTTTAGGATGGAGAGAGTGACTCTCTATGTCTCAGAAATCGAGTTTGGGAAGTGAAGAAATCTGAAATAACGAAAAAGGGTGCTGTCCTTGTTGGGATTCGGTGCCTAAAATGAAGGCCCAGCGGAAGCGGTAAAACGAAAATTAATTTGATCCGAATCCCTACGAGGATCGATCGAGCTACGTATATATGAATATCAAAAACGAATTCACAAGAGATATAGAAACTCACCCTTGTAGTCCGTTGATTAGATGGATAACCTTCTCTTGAGCTATTCCCCAAGCTCTTGAACGATCCAACGCCGAAAGCACCGCGTCTCTACTTGCCACGCGCCGGAGAAACGACCGGAACGACGATCACCTTGCTATCCTCCGAGGATACGGCTAGAGCTAAGTGATGAAGCTATTTATTACTACACTCTAAGTGTATAATTTATCTCTCAATAATTTCTCTCAATTTTTCCTCCAAGAAAATGAAGAAGAAGTTGATGAACAAAGATGAAGAAGACTTGGATAAGTCTTTTCTCTCTCTCTCTCTACACTCTCACGTAGGAAGCTTGGAATGAATAAGTGAGAGATGTCTTCTTCTTCATTTATTCAACTCTTCACATGTTACATCTCATTATTATGAGAATCAAAGCCCCACCACCTCAATGATCAAAACATTAAAGAGTGGAACAAGGGTCCATATGAAAGTGGGTGGAAATGTGGGGGTTGGCCCATGTAGAAATCGGACAAGTTCGGTTCGTTTTGGACTCCCGCGAGTCCAAACAGATAAACTCCGATTCCGTTCCGATGTATTTGTGTCGTTTAATTAATCCAATTAATTAAACATATCAAATACAAAATAACATAATTAATTTCTCCAAGAAATAATTATATTCATGAATTAAATTAATCACCCAGTGAAATATTTAATTCATTAGGCCGTAAATCAATTTATCCAATAAATCGATTTAGACATCCAATGTCCCAAATTAGATATCCAATATCTAATATTCATAATGAGAGAATTAGCTTAATTCATTCCGTCGTCAATCCTAATGCGCGACTCGGTAGTTCCGTCTCAGTCAGCAATGGGAGGAACCAAAGAGTAGTAGCACCACCTAGCCAGCCTGGCGGCCTACACTATACCCCAACTGAGAACGAATGATTGGGATCATTCAAGAACCATTCTGTCGTGAATACTAGTATACGTATAAACCCTTCTTTCAAATGTCCCGATCAAGTTATAGAGTCACGTTCAGTCAAACCCTATCTGTACTTGACGTTATGCATGCCTTAATGCAAATCGAGATCATCGAGCTGTCGTGTATCTAATACAACTAGCTCCAATGCTTTGGCCAAAGACTTATGATCTCATCTGCCAATAACCGCATATGACATATAACCCGCTCACTAACGGGAGAAAGAATTCTATCTTGGTATTCAGTAGGACCTACTACTTGCCCGTCAAGATGCACGTCGAGGTTGACCCCCGCCTTCCGGTTTACAGGGTCGAACTACTATAATGAAAATCTTGACGTCACAAGCACATCCATACTAAATCCTCAAGTCGAAGGTTCACGAATACCTATCACAACCTTTCGATTCCGTCATTGACTGTACCGGAGTGAAATCCGTGTGACGAATCGAGGGTGAGTCGGTTCGAGTATACTAATCCAATTAGCATACCTATAACATGTGCTCCCATTAACCATTAGTGTTCGACAGGCACTCTCCATGTCAAAGAACACGTCATACAAGTCTTCACATAAACTTAACGCCCAGTCAAGTTTCATGGACTTGCGAACGATTAAGTATTTGAGCTATAACTTTTCCAGTGCCGACCCCTTTATCCAATAAGGAGTGGAACATTTTGCTCTCAAATACACGGACTAGTTTCTATATGTTTATTTACGAGTTAGGAATGCCAGTAACTACCAGTAAATAAAGAAACATTCATTTGCATTATATAAATGGTTTACATAATTACAAGTACAATGCCCTCACTCAACAACCTCTGAGTGGCATTCGAGGGCATACTCCTAACAATCTCCCACTTGCACTCAATGCCACACACTATGGTATCTAATACCCATGTTCTCCAGATGACGCTCCAAGCTAGTCTGAGAAAGTGGCTTGGTCAGTAGATCGGCGACGTTGTCGGCCGAGTCTACTCTGTGCAGCACAATGTATCCCTTGCGAACAAATTCTCTTACGAGATGATACTTTCTCTCAATATGTTTGGTGCTATTGTGAAACCTCGGCTCCTTGGCCTGCGCTACAGCTCCGTCGTTGTCGCAGTACAGCGGAACAGGCAGCTCAGCACATGGTATCACTTGAAGTTCTCCCAGAAACTTCTTAATCCAGAACCCTTCCTTGGAAGCCTCCGAGGCTGCTTGATACTCAGCCTGACAGGTGGAATCAGCAGTCGCGCTTTGCTTGGCACTACGCCAAGATACTGCTCCTCCATTAAGAGTAAATATGTAGCCAGAAGTGGACATCGAGTCGTCCTTCAGTCCTTGGAAGTCCGAATCAGTGAATCCCACCACATCCAATTCTCCACCGCCATACATAAGAACCATATCTCTAGTTCTTCTTAAGTACTTGAGAACATTCTTTACAGCAGTCCAATGTTCCCTACCTGGGTTTGCCTGAAACCTACTCACCACACTTACAGCATTCGCGATGTCAGGTCTTGTACACAACATAGCATACATAAGGCTACCCACGGCCGAAGCATATGGTATATTACTCATTTCCTTGCGTTGTTCCTCACTTTGAGGACACATCTTCAAGGTGAGTTTTATTCCATGTTGCATCGGTAGGAACCCTCTTTTAGAATCATCCATCTTAAATCGCTTTAAGATTTTATCTATATAGAGGGCTTGGGAAAAGGCCTATTGTTCTCTTCGCTTTATCCCGGTAGATCCGAATACCAAGAATATAGGTTGCTTCTCCCAAGTCTTTCATGGAGAAATTACTCGAAAGCCAAGCTTTCACAGAACTGAGCATTCCCACATCATTTCCTATTAGTAGAATGTCATCTACATATAGTACTAAGAATGCGATCTTTCTCCCACTAACCCTCTTGTATACACAAGGTTCCTCTTCATTTTGCACGAAATCAAACTCTTTGATTGCCTCGTCAAAACGAAGGTTCCAACTACGCGATGCTTGCTTCAGTCCGTAAATGGAACGCTGAAGCTTGCACACTTTCTGAATATCGACTTCGGACACAAAACCTTTAGGCTGCTCCATATAGATTTCCTCCTCGAGGAATCCATTAAGGAAAGCCGTCTTTACGTCCATTTGCCATATCTCATAATCGTGGTAGGCAGCTATAGCAAGCATCATGCGAATAGACTTGATCATGGCTACGGGCGAGAAGGTATCGTGGTAATCGATCCCTTCCTTCTGGGTATAACCCTTTGCCACAAGCCTGGCCTTATAGGCGTCAACCTTGCCATCACCATCAGTCTTTCTCTTGTAGATCCACTTATTCCCAATAGGCACTATGCCCTTGGGGCGGTCTACTAGAGTCCAGACCTGATTAACATGCATCGAGTCTATCTTAGCTTCCATAGCTTCACGCCATTTCGCGGAGTCTACATCCACCATCGCTTGGTCATAGGTCGTCGGGTCGGTCTCTTGGCTATCACTTGGAACCTCATGGATACCCAGCTCCTCCAAGTGAACAAGCCCATATCTCTCAGGTAAATGAGACACCCTACTAGACCTACGAGGTGGTTGTACTTGTGTTTCAGAAGGTTCGGTTCCAGTTTCTTGCACAGGTGTCTCCTGAGGAGTTTCATTATATTCTTCTAAAGAAATACTTCTACCTGCTCCGCCTTCCTGAATGAACTCATCTTCCAGGAAGTGTGCTTGTAAAGCAACAATGATCCTTCGATCTTCGGGCATGTAGAATAGATATCCCATCGTCCCAGATGGGAATCCAATGAAACGTCCCTTCGCAGACCTAGCTTCCAACTTTTCCACCTTAGTCTTCTTGACATAGGCGGGACATCCCCAGATCCTAATATGATTAAGACTTGGTTTCCTTCCCTCCCACATCTCATGTGGAGTTTTAGGAACGGATTTGGAAGGACATCTGTTCAAGATATACGCGGCAGTCAGGAGTGCATACCCCCACAGGTAAATCGGCAAGTCAGTATAGCCCAGCATGGAACGGACCATGTTCACGTGGTCCGGTTCCTTCTTTCGACACACCATTTAAGCGAGTACCGGAGGTGTTAGTTGTGAAACTATTCCATGTTCCTTAAGGAACTCGTCAAACTCCGTACTCATATACTTGCCACCTCGGTCCGACCGAAGTGCTTTGATATGATTACCAGTTTGTTTCTCGACTAGGGCCTTGAATTCCTGGAATTTCTCAAAGGCCTCGGATTTATGTTTCATTAAGTATACATAACCATACCTAGTTTGATCATCGTAAGCGTAATGAAATATTGATATCCGTCATGTCCGCTTCAAGCACCACAAACGTCAGTATGGATTAATCCCAGTTTATCAGCGGCTCTTTCAAAAGTCCCTGTGAAGAGGGACTTAGTCATTTTGCCTTTAAGGCAAGATTCACAAGTAGGAAATGGATGCGATCCCAATGGACCCATAAGTCCATCTTTTTCCATCTTGTAAACCTTGGTCTGACCAACATGACCAAGTCTTAGATGCCATTTCAAAACTTGATTGGTTTCATCCCTACCATGTTTTCTAGTCATAGTATTCACAACTACTTTGTTGCTGAGATTTAGATGATACAATCCATTTAACAATGTAGCAGTACCCATTAGTTTATTTCTAAAATAAATTTTGCAGGAACCATCACCAATGAAAAATGAAAAACCTTTTCGATCCATGACCGGAATGGATACAATGTTTTTGTGCCCCTTGGGCAAAACAAGTACATCTTCTAAAGTCAAAACAAAACCAGATTCTAAACCCAAAAGAAGTGATCCTATGTCGGTCGCCTCGACACTATGCCCGCTTCCGACTGTGATCATAACTTCTCCAGCTCCAAGCTTCCTACTTTGTTCCAGATCCTGATTCACGGTACAAATATGAGAACTAGCACCAGAATCCAGTATCCAGGAAGTAGAAAATACAGTAGCAGAACAATTTGTTTCCAAAACTAAAAGTTCTGTACCTGAAGTGCCATGAAGAATCGGACAGTCTCTAGCCCAGTGGCCCAGCTCACCGCACTTGAGACAAGCATCCTTCTTCTTCTTGTTCTTTGGAACCATCGGGGCCTTGCCCTTTCCCTTAAGGTCCTTAGCTTGTGGTCCAGTCCGCTTCTTGGTCTTTTTCTTCTTATTCTTAGACTTCCGAAGTCCAGAAGAAATCACAAGGGCAGACTCCTTCATTCGCGGAGTCTTCATCCGAGATCGAGCGGTCACAAGTTTGTTCATTAGCCCTGCTAAATTACATGCAATCTCATTGCAGTTGAAGTTCATAACAAACTGTGAGAAGGAATCAGGGAGAGACTATAGGATAAGGTCGGTTTGGAGAGAAGTATCCATTTTAAAATCAAGAGCCTCCAATCTCTCGATCATGGATATCATTTTAAGGACGTGTTCCCCAACCTTCTCACCTTCCTTCATCCTTGCACCGAACAGTTGCTTGGATATCTCATATCTAGCAATTCTGCTGTGCTCACCATAAAGTTCGGTTAAGTGAGATAGAATCTGCCTAGCAGAAGTCATTTTCTCATGAGCTCTCTGAAGCTCATTAGACATGGAAACCATCATATAAGCACGGACTTTCACGTCATCCTTAACCCACTTTTCGTGGTTTTCAATCTCTTCCTGATTGGCTCGGGTCCGCACAGGAAGCGCCGGAATGTCCGTCTCCAAGACGTATCCCAGTGCCTCTATACTGAGGACAATCATCAGATTGCGGAGCCAATCCACAAAGTTAGGTCCTATTAAGGTGTTCTTTTCGAGTAGAATTGCGAGTGGATTCATTGTCATATTGAGATTTGTCTGCATTAAGTATAACAGATTAATTAGTGACTCATTCAATTATGTTCCGAGTATAGAATTAAGGTCTTTTCTATTCTTGTTACCCAGCTCCCACTATTTTTATCGGAATAACACACTCCCATGTAAAATCCGGAAGTATCGTCGCTCTACTTCATAGTGGTGATCGAGTTCTTTATAAATCTTAATAGAGGGCAACCGAACATGTTTCTAGTCTATTAATTTTCATAAAGTGGTGTCCAACACCAACCCATCTAATGGATGATTCGATCTTCTTTTTCCCCTTGTTCACTCCCCTCAACCTATACGGTTTCTATTGTTCGTGAACAAGTTAAGTTTATACCATCAACGCAAATCAGTTTCACAATTGAATCTTATCCGGCAACCTATCAGGTTTCTAGGGATAAAATTTGCTCCAACCGAAGGCATCCATTGCGCTCCTGGTAATTTATCCGTCCTCCCCGAACGACTACCCCGATAACTCGGAAGCATAGCACATCCGGTTTGGATTTCAATTTCCCGAAAACTCGATGGAGGGAAGGAAAACCTTGAAACCTTATAAACTTAATAATTTATCGTGGGAGAATTTTCGCGATTAGCGTTACACTTTGCACATTAATCATTTAAGCGCGTTTGTGGCATTGATACAATATGAAACAACCATTCACAACCTAGATGCTACCAACATGTGGTTCATGGACCGTTCCTAGAAAACAAAAAACTCCGTAATCTAATTGCAAGTCTTCGTCTTGAATCTTCGTCTTCTCGAAATGGATCTTTCTCCGGTCTTCGTCATTACATATAAATTTTACATTGAAAATTGCATCCTAGATACAAATATTTCTAGTAAAATAAATAGGCTCAAAACGGCCTTTACAACCCAATCGAATAAAACGAATGATTCAAAACTAAGTCCACGAACCACATCCCCATTCAAAAAGCATTCATCCAATAAATACTATATAAATGGAAAGCGTAGAGATACATTGATCCAATCAACAATACGAACCGATCCAATCGATTCACACAATTTGTAATATGATAACGTTCAAAATAATTCGGACGATCAAAATATTCCAATTAATCAAATTTCCCTTATAAAATGAAATACCATAAATCATTTTAATAATATTAAATCCAATTTAACATGAGGGAGATTAATATTCAAGAATACACGAAAAAAATCAAGCCGGGGCGAAAAAGGGATGCCTGGCCGAGTCACCCTTGGCAACTTTCCGGCAGACTGGCCTGGCATGGCCGAGTCACGCTGGGCAGCTGCCGGGCAGGCACGGTCCGTGTCTCCTGACACGGTCGGGTCTGCCTGGCAGTGGCCTGGGGACTGCCTGACACGGCCCGTGTCACCAGACACGGCCGAGTCACCCTGGCAGCTTCCTGCCCTTTGTCCGAAAAGTCGTCCGACGACGATTCAGAGCTAGATTTTCGACCGGATATCTAATATATATATTTTTAGACTTTCATATCTTCAATATAAATCATATTTCCCAGAAATTTAAGATTTATATTTAGACATAAACTTACGAAATATACAATTATTACGAACGAAAAACATATACCACGATTATGACTAAAATGATTCCAAATCATTCACCATCTAATCAAGCATTCCAAATGCTAATATAGTATATACGATCGCAAGACCTACGCTCTGATACTACTGTTGGGATTCGGTGCCTAAAACGAAGGCCCAGCGGAAGCGGTAAAACGAAAATTAATTCGATCCGAATCCCTACGAGGATCGATCGAGCTACGTATATACGAATATCAAAAACGAATTCACAAGAGATATAGAAACTCACCCTTGTAGTCCGTTGATTAGATGGATAACCTTCTCTTGAGCTATTCCCCAAGCTCTTGAACGATCCAACGCCGAAAGCACCGCGTCTCTACTTGCCACGCGCCGGAGAAACGATCGGAACGACGATCACCTTGCTATCCTCCGAGGATACGGCTAGAGCTAAGTGATGAAGCTATTTATTACTACACTCTAAGTGTATAATTTATCTCTCAATAATTTCTCTCAATTTTTCCTCCAAGAAAAATGAAGAAGAAGTTGATGAACAAAGATGAAGAAGACTTGGAGAAGTCTTTTCTCTCTCTCTCTACACTCTCACGTAGGAAGCTTGGAATGAATAAGTGAGAGATGTCTTCTTCTTCATTTATTCAACTCTTCACATGTTACATCTCATTATTATGAGAATCAAAGCCCCACCACCTCAATGATCAAAACATTAAAGAGTGGAACAAGGGTCCATATGAAAGTGGGTGGAAATGTGGGGGTTGGCCCATGTAGAAATCGGACAAGTTCGGTTCGTTTTGGACTCCCGCGAGTCCAAACAGATAAACTCCGATTCCGTTCCGATGTATTTGTGTCGTTTAATTAATCCAATTAATTAAACATATCAAATACAAAATAACATAATTAATTTCTCCAAGAAATAATTATATTCATGAATTAAATTAATCACCCAGTGAAATATTTAATTCATTAGGCCGTAAATCAATTTATCCAATAAATCGATTTAGACATCCAATGTCCCAAATTAAATATCCAATATCTAATATTCATAATGAGAGAATTAGCTTAATTCATTCCGTCGTCAATCCTAATGCGTGACTCGGTAGGTCCGTCTCAGTCAACAATGGGAGGAACCAAAGAGTAGTAGCACCACCTAGCCAGCCTGGCGGCCTACACTGTACCCCAACTGAGAACGAATGATTGGGATCATTCAAGAACCATTCTGTCGTGAATACCAGTATACGTATAAACCCTTCTTTCAAATGTCCCGATCAAGTTATAGAGTCACGGTCAGTCAAACCCTATCTGTACTTGACGCTGTGCATGCCTTAATGCAAATCGAGATCATCGAGCTGTCGTGTATCTAATACAACTAGCTCTAATGCTTTGGGCAAAGACTTATGATCTCATCTGCCAATAACCGCATAGGACATATAACCCGCTCACTAGCGGGAGAAATAATTCTATCTTGGTATTCAGTAGGACCTGCTACTTGCCCGTCAAGATGCACGTCGAGGTTGACCTCCGCCTTCCGGTTTACAGGGTCAAACTACTCTAATGAAAATCTTGACGTCACAAGCACATCCCTACTAAATCATCAAGTCGAAGGTTCACGAATACCTATCACAACCTTTCGATTCTGTCATTGACTGTCCCGGAGTGAAATCCGTGTGACGAATCGAGGGTGAGTCGGTTCGAGTATACTAATCCAATTAGCATACCTATAACGTGTGCTCCCATTAACCATTAGTGTTCGACAGGCACTCTCCATGTCAAAGAACACGTCATACAAGTCTTCACATAAACTTAACGCCCAGTCAAGTTTCATCGACTTGCGAACGATTAAGTATTTGAGCTATAACTTTTCCAGTGCCGACCCCTTTATCCAATAAGGAGTGGAACATTTTGCTCTCAAATACACGGACTAGTTTCTATATGTTTATTTACGAGTTAGGAATGCCAGTAACTACCAGTAAATAAAGAAACATTCATTTGCCTTATATAAATGGTTTACATAATTACAAGTACAATGCCCTCACTCAACAACCTCTGAGTGGCATTCGAGTGCATACTCCTAACAGTCCTATATATAGAAAATGGTTATTAGCGCGCACTAGTCCACATCCATAGCGTGCGCTAACGGGCCTGCAGTCTACTGCTTCTGCCTATTCTCGACTTAGCGTATGCTAACATCCCTTTACGTGCGCTAAGTACATAAATTAGCGTACGCTACCACTCATATAGCGTGCGCTAACGGACATACGAAGCTTACTGACCTCACTGTACTCAACATTTAGCGTGCGCTATCCTCATACAAGTAGCGTGCGCTAAACACTGTTGACTCGACTTTTCCAAAAGCCGTCCAAATTCATCCCGACATGTCCCGACCAAAATCCGCAGCTGATGTCACCTACCACCCTGTCTTAATAAAGTTGACTATGTATAGCGCGCGCTAAGGTTCATACACAGCGTGCGCTATGAATACAAATTAGCGTACGCTACGCCTAGTCGATAGCGTGCGCTACAAGTGCAAAAATCACAATTTGAACACATTCATGAAATCATACGCTCAAAAACACCGGATCATGAAATTCGGAGAATAATACTCAGATCAAAATGCAACAAATACAATATCACAAGGTCCAAATACACATCAGAAATCTCGGGTATTACAATAGGAAACCATACCAAATCACATATCCTCGTGACAACAGTCACAGAACCATAACCATACATACATTCATAGTTATCCCGACATCGCACTAGCAAGCTACGAATCTCCTCCACGATACTTACCTGATTGGACAACCCTTGACACATACATCACACAACCAAGCCACAACCATAAGTTATCTTGGCATCGCGCTAACAAGCCACGAACCTCAAAGTCCCCGCAAGACATACCCGGATTGGATAACCCCACAAGTTATCCCGGCATCGGGCTAGCAAGCCCCGAACCTCGGAGTCCCCATAATACTTACCTGATTGGACAACCCTACGGTCACGCCCGACCCATACTAGCAAGTATGGATTCCGGAGATTCATCAATCTTACCCGGAGGCACATCACTTACAATAATCGCGCACAACAAACAATCCAATACCAATACCAAACAACACTAAGGACCACAACATTCTTAGAAAGGAGAGATAACTTGTAACACCCCAAACTAGGCGACTATTACAGTGCCGTGGACCCCCGACTGGGACCCACCAGGCGAATGAAAATTAATGACTTAAATAATGTAATTGTAGTACCGAACCACATTATATCATCAATTACTCCGATGAGGAGTTTCAAGTACAACACACCCAAGATAATACAGAATACATGTATATTTTATATGAAGATAAAATATACAACACTGAATAAAAATGAGTATTCAATGAAAGTCTGCAGCGTAAATAAAATGAAGAAACACGAATGACTGAAAGGACTGGGCCCCCCTACTAGTATCACTGGGACTCCTCGCCGTAGACGTTCTCTTCCCGTGATTTAGCCTTGACATGACCTGAAAACAACATCCCCCAACGGGGTCAGTTACACAGAACAACAATCCTCAAGAGTTGAATAAACACAATCAGGATATATCTTAATTATTAAATTAAGCTGAAGAGAGGCATCATAGTACGCCCGTAATGGTATGTGAAAGTGCACAAGACGAGTGTCCAGACACACCTGCCCTTGTACCTAATTAGTCTCACGGAGGTACGTTACCGTGTGCACAGTCCAATGTGTCGGTTGTTGGGATTCTGTGCCTTAAAACGAAGGCCCAGCGGAAGCGGTAAAACGAAAATTAATTCGATCCGAATCCCTACGAGGATCGATCGAGCTACGTATATACGAGTATCAAAAACGAATTCACAAGAGATATAGAAACTCACCCTTGTAGTCCGTTGATTAGATGGATAACCTTCTCTTGAGCTATTCCCCAAGCTCTTGAACGATCCAACGCCGAAAGCACCGCGTCTCTACTTGCCACGCGCCGGAGAAACGACCGGAAAAACAATCACCTTGCTATCCTCCGAGGATACGGCTAGAGCTAAGTGATGAAGCTTCCAATATGAAATTATAATACTCTAAGTGTATAACTCACAATCTCTCTTTTATTTCTCAATTTTCTTCCAAGAAAAATCAAGAACTTGATGAATAAAGAGGAAGATGATGAAGAAGACTTGGAGAAGTCTTTTCTCTCTCTCTCTCCTCTTATTCACATAGGAATAAAAGTATCTTAGAGATATGAAAGTCTTCCTCCTTTTATTCTTATTCCACCCTCATGTGTACAACTCATGTCACATGAGATCAAACCTCACAAAGTCATCTTTTTCATATAAAATGAAAAACAATAAGACAAGAGGAAAGTGGGTGGAACTTACCATGCAGAAACGGATGAGTTCGGTTCGTTTCGGACTCCCGTGAGTCCAAACAGATAAACTACGATTCCGTTCCGATGTATTTGTATCGATTAATTAATCCAATTAATTAAACATATCAAATACAAAATAACATAATTAATTTCTCCAAGAAATAATTATATTCATGAATTAAATTAATCACCCAGTGATATATTTAATTCATTAAGCCGTAAATCAATTTATCTGATAAGTCGATTTAAACATCCAATGTCCCAAATTTAGATATCCAATATCTAATATTCATAATGAGAGAATTAGCTTGATTCATTCCGTCGTCAATCCTATTGCGCGACTCGGTAGGTCCGTCTCAGTCAGCAATGGGAGGAACCAAAGAGTAGTAGCACCACCTAGCCAGCCTGGCGGCCTACACTACTTAATCGAGAACGAATGATTGGGATCATTCAAGAACCATTCTGTCGTGAATACCAGTATACGTATAAACCCTTCTTTCAAATGTCCCGATCAAGTTATAGGGTCACGGTCAGTCAAACCCTATCTGTACTTGACGCTATGCATGCGTTAATGCAAATCGAGATCATCGAGCTGTCGTGTATATAATACAACTAGCTCCTATACTTTGGCCAAAGACTTATGATCTCATCTGCCAATAACTGCATAGGACATATAACCCGCTCACTAACGGGAGAAAGAATTCTATCTTGGCATTCAGTAGGACCTGCTACTTGCCCGTCAAGATGCACGTCGAGGTTGACCCCCTCCTTCCGGTTTACAGGGTCGAACTACTCTAATGAAAATCTTGACGTCACAAGCACATCCCTACTAAATCCTCAAGTCGAAGGTTCACGAATACCTATCACAACCTTTCGATTCCTTCATTGACTGTCCCGGAGTGAAATCCATGTGACGAATCGAGGGTGAGTCGGTTCGAGTATACTAATCCAATTAGTATATCTATAACGTGTGCTCCCACTAACCATTAGTGTTCGACAAGCACTATCCATGTCAAAGAACACGTCATACAAGTCTTCACATAAACTTAACGCCCAATCAAGTTTCATTGACTTGGGAACGATTAAGTATTTGAGCTATAACCTTTCCAGTGCCGACCCCCTTATCCAATAAGGAGTGGAACGTTTTGCTCTCAAATACACGGACTAGTTTCTATATGTTTATTTACGAGTTAGGAATGCCAGTAACTACCAGTAAATAAAGAAACATTCATTTGCCTTATATAAATGGTTTACATAATTACAAGTACAATGCCCTCACTCAACAACCTCTGAGTGGCATTCGAGGGCATACTCCTAACAATCTCCCACTTGCACTCAATGCCACACACTATGGTATCTAATACCCATGTTCTCAGATGACGCTCCAAGCTAATGCGAGAAAGTGGCTTAGTCGGTGGATCGGCGACGTTTTCGGCCGAGTCTACTCTGTGCGGCACAATGTATCCCTTGCGAACAAATTCTCTTACGAGATGATACTTCCTCTCAATATGTTTGGTCTTTGTTGTGAAACCTCGGCTCCTTGGCTGCGCTTCTGACTCGTCGTTGTCGCGATGCGGTGGAGCAGCGACTCGGCACATGGTATCATTTGAAGTTCTCCCAGAAACTTCTTAATCCAGAACCCTTCCTTGGAAGCCTCCGAGGCTGCTTGATACTGAGCCTGACAGGTGGAATCAGCAGTCGCGCTTTGCTTGGCACTACGCCAAGATACTTCTCCTCCATTAAGAGTAAATATGTAGCCAGAAGTGGACATCGAGTCGTCCTTCAGTCCTTGGAAGTCCGAATCAGTGAATCCCACCACATCAAATTCTCCACTGCCATACATAAGAACCATATCTCTAGTTCTTCTCAAGTACTTGAGAACGTTCTTACTGAAGTCGATGTTCCCTACAGGTTTGCACGAAACCTACTCACCACGCTTACAGCATGCGCGATGTCAGGTCTTGTACACAACATAGCATACATAAGGCTACCCACGGCCGAAGCATATGGTATATTACTCATTTCCTTGCGTTGTTCCTCACTTTGAGGACACATCTTCAAGGTGAGTTTTATTCCATGTTGCATCGGTCGGAACCCTCTTTTAGAATCATCCATCTTAAATCGCTTTAAGATCTTATCTATATAGAGGGCTTGGGAAAGGCCTATTGTTCTCTTCGCTCTATCCCGGTAGAGCCGAATACCAAGAATATAGGTTGCTTCTCCCAAGTCTTTCATGGAGAAATTACTCGAAAGCCAAGCTTTCACAGAACTGAGCATTCCCACATCATTTCCTATTAGTAGAATGTCATCTACATATAGTACTAAGAATGCGATCTTGCTCCCACTAACCCTCTTGTATACACAAGGTTCCTCTTCATTTTGCACGAAATCAAACTATTTGATTGCCTCGTCAAAACGAAGGTTCCAACTACGCGACGCTTGCTTCAGTCCATAAATGGAACGCTGAAGCTTGCACACTTTCTCGAATATCGACTTGACACAAAGCTTTTAATTTGCTCCATATAGATTTCCTCCTCGAGGAATCCATTAAGGAAAGCCGTCTTTACGTCCATTTGCCATATCTCATAATCGTGGTAGGCAGCTATAGCAAGCATCATGCGAATAGACTTGATCATGGCTACGGGCGAGAAGGTATCGTGGTAATCGATCCCTTCCTTCTGGGTATAACCCTTTGCCACAAGCCTGGTCTTATAGGCGTCAACCTTGCCATCACCATCAGTCTTTCTCTTGTATATCCACTTGTTCCTAATAGGCACTATGCCCTTGGGGCGGTCTACTAGAGTCCAGACTTGATTGACATGCATCGAGTCTATCTCAGCTTCCATAGCTTCACGCCATTTCGCGGAGTCTACATCCATCATCGCTTGGTCATAGGTCGTCGGGTCGGTCTCTTGGCTATCACTTGGAACCTCATGGAGACCCAGCTCCTCCAAGTGCACAAGCCCATACCTCTCAGGTAAATGAGACACCCTACTAGACCTACGAGGTGGTTGTACTTGTGTTTCAGAAGGTTCGGTTCCAGTTTCTTGCACAGGTGTTGTAATGTCCGGATTTATTACAGTGTATTTCATCTGTATTCAAACCATGTATTATTCGGATTGGTGGTTTTGATTATTGGAGTATGATATTTCGTGCGTTGACATCATTGTACATAAGTATAGAAACATGCAAAATTGTTCATGCAACCTCGTGATAGCGCACGCTAAGATTGTATCTTAACGCGCGCTATCGGGCCATTATTAGCGCACGCTATGAAGATAGGAGTTGCGTGCGCTAAGAACTCAATTATTGAGCGGGACGGCTAACACATGCGCCAGCCGGGACATGGGTCCGGATAAGATTCCCGGCCGACGCACCTGCACAAATTAAAGTCAACCATTATTAGCGCACGCTAAGGGATGCTTAATAGCGTGCGCTAACTTGTCAATAATGCAGAATATTATAAATGGGACATCAACCGTTTTGGCTTTCATTTCTTTCGCCCATTCTTCATCCTTGAGAGTTCAGAGAGCTATAATAATACTCCTATACACTTAGAACACATATTGTTAGTGTTTATACATTGGTTATCACTTGGGAATGTTCATGGAAGTGGAATAGCACCTTGGAGTGGCATACAACCAACCGGAGTTGGATTCTACCTTACGGTTCAGTGATTTTCATCATTTTAAGGCATGTTCAATCTATCTCCAGACTTAGAGTTGGATTCTAACGATTTGGATGATAATGTTAACAAGATATGGATTTTCATAGATAAATTATCCAAGTATATCATGTTTGGAATAGTTAGATGAATAAGCCTTAAATACCTTGATTATAATCATCATGATTCGAATCTTAGTACACTGAATATGTGAAGAGAAGCTTCTATCATTGGTAAACCGAATCTAATAGATGATTCCATAGTAATCTTGGACTAGACGTTAACATCCTTATTGTTAGATAAATCTAAAGGTTTGATCATGGAAGGATTTATCAAGTATATATAGGACGTTTATCAACTTCAGTATGATAATATGGATTGATATATAGGTGTTGATATCAACCGTTAAGCTTTTCGAATTGTCGTATGAAGATTTGAAGTCGGAATGGAATATGGTTTTATATTGGTATGCATATCCTTGAATCCGAAGTTGTCTTTATCCGTAAAATCATTCATAAGGGTATGAACATGGTATTCATGGAAGTAACATGAATTATCACGCAAGATTTCATTGTTTCAATCATGGCAAGAACAGTTTCGCTCAAAGAAGAAGCGCCATGCATAGATAGCGCACGCTATGCTATGGAGTTTAACGTGCGCTATCGAGCACGAGTTAGCGTGCGCTACGTTCGGTACGTAACGTACGCTAGACCATCAGACGAGTCAGTAGGCTGGTCAGTGAAGTACTGACCATGCATAGTTAGCATACGCTAGTCTTTGTTGTTTGCGTGCGCTATCGGGCAGACTTAACACACGCTACACAGAGTACTTAGCGTGCGCTAAGCAGTTCGGGCAGAATGCATTTTATGAACTTTTGGCCGTGAATCGAATTGTTAAATATTCATACGACGTGAGATAACTCCTATATCATTTCTTTTGTTAAGGTTTGGTCTCGTTACGTGATTGATTGAGGAGGACGATCTTCGAGTGTTCATTTTCGTGGAAGTGTTGTTATTGTCTTCAAATCGAGGCAAGTACCTTAATTGTTTTATGTATTGTTGTTATACATATTGTCGTGCATATATGTCGTTATTGTATGTCCACCTTTGTTGGTCCGACGGGATCATCGGGGGATCTATGCTAGCGTGCGCTGGATCATCGGACGGGTTTTTCCACCACGGGTTGGTCTGACGGGATCATCGTGGGTTCTAGGCAGTGAACGCTGGATCGATGGAATTACCATGTGAATGTATTGATATCATGTTGTGATTATCAGTTGTGTATGTTATGTTTGAGTTTCTCG
This sequence comes from Orobanche coerulescens, assembly GCA_033398695.1. NCBI lineage: Eukaryota > Viridiplantae > Streptophyta > Magnoliopsida > Lamiales > Orobanchaceae > Orobanche > Orobanche coerulescens. Next base: position 18,235,397 of record CM065806.1, read on the forward strand.
TAGGAGAAGACTCGTTGGTATTTTGTCGTTTACGTTATTATTATTCTTCGTGAGATATGAATAATATGTTGTGGTACTTGTACTAGCATCGTTGTGCTAACCCCTTCGGGGGTGAACATTTTGTTTGTGTTCAGGATCCAGGAGAGCAGGGAAACAACCACTGGAACTGTATGACGACGAGGGTGCAGAGTGATGTCCCGACCGTGTTTATTTATCTGTTGTTTATTCGTTATTTCAATAAGTACTTGAGTACGAAGTCATTTGTGATGGGTTTGAATTTGGTGTTGTATTATTGAGTTCTGTTGAAAAATTGTACTATTTCTGTATTGGGTCAGAACTGATGTACTGTAATTCCGTTATTTGCATTCGTTAGTACCTTTTTATGCTTGTTCAATTCTTCAGCCTTGTAAATCCTTAAGTAAAGGATTTACGGCGCTGTAATATTCCCGAATATATTGGGGGTGTTACAGAATATGGTATCGGAGCTAAGATTATGGATATCTTGGCCGTTGGGTTAAAATAGGGGTCATTTATGTCTTTTGGGGTAACCGGCCGTGAATGACATCACTGCACTGCCTACGTCTTCATGCGAACAGTGGTTGTAAGTTTCTAAACTCTATCTTGTTCTTTACATGTTGTGTCTCTTTATACTCGAATATTAGAATGATGTTGTTTCCTGTATATTGAGTATTTATGCTTACAGTTTGTTGAGAGGCGGACGTGGACGTGGTCGCGGTCGTGGACGCGGGCGTAGAAATGCCGAAAGGGAAGCGTCGCCTTCTAACCAGGCCAGTCATAGATCAGGCGAGCCGCAACAATCTATTAATAATGAACCAGATCCTGCTGTACCAGAGATCCTTCGTCAAGTGGTGAACCAGATGACTCAGTTCGCCCAGGTCGTGGACCGAATGCAAGTGGCGGTGGGACTACAGCAGGGAGAGAGACAGCAAGGGATCCCAGACATAGGAAATCGAGGTGACCGGTGGCTGCAAGAGGTGGCGAAGATGCAACCACCCAAATTCGACGGTATTTCTGAGACTCCCACCTGGGATCATTGGTTGAAAGAACTGGAGAAAATCTTTGCCGGAATCAACTGCCCAGGCAATAGGAGAGCCTCTATCGCTCAATATTTTACGATAGGGAAGCGTCCGAATGGTGGGAAGCCATCCGGCGGTAGACCATGATGCCGATTGACAGAGTTTAGATTGATGATGGAAGCTCGATTGCCCTCGTCCCGTGAGAGAAGCCAAAGTTCGGGAGTTTTTCTCCGCTCGGCCTTGATGTGCCGGTATCCTGTGCGATCAAGACGTTTAACCAGCAGCTGGCATTTGTTCGACATCTGGTCAGAACAGATGCAGAAATGATGATCCATTTCGATATGAGGATGAAACCAGAAGTTCAGAGGTACATGTCCGGATTCGAATGTACCACACTCCGCCAATACCAGGATAAGGCGTTGGCATATGAGATCAAGGAAGCAGCCATGGAGAAATTTGCGGAAACTAAGAAATAGAAAGTCTCTGGTACTTTTACAGAGCACAAGAACAGCGGGGCCCGTAAGGCCCAGTCATCCTTTCACTCTTTCAAGAAACCTCCGCACCCAGCAAGGAGCGGAAAGAACTTCGGAGCGACATCAACTATTACTGATGTTACCAGGAAATGCTTTAACTGCGCCCAGACGGGGCACTATCGACGGAATTGCCCCCTTCCTGCCGTGACTTGTTTTGATTGTGGACGAGAGGGACATCGGGCGGTGTTTTGTGAAGAGGCTACAAAGTATTTTAGAGCCCGTACACCACATCCAGTCCAGAAGGAGGCCAGTATTCCACAGACGCAGCAAAGTGTTCAGATGCCTCAGAATTTTGGCCGCGGGCGAGGCAGAGGACAATGGGACCGAAAGGGGACATCGAGTGCCGGATCTGCTCCCCCACGTGCATGCGAGATGAGGAGGACAGACGATCAAGATCTCTTTGTCGCATCGTGTCTTGTCCAGATCCTTTCCCATCCAGTTAGCGTTTTATTCGATACAGGAGCTACACATTCTTTCATATCTTTGTCTTTTGTAAATCGTTTGAATATTTCCGGTTTTCATGCTTGTGAACCTTATGTTGTTGGTTTACCGAGTGGAGAGAGGATTGTCGGAAATTTTGAAACTAGAAATTTCCCTGTATCATTTGGGGGCAGAGTGGCTCTCAAATCGATCGTGATAGAAATGCAAGGAGACGACACGATACTCGGAGACGATTGGCTTAATCGATATGGAGCAATTGTGAACTACCGAAGGAGGAATATCTCGCTGATCGGCGACGATGGTTCGAAATTCATTTGAGGGATGGAAACAGGAAGCTCGGGAAAATTGATCAAGGCGATGAAGGTTTGTCAAATTGTTGAAACAGTGTCTGAATGCGGTGTTACGCAATGAAGAAAGAAGACGAAATTGTGGAACTTTCATCTATTCTGTTGTGAACGAATTTCCGGATGTATTTCTGACGAGTTACAGGCTACCTCCACGAAGGGATGTAGAATTTACTATTGAGCTGGAACCCGGAGCTACACCAATTTCCAAGGCGCCGTATCGTATGGCACCTACTGAGATGTATGAACTGAAGAAATAGCTAGAGGAGTTACTGGATAAGGGCTATATTCAGCCAAGCGTTTCACCCTGGGGAGCGCCAGTTCTTTTTGTCCGAAAAAAGGACGGATCGCTCCGACTGTGTATTGACTATCGAGAGCTGAACAAGATGACGATTAAGAACAAATATCCGTTACCACGGATTGATGATCTGTTTGACCAGCTGCAAGGGGCGACAGTATTTTCTAAAATCGATCTGAGATCAGGATATCATCAGCTGAGGATTAAGGAATCTGATGTTCCGAAGTCAGCGTTCAGGACTCGCTACGGACATTATGAGTTTGTAGTGATGCCGTTTGGTCTCACTAACTTTCTTGTATTTATGCAATTGATGAACCGTGTGTTCATTGAATTTTTGGATAAATTTGTGGTCGTATTTATTGACGACATCCTGGTGTATTCTAAGAGTCTGGAAGAACATGCGCAGCATTTGCGGATTGTATTGGAACTTTTGAGAAACGAACAATTGTACGCCAAACTTTCTAAGTGTGAATTCTGGCTAAAGGAAGTAATGTTCCTCGGCCATGTGGTGTCAGCTAAAGGAGTCCGAGTAGATCCTCAGAAAATTGAAGCAATATTGGATTGGAAGCCTCCAAAGAACGTGAAAGAGGTCCGAAGCTTCTTGGGGCTTGCTGGGTACTATCGTCGATTCGTGGAAGGGTTTTCTAAAATTTCCCGCCCACTTACTCGACTCCTGCAGAAAACTCAAAAGTTTGAGTGGAATGAATTGTGTCAGATTAGTTTTGATGAACTGAAGAAAAGATTGACGATGGCACCGATTCTATCACTTCCGCAGGGAACTGAAGGATTCATAGTTTACAGTGATGCTTCGAACCAAGGACTTGGGTGCGTGTTGATGCAGAATGATAAGGTGATCGCTTATGCATCGCGACAACTGAAACCTTATGAAGTGAATTACCTGACACATGATTTGGATCTAGCGGTGGTTTTGCCTTGAAGATCCGGAGGCATTATGCATGCGGGACTCACCGGATCTTTACGGATCATAAGAGTCTCAAGTACATATTGATCGAAAGAGTTGAACATGCGGCAAAGAAGATGGTTAGAACTGATTAAGGACTATGACTTGGAGATTTTATATCATCCAGCAAAGCGAATGTAGTGGCCGATGCACTTAGCCGCAAGCTGTCTCTATTCGAGATCTTTGAGACCGACCTCCCAACTTAGCCTTCAGCGAGAGATGATTCGTGAAGGAATTGAGGTATGGTTACAAAGAGTCCAAGGACAACTGTGCGTGATGGAGATAACTTCATCTTTAACCGAAGAAATCAAATCTAGACAGGTAGATGATCCTCTGATGATTCGGTTACATGATGAAGTGATCAAAGGAAAGGCCCCCGGATTCATAATTCATGACGATGGAATTTTGAGATTTCAGAACCGACTCTGCGTTCCCGATGTTGATGTTCTGAAACAGACAATTATGAAGGAAGCTCATAGTTCGCCCTATTCTATCCACCCGGGCACCAGTAAAATGTATAAGGACTTGAAGCAGAATTTCTGGTGGGGCAACATGAAGAAAGACGTAGCGGACTATGTTTAGAAATGCTTGACTTGTCAGCAGGTTAAGATCGAGCATCAACGGCCTGCTGGAATGTTGAAGCCAATCCCGATTCCTGAATGGAAGTGGGAGGACATATCGATGGACTTTATCACTAATATGCCGAAAACCAGGACAGGAATGAACATGATTTGGGTAATAGTTGATCGTTTAACCAAATCGGCTCATTTTCTAGGCATTAAGGATACGTGGGGACCAGAGAGGTTGGCACGAGTATTTATTTCGGAGATAGTTCGATTGCATGGTATGCCGAAGACCATTGTTTCTGATCGAGACGGCCGTTTTGTGTCTCACTTTTGGAAAGCAGTTCACAAGGCCTTGGGGACCGAATTGAACTTCAGTACGGCTTATCACTCGCAGACTGACGGACAATCTGAGAGAACTATACAAACGGTGGAAGACATGCTAAGGGCCTGTGCCTTAGATTGGTCAAACGATTGGGAAGTTCATCTACCGTTGATTGAATTTACCTACAACAATAGTTGGCATGCTTCTATTAAGATGGCACCGTTTGAGGCCTTATACGGAAGGAGATGCAGATCGCCCTTATGCTGGGACGATTCGTCAGACTTGATCGGAACAGAACCAGAGTTGATCGTAAGACTCGAGAGAAGATAGCCTTGATTCGTGAAAGGCTATTGACCGCCCAGAGTCGCCAGAAATCCTATGCGGACGTACGTCGTCGCCCATTGGAGTTCAATACTGGAGACCATGTACTTTTGAAGGTTTCTCCTACTCGGGGAATCTTTCGTTTCGGAAGGAAAGGAAAGCTGAGTCCGAGATATATCGGACCATTTGAGATCCTCGAGAGAGTTGGGGAGTTGGCATACAGATTGGCATTGCCGCCGCCATTGTGCCATGTTCATAACGTGTTCCACGTATCCCAGTTACGGAGGTATATACCAGATCCCAGTCATATCATTGATTTCGGTGAGATCGAAGTCGCGCAGGATGGGACGTTTGAAGAAAGACCAGTCAAGATACTCGAGAGTCGAGTTAAGCAACTGAGGAACAAACCGATCGTTTTGGTCAAAGTTCAGTGGTCACGTCACGGAATGGAAGAAGCCACCTGGGAAACGGAAGCTGATATGAAGTCTAGATATCCCGAGTTATTTTCGTCTTGAGTTTCGGGACGAAACTCCTTTTTAGTAGGAGAGTATGTAATGTCCGGATTTATTACAGTGTATTTCATCTGTATTCAAACCATGTATTATTAGGATTGGTGGTTTTGATTATTGGAGTATGATATTTCGTGCGTTGACATCATTGTACATAAGTATAGAAACATGCAAAATTGTTCATGCAACCTCGTGATAGCGCACGCTAAGATTGTATCTTAACGCGCGCTATCGAGCCATTATTAGCGCACGCTATGAAGATAGGAGTTGCGTGCGCTAAGAACTCAATTATTGAGCGGGACGGCTAACACATGCGCCAGCCGGGACATGGGTCCGGATAAGATTCCCGCTGATGCACCCGGACAAATTCTGAAGTCAACCATTATTAGCGCACGCTAAGGGATGCTTAATAGCGTGCGCTAACTTGTCAATAATGCAGAATATTATAAATGGGACATCAACCGTTTTGGCTTTCATTTCTTTCGCCCATTCTTCATCCTTGAGAGTTCAGAGAGCTGTAATAATACTCCTATACACTTAGAACACATATTGTTAGTGTTTATACATTGGTTATCACTTGGGAATGTTCATGGAAGTGGAATAGCACCTTGGAGTGGCATACAACCAACCGGAGTTGGATTCTACCTTACGGTTCAGTGATTTTCATCATTTTAAGGTATGTTCAATCTATCTCCAGACTTAGAGTTGGATTCTAACGATTTGGATGATCATGTTAACAAGATATGGATTTTCATAGATAAATTATCCAAGTATATCATGTTTGGAATAGTGAGATGAATTAGCCTTAAATACCTTGATTATAATCATCATGATTCGAATCTTAGTACACTGAATATGTGAAGAGAAGCTTCTATCATTGGTAAACCGAATCTAATAGATGATTCCATAGTAATCTTGGACTAGACGTTAACATCCTTATTGTTAGATAAATCTAAAGGTTTGATCATGGAAGGATTTATCAAGTATATATAGGACGTTTATCAACTTCAGTATGATAATATGGATTGATATAGAGGTGTTGATATCAACCGTTAAGCTTTTCGAATTGTCGTATGAAGATTTGAAGTCGGAATGGAATATGGTTTTATATTGGTATGCATATCCTTGAATCCGAAGTTGTCTTTATCCGTAAAATCATTCATAAGGGTATGAACATGGTATTCATGGAAGTAACATGAATTATCACGCAAGATTTCATTGTTTCAATCATGGCAAGAACAGTTCTTGCTCGTGATGGCGCCATGCATAGATAGCGCACGCTATGCTATGGAGTTTAACGTGCGCTATCGAGCACGAGTTAGCGTGCGCTACGTTGATGCGTAACGTCGCTAGACCATCGAGCGAGTCGGTGGCTGAGTCGGTGAAATCGACCATGCATAGTTAGCGTACGCTAGTCTTTGTTGTTTGCGTGCGCTATCGGGCAGACTTAACGCACGCTACACAGAGTACTTAGCGTGCGCTAAGCAGTTCGGGCAGAATGCATTTTATGAACTTTTGGCCGTGAATCGAATTGTTAAATATTCATACGACATGAGATAAATCCTATATCATTTCTTTTGTTAAGGTTTGGTCTCGTTACGTGATTGATTGAGGAGGACGATCTTCGAATGTTCATTTTCGTGGAAGTGTTGTTATTGTCTTCAAATCGAGGCAAGTACCTTAATTGTTTTATGTATTGTTGTTATACATATTGTCGTGCATATATGTCGTTATTGTATGTCCACCTCGTGTTGGTCCGATGGGATCATCGGGGGATCTATGCTAGCGTGCGCTGGATCATCGGACGGGTTTTTCTACCACTGGTTGGTCTGACGGGATCATCGTGGGTTCTAGGCGATGAGCATTTGGATCGATGGAATTACCATGTGTATGTATTGATATCATGTTGTGATTATCAGTTGTGTATGTTATGTTTGAGTTTCTCGTAGGAGAAGACTCGTTGGTATTTTGTCGTTTACGTTATTATTATTCTTCGTGAGATATGAATAATATGTTGTGGTACTTGTACTAGCATCGTTGTGCTAACCCCTTCGGGGGTGAACATTTTGTTTGTGTTCAGGATCCAGGAGAGCAGGGAAACAACCACTGGAACTGTATGACGACGAGGGTGCAGAGTGATGTCCCGACCCGGTTTATTTATCTGTTGTTTATTCGTTATTTCAATAAGTACTCGAGTACGAAGTCATTTGTGATGGGTTTGAATTTGGTGATGTATTATTGAGTTCTGTTGAAAAATTGTACTATTTCTGTATTGGGTCAGAACTGATGTACTGTAATTCCGTTATTTCCATTTGTTAGTACCTTTTTATGCTTGTTCAATTCTTCAGCCTTGTAAATCCTTATGTAAAGGATTTACGGCGCTGTAATATTCCCGAATATATTGGGGGTGTTACAGGTGTCTCCTTAGGAGTTTCATTATATTCTTCTAAAGAAATACTTCTACCTGCTCCCCCTTCCTGAATGAACTCATCTTCCAGGAAGTGTGCTTGTAAAGCAACAACGATCCTTCGATCTTCGGGCATGTAGAATAGATATCCCATCGTCCTAGACGGGAATCCAATGAAACGTCCCTTCGCAGACCTAGCTTCCAACTTTTCTACCTTAGTCTTCTTGACATAAGCGGGACATCCCCAAATCCTAATATGATTAAGACTTGGTTTCCTTCCTTCCCACATCTCATGTGGAGTTTTAGGAACGGATTTGGAAGGACATATGTTCAAGATATACGCGGCAGTCAGGAGTGCATACCTCCACAGGTAAATCGGCAAGTCAGTATAGCCCAGCATGGAACGGACCATGTTCAACAGGGTCCGGTTCCTTCTTTCTGACACACCATTTAACTGAGGAGTACCTGTAGGTGTTAGTTGTGAAACTATTCCATGTTCCTTAAGGAACTCGTCAAACTCCGTACTCATATACTCACCACCTCGGTCCGACTGAAGTGCTTTGATATGATTACCAGTTTGTTTCTCGACTAGGGCCTTGAATTCCTGGAATTTCTCAAAGGCCTCGGATTTATGTTTCATTAAGTATACATAACCATACCTAGTATGATCATCTGTAAACGTAATGAAATATTGATATCCATCACGTGCTGCTTCCAAAGCACCACAAACATCAGTATGGATTAATCCCAGTTTATCAGCGGCTCTTTCAAAAGTCCCTGTGAAGGGGGACTTAGTCATTTTGCCTTTAAGGCAAGATTCACAAGTAGGAAAGGGATCCGATCCCAATGGACCCATAAGTATATCTTTTTCCATCTTGTAAACCTTGGTCTGACCAACATGACCAAGTCTAAGATGCCATTTCAAAACTTGATTGGTTTCATCCCTACCGCGTTTTCTAGTTATAGTATTCACAACTACTTTGTTCTTTGAGATTTAGATGATACAATCCATTCAACAATGTAGCAGTACCCACTAGTTTATTTCTAAAATAAATTTTGCAGGAACCATCACCAATGAAAAATGAAAAGCCTTTTCGGTCCATGACCGGAATGGATACAATGTTTTTGTGCCCTTGGGCAAAACAAGTACATCTTCTAAAGTCAAAACAAAGCCGGATTCTAAACCCAAAAGAAGTGATCCTATGTCGGTCGCCTCGACACTATGCCCGCTTCGACCGTGATCATAACTTCTCCGGCTCCAAGCTTCCTACTTTGTTCAGATCTGATTCACGGTACAAATATGAGAACTAGCACGAGAATCCGGTATCAGAAGTAGAAAATACAGTAGCAAAACAATTTGTTTCCAAAACTAAAAGTTCTGTACCTGAAGTGCCATGAAGAATCGGACAGTCTCTAGCCCAGTGGCCCAGCTCACCGCACTTGAGACAAGCATCCTTCTTCTTCTTGTTCTTTGGAACCATCGGGGCCTTGCCCTTTCCCTTAAGGTCCTTAGCTTGTGGTCCAGTCCGCTTCTTGGTCTTTTTCTTCTTATTCTTAGACTTCCGAAGTCCAGAAGAAATCACAAGTGCAGACTCCTTCATCCGCGGGGTCTTCATCTGAGACTGAGCGGTCACCAGTTTGTTCATTAGCCCAGCTAAGTTACATGCAATCTCATTGCAGTTGAAGTTCATAACAAACTGTGAGAAGGAATCAGGGAGAGACTATAGGATAAGGTCGGTTTGGAGAGAAGTATCCATTTTAAAATCAAGAGCTTCCAATCTCTCGATCATGGATATCATTTTGAGGACGTGTTCCCCAACCTTCTCACCTTCCTTCATCCTTGCACCGAACAGTTGCTTGGATATCTCATATCTAGCAGTTCTGCTGTGCTCACCATAAAGCTCGATTAAGTGAGATAGAATCTGCCTAGCAGAAGTCATTTTCTCATGAGCTCTCTGAAGCTCATTAGACATGGAAGCCATCATATAAGCACGGACTTTCACGTCATCCTTAACCCACTTTTCGTGGTTTTCAATCTCTTCCTGATTGGCTCGAGTCCGCATAGGAGGCGCCGGAATGTCCGTCTCCAAGACGTATCCCAGTGCCTCTATACTGAGGACAATCATCAGATTGCGGAGCCAATCCAAAAAGTTAGGTCCCATTAATGTGTTCTTTTCGAGTAGAATTGCGAGTGGATTCATTGTCATATTGAGATTTGTCTGCATTAAGTATAACAGATTAATTAGTGACTCATTCAATTATGTTCTGAGTATAGAATTTAAGGTCTTTTCTATTCTTGTTACCCAGCTCCCACTATTTTTATCGGAATAACACACTCCCATATGATATCCGGAAGTATCGTCGCTCCCCTCAACCTATACAATTTCTATGGTTCGTGAACAAGTTAAGTTTATACCATCGACGCAAATCAGTTTCACAATTGAATCTTATCCGGCAACCTATCAGGTTTCTAGGGATAAAATTTGCTCCAACCGAAGGCATCCAATGCGCTCCCGGTAATTTATCCGTCCACCCCGAACGACTACCCCGATAACTCGGAAGCATAGCACATCCGGGTTGGATTTCAATTTCCCGAAAACTCGATGGAGGGAAGGAAAACCTTGAAACCTTATAAACTTAATTATTTATTGTGGGAGAATTTTCGCGATTAACGTTACACTTTGCACATTAATCATATTAGCGCGTTTGTGGTATTCATACAATATGAAAAAACCATTCACAACCTAGTTGCTACCAACATGTGGTTCATGGACCGTTCCTAGAAAACAAAAACTCCGTAATCTAATTACAAGTCTTCGTCTTGAATCTTCGTCTTCTCGAAATGGATCTTCCTCCGGTCTTCGTCATTACATATAAATTTTACATCGAAAATTGCATCCTAGAAACAAACATTTCTAGTAAAATAAATAGGCTCAAAACGGCCTTTACAACCCAATCGAATAAAACGAACGATTCAAAACTAAGTCCACGAACCACATCCCCATTCAAAAAGCATTCATCCAATAAATACTATATAAATGGAAAGCGTAGAGATACATTGATCCAATCAACAATACGAACCGGTCCAATCGATTCACACAATCGGTAATATGATAACGTTCAAAATAATTCGGTCGACTATAAATATTCCAATTAATCAAATTTCCCTTATAAAATAAAATACCATAAATCATTTTAATCATATTAAATCCAATTTAATGTGCGGGAGATTAATTTTTAAGAATACACGGAAAAATCGAGCCGGGGTGAAAACTGGCCAGCATGACCGAGTCACCCTCGGTAGCCTACCGGCAGTCACGCCTGGCATGGCCGAGTCACGCTCGGAAGATGCCGGCCAGGACACGACCGAGTCACCCAGGACACGGTCGGAGTGCACTGTGATGACTTGGCGGTACCGGTTTCACGGCCAAGTCACCCAGGACACGGTCGAGTCTGCCTGGCGATGACTAGGCCACCTGCCGGACACGACCGTGTCACCCAGGACACGGTCGAGTCACTCTCGGCAGTTACCCTTTTTGTCAAAAAGTCGCGACGACGATTCGGGGCTAGATTTTCAATAGGATATCAATATCAATATTTTCCAACTTTCATATCTTCAATATAAATCATATTTCCCAGAAATTTAAGATTTATATTTAGACATAAACTTACGAAAAATACAATTATTACGAACGAAAAACATATACCATGATTTTGACTAAAATGATTCCAAATCATTCACCATCTAATCGAGCATTCCAAATGCCAATATCGTATATACGATCGCAAGACCTACGCTCCGATACCCTTTGTTGGGATTCGGTGCCTTAAAACGAAGGCCAGTAGGCGGTAAAATGAAAATTAATTCGATCCGAATCCTACGAGGATCGATCGAGCTACGTATATACGAATATCAAAAACGAATTCACAAGAGATATAGAAACTCACCCTTGTAGTCCGTTGATTAGATGGATAACCTTCTCTTGAGCTATTCCCCAAGCTCTTGAACGATCCAACGCCGAAAGCACCGCGTCTCTACTTGCCACGCGCCGGAGAAGCTTGGGAACAACAATCACCTTGCTATCCTCCGAGGATACGGCTAGAGCTAAGTGATGAAGCTTCCAATATGAAATTATAACACTCTAAGTGTATAACTCACAATCTCTCTTTTATTTCTCAATTTTCTTCCAAGAAAAATCAAGAACTTGATGAATAAAGAGGAAGATGATGAAGAAGACTTGGAGAAGTCTTTTCTCTCTCTCTCTCTCTCTCTATTCTCTTATTCACGTAGGAATCAAAGTATCTTAGAGATATGAAAGTCTTCCTCCTTTTATTCTTATTCCACCCTCATGTTTACAACTCATGTCACATGAAATTAAACCCCACAAAGTCATCTTTTTCATATAAAATGAAAAACAATAAGACAAGAGGAAAGTGGGTGGAACTTAGGGGGCGGCTACCATGCAAAAACGGATGAGTTTGGTTCGTTTCGGACTCCCGTGAGTCCAAACAGATAAACTACGATTCCGTTCCGATGTATTTGTATCGATTAATTAATCCAATTAATTAAACATATCAAATACAAAATAACATAATTAATTTCTCCAAGAAATAATTATATTCATGAATTAAATTAATCACCCAGTGATATATTTAATTCATTAAGCCGTAAATCAATTTATCTGATAAGTCGATTTAAACATCCAATGTCCCAAATTTAGATATCCAATATCTAATATTCATAATGAGAGAATTAGATTGATTCATTCCGTCGTCAATCCTATTGCGCGACTCGGTAGGTCCGTCTCAGTCATCAATGGGAGGAACCAAAGAGTAGTAGCACCACCTAGCCAGCCTGGCGGCCTACACTGTACCCCAACTGAGAACGAATGATTGGGATCATTCAAGAACCATTCTGTCGTGAATACCAGTATACGTATAAACCCTTCTTTCAAATGTCTCGATCAAGTTATAGGGTCACGGTTAGTCAAACCCTATCTGTACTTGACGCTATGCATGCGTTAATGCAAATCGAGATCATCGAGTTGTCGTGTATCTAATACAACTAGCTCCTATGCTTTGGCCAAAGACTTATGATCTCATCTGCCAATAACTGCATAGGACATATAACCCGCTCACTAACGGGAGAAAGAATTCTATCTTGGTATTCAGTAGGACCTGCTACTTGCCCGTCAAGATGCACGTCGAGGTTGACCCCCGCCTTCCGGTTTACAGGGTCGAACTACTCTAATGAAAATCTTGACGTCACAAGCACATCCCTACTAAATCCTAAAGTCGAAGGTTCACGAATACCTATCACAACCTTTCGATTCCTTCATTGACTGTCCCGGAGTGAAATCCATGTGACGAATCGAGGGTGAGTCGGTTCGAGTATACTAATCCAATTAACATACCTATAACGTGTGCTCCCACTAACCATTAGTGTTCGACAGACACTCTCCATGTCAAAGAACACGTCATACAAGTCTTCACATAAACTTAACGCCCAATCAAGTTTCATCGACTTACGAACGATTAAGTATTTGAGCTATAACCTTTCCAGTGCCGACCCCCTTATCCAATAAGGAGTGGAACGTTTTGCTCTCAAATACACGGACTAGTTTCTATATGTTTATTTACGAGTTAGGAATGCCAGTAACTACCAGTAAATAAAGAAACATTCATTTGCCTTATATAAATGGTTTACATAATTACAAGTACAATGCCCTCACTCAACAACCTCTGAGTGGCATTCGAGGGCATACTCCTAACATCGGTGAACCCAAACACATGACTATCACGTGCCCGACTAAAAATTCCACACATCCCCACCCGACCACGCAATATGAACCCATAAGGCCACAAGAGAAAAAGTGACCAATGAACATTAATGAATATAGCAATACGACAAAGGTCAAGAATGACTCACCGGGATGACATAATAATGAAATGAATGATAGCTCATTAATGATTGGAACCGTCGTTCCTCGTGAATGAAATGATTATTTTGATAATTACAAGTCTCAACATGATTAGTCATTATGAATGATTATGATTTATGAATGAACAACCACGAAAGGAATGAGTATCCTTTTAACCGAGTAAGAATTAACTTACACAACACCGGTGAAGAATGCCCTTCCTCGAACAAACGTCCTACAATGAGATGTCGGTCGCTCGAACAACCTTGAATAACACAAGTACCCACAATCCATTCAATATACGTATCAAGCACGATTATAACTCACTCAAAACGTCGATATGAATAATCCAAGTTCATTGGGGCATTATAACAAACACGTTGTAACCAATCTTCGACTATTTACAATCAACCTCAATTATGTCGATACCAACTTCCAAGGAGTCCTACAATCCAACCAAAACATCTTCAATATAATCAATAATCCAATATGAATATCCAAATCGAGATTTCAACAACCTCTAATCAAAAACCCCCCAATTCCAATCAATATTCAAAGTGTTCTTGAACAATCCTTCAATAATCCAATGAATAATCATAAAAATCCATAATCATAGGTATATCTCTTCATACAACATGATTATAACATCCAAAACATCATATCTCAACACAAAATCGAAATCTAAGATGTTGAAGAATTTACCTTTCGAAGATCCAAATACTTTGATCCGGTGAAATCGTGTTAAATCGACTATCCAAGCTTCCCAATACAAGATATATGATAAGAACACTCCTACCCAAGTGATGTGATGAAGAAAATCTCTCTCAAGAACTTCTCTCTCGGAACTCAAGTGAAGAAATGAGAAAAATGAGGTCAAAGACCCGTCCATGTACTTAAGTACAGCCATTATTACGGCCGTAACTCGGCATACTTACGACCGTAACATCCCCAAGTCAACGGCCTTACGGCCGTAACCAGCCATCTCGTACGGACATAACTCGACCTCGTCGAAAAATCTGCCGACAGACATACGGCCGTAACCACACATGCCTTATGGGCGTAAATCGACTGATACGGCCGTACTCGGCAAAACTTACGAGAGTATGAAGCCTTTGTCGAAACTGACCAAAGCACCCTGCTCGAATCATACGGCTGTAACCGTCCAAGCCTTACGGCCGTACCTGCCTCAACTTACGGTCGTATGTGACACGTCTTTAGTGTAACTATCGCAAGTGCACGATATCGTATCAAGTAGTAAGTGGACTTTTTGAGTCCAGTTTATCGATCCCACGAGGAAGTTAGGTTATATATTGAATTTTACACTATTTAACTATTTGTTATATAGATTTATATGATTGAAACACACAATTTAAGAGTTTGGTTTGACAATTGCAAAGAAAATGCAATAATAGTTCTAATATTCAAGGAAATGAAAGATTACACTAATAATAGATTAATAAAAGATATAATGAAATAGTTGGGATTACAAACTTAGTTCATCATTAGTTATAGAAGATGTATAGGAGATCATAAGATGAATTTACTTATTATGTTGTGTAGATTCGATTTTCCTTAAAAAGAAGGTTTCTCTTTCGAACTATAAAATGCCCCTTATATATTGAATCAATCCACTATATTTCTATATTGATTGGCTTCAATACATAGCTAGGTTTTATGAAAATAACTCGAAGAATCATCTAAGATCTTGAGGTATATTTCTATCCCCTAGAACAACTTAGAGTGAAGATCATTTGATCTAATCAAACATATTTTCTTTCGAAACATATGAAGACCATAAATATCGTCATTTATTGGCCAAATAAATAAAGATTGGTAAAACAATGAAAATCACACACAATAATAAGTAATTCATAATAGATCTTTATACAAACTTAAATAAAATGACTAACCTTGTTTATAATCCCAACTTAAGGAACTTAGCCCATTAAGGGTTTAATAAACATAATACAAGCTTGAGTGGTCATTATTAGTTGAAAAAGAGAAAGAATTGATCCTAACTCCCTTAGTAGATAAAGGAGAAAGAAGCAATAAACTCCCTGAACAACATATGCTATACCTCTATTACACAAATCACTCAAGAACACAAGTGTGTTCTTCACATAAAAAGAAAATATTACAAAAAGTGGAAAAATATAAGATGAATCATGAATGATGATGGATCTAAGGGGTCTATTTATACACCTAAAGTTATCTAATAGCTCTAAAACTCCAACATTATTACATTAGATTGGATCAACGCCAGCCATCCCCTCAATAATACACCAAAAGTATAAAAAATTAAACAAATGATCACAATCTGCCAAGAGTTACGGCCGTAACATTGAGGAGTTACGACCGTAACTTTGATGACTTACGGCCGTAACATTGAGGAGTTACGTCCGTAACATGGCTACGGCTTTTTGCTTTGTGAGTTACGCCCGTACTTTATGATGTTACACCCGTATGGAGTTTCAGACTTCATTTTCATTGAAATTTCTTAGACTTTGCGTTTTTACCCCAAATCTTCTTCGGATGATAACTTTTGATATATAACTCTGATTTTGAATCCGGAAAGACTGCCGAACTCGTATCGGAAAGCCCTACAACATGAATACATAAAAATTCAACAAAGATAATATTTTATAAACATGTTATTTCTTGAGTAAATCAGTAATTCAATCCGATTAAGACTAGATTTACATCTTCATCCGATAAAAATAAAATTATTAAAAATTAATTAATTAAAAGCAAAAACGAGTAGACTAGCTCAATTATGAGTGAAATATATCGATACAAACTATAGATAAGTGTATAAAACTGACACTTATCACACCCCCAAACTTGAATTCTTGCTAGTCCTGAGCAAGACTCTTTAATAATCACACTCCAAAAATAAAAATAAAAATAAGATACAAAAATAATAATACACACATAAATTAAGAAAAATAATCATATATAAAAAGAGAAAGGAAGATCAAAATGTCATTAATACACAACAACCAGCTTTATACAGTAGATAGAAATGAATCAAGATTCAAAATAAATCTACTAATGATTTTAAAGTTAAAACACGGTTTTATTTTGTAATTCCAAAATGCAAGGTTTTCCCCCCAAAAGGTTGATTATTACTTTCCCACTCGTGACACACACGACTCCCTTTAATGGTTGCTCTCGATCACTCATTTATTTTTCGAAGAAGAATTTCATTGGCGTCATCAAATATTGTGATTTTTTCACGAAATTGGGTGTATTGAAATTCAGCCGCTAATTAATTCAAATCTGCTTATAAACTACATCCATTTTAGTGATAGCTTTCACACCGTTATTTGCTAACGTGTAGCTCTTTTCACCAATACAATTTCTATTTTTTTTAGGTGATAGCTTTCACACCGTTATTTGCTAACGTGTAGCTCTTTTCACCAACACATCTTCTATATATATATATATATATATATTTTAGGTGATAGCTTTCACACCGTTATTTGCTAACGTGTAGCTCTTTTCACCAACCTAATTTCCATTTCGTATGAGATGGCAGCTACGCACCAACAATGGTTAGTGCTTTATTTTTCGCAAAATTTTAGGACCCTCAAAATTAGGCAGCTGTTGCTGCTCAACACCTCTCCCTTATTTTCAACTAGACTCCTTTCACCAATGACCTTTTTTTTAAGGAATAGAATTTTTGCCGAAAATCATTTATTAGTTAGGCATGAAAAATCAAAAACTCCACAAATTAAGTAAATTTCAGTTCTATTTTTCAGCAACCGACTGATTTTTCTTTTCTCAAGGTAACGAATAAATCGATTTTATATGATAACTGGAAGGCTTGGAAAGAGAGATTAAGGCTCAAAAATTTTGGAATATACAATTTTTTTTTACCGGTTAAAATAATTTTAGAAGTTTGTATGTAGCTAACTTATTGTTGTTATGGCCAGATCTAGAAATCTCACAAATCAAAATAAACAAAATAAAAAAATTATATATATATATATATACTAAAAAAAATTTATGGCGAATAACCAAAATAATCAAAAGACACCAAAATAATTAAAACATACCACCCTCAAACTTGAAAATAAAAATGTCCTCAGTTTTTAGAAATGAAAAACAAGTGAGAAAACAGAAAACTCCCTGAAATGAAAGTTGATGCTTGAGCTAATGCCTTATAGAATCTGCAAGAGAATAAATATACGAGGCAAACAATAAAAAAAAATAAAATATACTCGGAAGTATAACACAATTTTTAAGATGCGCTTCAAGAAAGTCTGAAGAGTCGCCTTACGCTGCCATCAATGCTTTTATAAAAAACAAACAATAAAAAATTACAACAATAAAATAACAATACATAAATCGCGAATAGATGCGCGTCATGAGATCAAGAAGAAATACTCCTTAAGCTGCCATCATTTAGCATGATTTTTACACACAACAAAAAGTAAAAATACAAGAGGACTGACACGGGTTATCAAAGGGAGAGGAATGAATCCACTTTTCGTTTTCTCACGGTAAAATCTTCCATCCAGACAATTTTAGCTAGAGCTGGATCTGGTTGAGGAACAAATTCATTGAGTTTTTTTATTAGTTCTTCTGGTGTTGTTGCAACGACTATGATTCGTTTAGCACGCTCGGAAATAAAATCCTTTTCAGCAGAGTAGTCGATGAAAGATAGTAAACCATCAAATAAACCATTGACATTAAGCAGACCTATTGGTTTTTGATGAACATTTAGCTGGACTCTGATAACCACATGAAAAAGTTCCTCAAGAGTGCCAAAACCACCGGGAAGGGTGATAAAGGCGCAGAATTATTTATCATGTGAGTTATGCGATCTTGCAGATTTCCAGATCTAAACTCATCTCCAATAGTTGTCCCAGTTATTTTACTTTCAGCCAGAGGTTTTGGAATTATTCCCAACACTCTTACTCCTTCCATAAAGGCAGAAGCAGCAGCTCGTCCCATTAATCCTAGACTTCCTCCTCCGTAAACTACATAAATGCATTTTTCTCCTAAGGTACGACCCAAGTTGTGGGCTGCTTCAGTAAAGCATGCCTCTTTTCCATAACTAGCTCCATCAAAAATGCAGACTGTTCTAAATTTTTTTGTGGAAGATGATGACTCCATTTTTGAAAAGAAATTTATTTGAGAGAAAAAAAGAAAAGTACAAGTTTGAGGGATGAATAAAAGAAACAAGCACAAAGTTTATTTATAGTAGAAAAATGAGGAAATTTTTTTTAACAAGTTTGTGATTGCGTTGATTGCGCTTCAACTACTCAATAGAATAATGAATGCATTTATTTATGTATCACCTTTTTTATTCAGAAAATCTCACCATACGACAAAAATAAAAGATACTCACGAGTATGTACAGTAGTTGTGATTGTGGCTCACATCTTCCTCTGATTTTACGTTCAGAAACGGCCTAAACGCCTTCTATGAGTCGGGGAGAAGCTTCCCATCCAATTTTCTTACAAATTGGCAAACAGGGTCTTTTAACGTCAGATTCCCAAGACGTTGTTCATATTCTGGTTTGAATTTATTTCACAAACCTCGAATTCCATAATGTACGAGTCCACTAGGATGCGTGTCAAGATAAATTTCGATATTATCTAAATTCTCTTTATTCAGACCATCCTTAATGAACTGAATTTTATCTTCTCTATTTGTAGATGGAATTCCTAAAGATCGACATTTTAAATTACAGTTCCATCTAGCACATTTATAGCAAACGGCTATTATCTTTGCTCGTCGTTTCTTGGCATATGAACTTTTTCCAAGCCCTGGTAAAAATCTAGTAGGTATTTCTGTGAATTCACCTGCTATACTCATTTTGGCTTCAATAATGAATCTTATGTCAAAAGGTATGCTTCTATTCATAAGCAACCTCATCCTTTCAAGTCTCGTCTTATAAATTTTTAAAATGACATTTTTGCTAAGAAAGGGAAATCTCTTTTCAATTTTATTCAAAGTTTCTTCCATGAAAAAAAATAAAAATATAAGAGAAAATATCTACAAATATCAGTTGTTGTAGGAAACTGAAGAATCCGACTTTAATAGTCACGGAGTACCGTTATCCGCCACTTGACCGGACAAACACAATTGAGTACTAAGTTACAATGTCGAGAAAATGTATCCTATAACAATAGTTCACAATGTAAGATTTCAATTATAACACTTATACTTCCCCGACAACGGCGCCAAAAACTTGACACGTCTTTAGTGTAACTATCGCATGTGCACGATATCGTATCAAGTAGTAAGTGGACTTTTTGAGTCCGGTTTATCGATCCCACGAGGAAGTTAGGTTATATATTGAATTTTACACTATTTAACTATTTGTTATATAGATTTATATGATTGAAACACACAATTTAAGAGTTTGGTTTGACAATTGCAAAGAAAATGCAATAATAGTTCTAATATTCAAGGAAATGAAAGATTACACTAATAATAGATTAATAAAAGATATAATGAAATAGTTGGGATTACAAACTTAGTTCATCATTAGTTATAGAAGATGTATAGGAGATCATAAGATGAATTTACTTATTATGTTGTGTAGATTCGATTTTCCTTAAAAAGAAGGTTTCTCTTTCGAACTATAAAACGCCCCTTATATATTGAATCAATCCACTATATTTCTATGTTGATTGTCTTCAATACATAACATTAAAAATAACTCGAAGAATCATCTAAGATCTAGAGGTATATTTCTATCCCCTAGAACAACTTAGAGTGAAGATCATTTGATCTAATCAAACATATTTTCTTTCGAAACATATGAAGACCATAAATATCGTCATTTATTGGCCAAATAAATAAAGATTGGTAAAACAATGAAAATCACACACAATAATAAGTCATTCATAATAGATCTTTATACAAACTTAAATAAAATGGCTAACCATGTTTATAATCCCAACTTAAGGAACTTAGCCCATTAAGGGTTTAATAAACATAATACAAGCTTGAGTGGTCATTATTAGTTGAAAAAGAGAAAGAATTGATCCTAACTCCCTTAGTAGATAAAGAAGAAAGAAGCAATAAACTCCCTGAACAACATATGCTATACCACTATTACACAAATCACTCAAGAACACAAGTGTGTTCTTCACACAAAAATAAAATATTACAAAAAGTGGAAAAATATAAGATGAATCATGAATGATGATGGATCTAAGGGGTCTATTTATACACCTAAAGTCATCTAATAGCTCCAAAAATCCAGAATTATTACATTAGATCGGATCAATGCCAGCCATCCCCTCAATAATACACCAAAAGTATAAAAAATTAAACAAATGATCACAATCTGCCAAGAGTTACGGCCGTAACATTGAGGAGTTGCGGCCGTAACTTTAATGACTTACGGCCATAACATTGAGGAGTTACGTCCGTAACATGGCTACGGCTTTTTGCTTTGTGAGTTATGCCCGTACTTTATGATGTTACGCCCGTATGGAGTTTCAGACTTCATTTTCAGCCCAGAATTTCTTAGACTTTGCGTTTTTGCCCCAAATCTTCTTCGGATGATAACTTTTGATATATAACTCTGATTTTGAATCCGGAAAGACTGCCGAACTCGTCTCAGAAAGCCCTACAACATGAATATATAAAAAATTCAACAAAGAGAATATTTTATAAACATGTTATTTCTTGAGTAAATTAGTAATTCAATCCGATTAAGACTAGATTTACATCTTCATCCGATAAAAATAAAATTATTAAAAATTAATTGATTAAAAGCAAAAACGAGTAGACTAGATCAATTATGGGTGAAATATATCGATACAAACCATGAATAAGTGTATAAAACTGACACTTATCAGTATGCCGCAACCCTTACGGCCGTAAGTCCTCTTCGTCCGAACTGTCCTGAAAACAACGAACGTAAGTTACGGCTGTAATGCAAGCATGTTACGGCCGTAACTCGCTGCTGGACGCCAACGAAACGACAAATCCGACTACTCGACACACATTGCTGAATGATCCGACATACCATACTTGTATGAATATAATTAAGTCCAATAACATACGATAGATGATACTTCCAACACAAGACTACCAATCACGATGATTATGACTATACTCTCATCTCGATTCTCAAACGGAGATGAATGACGATCGGTAATTGATACACGGTTAAAATACGCCAACGAAGAATACAAATGAATGAGTCATGAATGATGAGAATTATTAATGAGTGAAATAATCCGACAGTGACAACTACTGAATGATAATTACTGAATGATAATTACTGAGTGCTAATGAATGAATTACAACTGGGTATTACATACTCCCCCCTTAAAAAGAGTTTCGTCCCCGAAACTAAGGGTCAAACAACTCGGGATAACTCTCCCGCATACTATCCTCGGTTTCCCAAGTAGCCTCTTCGACTCCGTGTCTAGACCATTGAATCTTAACCAAAGGAATCGTCTTGTTCCTCAACTGTTTGATTCGTCGCTCTAAAACTCGTATAGGACACTCCTCATACGAATGACCATCCGCGATCTCGATTTTGTCGAACTGAAGTATGTGACTCGGGTCGGCAACATATTTCCGCAACTGAGAGATGTGAAACACATTATGAATTCGGCTCAACACCAGAGGTAAAGCCAATCGATAAGCCAGACTGCCTACCCGGTCCAAAATCTCAAACGGTCTGATGAATCTCGAACTCAACTTTCCCCGCTTCCCGAAACGGAAAATACATCGACTTGGGGATACCTTGACCAAAACGTGGTCACCTGCCTCGAACTCTAGTGGTCGATGACGATTATCTGCATATGATTTCTGTCGACTCTGAGCGGTCAACAAACGACTCCTGATCAATGCTACCTTCTCACGGGCGGCTATAAGCATATCGGGCTCAATGTCGATTGATTCTGATAAGTCATCCCAACACAAAGGATATCGACAACGACGACCGTACAAGGCCTCGTAAGGTGCCATCTTAATCAAAGCATGCCAACTGTTATTGTACGTGAACTGAATCAATGGTAGTTGGGCTTCCCAATCGTCTTTCCAATCGAGGACGCATGCCCTCAACATGTCCTCTAATGTCTGAATAGTCCTCTCTGATTGTCCGTCGGACTGAGAATGAAAAGTTGTGCTGAAATTAAGCTGAGTTCCCATGGCACGATGAACTGATTTCCAAAAATGTGACACGAATCGCCCGTCACGATCAGAAATGATACTCTGAGAAGTACCATACAATCTCACTATCTCTTTGATGAATAACTGGGCAAGTCTCTCGGGACTCTACATATCCTTAATCTCACTGAAATGAGCTGACTTAGTTAAGCGGTCCACAACTACCCAAATTGTATTCATGCCACGACGACTCGTCGGCAAACTCGTGATGAAGTCCATAGAAATATCTTCCCACTTCCACTCTGGAATAGGGAGAGGTTTCAGCATACCCGTCGGTCGCTAATGTTCTATCTTGACTTGCTGACAGGTTAAACATCTCGACACAAATTCTGCGACTTCTCGCTTCATATTACTCCACCAGTAATTTTGTTTCAAGTCCCTGTACATCTTGCTAGACCCCGGATGAATGGAGTAAGGGGTAGCATGAGCTTCTCTCAAAATCGAGTTTTTCAACTCGTCATCTGCCGGTACGCATAACCGATTCTTAAATCGCAAAAGTCCATCCTCGTGGACCACAAATCCAGGGGCTTTCCCTTGAGCCACATCCTCTCGGATGCGCGACAAAAATGGGTCTGAACCCTGATTCACTCTGATCGCCTCCTCAAGTGGCGATGAAATCTCTAACATGCAAATGTGCCCTTGCACTTGCTGTAACCAGACCTCGATCTCGGGTCTCAGAAATTCCAGCTGAAGCTCCTTCTGAAGTGTTAAATGAGCAAGCATTTGCTACTGAATGGACTTACGACCCAAGGCATCGGCGACAACGTTCACCTTGCCCGGGTGGTATAGTATCTCAATATCATAATCTTTGATTAGTTCCAACCACCGTCTCTGTCTCATATTTAACTCCTTCTGAGTAAATATATACTTCAAACTATTATGATCGGTGAAAATCTGACAGGTGACGCCATAAAGGTAATGACACCAAATCTTCAACGCGAAAACCATGGCTGCTAGTTCGAGGTCGTGGGTCGGGTAATTGACCTCATAAGGTCTCAATTGCCGTGAAGCAGAGGTAATAACCTTCCCATTCTACATTAATGCACATCCAAGACCATGTCCGGACGCGTCACTAAAAACCACAAATCCTTCCGTCCCTTGTGGCAAGGAAAGGACAGGTGCTGAAATTAAACGGCTCTTGAGTTCATCAAAACTCTGTTGACACGCGTCGGACCACGTGTATTTCTTATCCTTTCGCAAAAGGTTCATCATTGGTTGAGCGATTTTAGACACAAATCGCCGGTAATAGCCTGCTAACCCGAGAAAGCTTCGGATTTCCTTAACATTCTTTGGAGGTTGCCAATCACGGATCGCCTCTGTCTTTTGAGGGTCGACACATACACCGTCTGATGAAATTACATGTCCGAGAAACATCACCTCGAAAATCCAGAACTCACACTCGGAAAACTTTCCATAGTTTTGCTCTTGTCTCAACATTTCGAGAACCTGATGAAGGTGAGCCTCGTGCTCCTCTCAGTCACAAGAATAAATCAAAATGTCATCAATGAAGACAACCACAAACTGATCCAAATAGTTGATGAAAACCCAATTCATTAACTCCATGAACACCGCATGTGCATTAGTTAACCCAAACGGCATTACCACAAACTCATAATGACCATAGCGTGTTCGAAACGCCGTCCTTGCGATATCCAACTCTCGGATTCGCAACTGATGATATCCAGATCTTAAATCGATCTTGGAAAATATTGATCCTCCCTGAAGTTGATCCAAAAGATCATCAATACAGGGTAGAGGATATTTATTCTTGATCGTCACCCTGTTCAACTCCCGATAATCGATATACAAATGAAAAGAACCATCCTTCTTTTTGACAAATAACACTGGTGCTCCCCACGGGAACGCACTCGGTCGGATATAACCTTTCTCGGTCAAATCCTCCAATTTATTCTTCAGTTCTTGCATTTCGGTCGAGGCCATCCGATACGGTGCCTTCGATATTGGAGACGTACCAGGCTCCAACTCAATCGTGAATTCCACATCTCTTCATGGAGGCAAACCAGGTAACTCGTCTGGAAATACATCGGCATATTCTCTCACTACCGGAATATCCGCCAACATTATTGATGATTTCTCAGTCTTGGTCATATAGCACCAATAACCAACACACCCCTGACCGAGTAATTTCACTGCTTTCATCAAGTTGATGACTCTCCCGGAACAATTGGGATTACCTCCCTCAAATACACATTCGACCCCATCGTCTGAAATGATAGTGACCATATGCTTACAGACACTAATGATGACATCGTGACGATCCATCCAGTCAATGCCTAAAATAACATCATCTCTAGGTAAATCCACCACGATTAGGTCTGCTAACCAATCACAGCCACGAAGCTGAATCGGACAATCCTTAATCTCACGATCTCTGATAATTCTTCTACCATTAGGTAGACCAATGACATAAGGCTCACAGCTAGTGGCACTACCCAGACGTAGTCTACTCGAACATGATTCGGAAATGAATGAATGCGATGCACCAGTATCAAAAAGGGTACACACGGGTTGAGATAGAATATCGAGTGTACCTGAGATCATTCGGGCCTCCGAGTCGTCGATCTTATTCATCTCATAAATTCAGGGCTTGGCGGCCCCCGAACCGGACGCTCCTGTCTGATAGCTTTTGGCTCCGCCTTTATTTGCTCCTGTCATCTTAAACGATGCAGACTAAGTGGCCTGATTATGAACAGCTGACTGCTTTGGGGCCTGAGATGACGCTGGAGTAGGTTTTAAGTCTATTCAGCAAAAACGGGTTATGCCCAGCAATCCCACAGTTATGGCATGTGATAGTCTGCCTCGGACACTTGGTGTTGAAATGACCCTGTTCTTCAGAGTTGAAATAGGTGATGGCCGAACTGGCCACTCGAGACTGTGATTCCGCGGGTCTGGGTGCCACAGGAGGTCGCTCAGAGAAAGTAGAGCCCGTACGAGGCTTCTTGAAGGTTGCCTGACCGCCTTCAGACTGATTACGATTCTTAGACCTCTTGCTAGCAGATGAAGGTTGCTGCTTAGCAATCTCCTTAGCAGTAAGCTCATAAGTAAGATCTTTCTCAATGAATTCGGCCAGAGTGGTGCAATTGTGATTAAGCAACTGTAATACCCGAGATTTCTGATATGTATTTGGAACTTGTGATATTGAAATTGGTTGCATTTTAATCTGAGTATTATTCTCCGTATTTCATAATCCGGTGTTGTTGAGCATATGATTTCATGAATGTGATCTAAATTGTGATTCTGCGCATGTAGCGCACGCTATCGACTAAGTGTAGCGTACGCTAACTTGGATCCATAGCGCACGCTGTGAAGGAACCTTAGCGCACGCTATACGTGGTCAATATGATTGAGACGTGTTGGTAGGTGAGATCAGGCCGGGGATCTTGGTCGGATTATGTCGGGATGAACCTGGACGACTTTCGGGAAAATGCCAAGTCAACGCGTTAGCGCACGCTACTCATATGAGGATAGCGCACGCTAAAGGCTGAGTATAGTGAAATCAGTAAGTTTCAAATAGCCGTTAGCGCACGCTATGAATATGGACTAGCGCGCGCTAATAACCATTTTCTATATATAGGACAGCATCCTTTTTCATATTTTCAGACTTTTCACTTCCCACATCCGAATTCTTGAACTTATAGAGTCACTCTCTTCATCCTAAACACTTCATATCAGCATCATAGCTCGAGTTGAAGATTTGTAGATCATTGGGGATTGGTGTTCAAGCCTTCGGCGTTGGATTGCTTCGAATTCCTCCTTGTTCTTCACTACTTTGAGGTAGGTGATTCTTCACCAATGTTAAGTACTAGTATGAAGGACGTTTTGATCATGATTATCTAGTCCGTTAAATTCGTTAGTAGTCGAACATCATGTGTTAGAAGGATATTTTTGACGTTTCGGCACTTATTCATCGTATAATCCATTGAACCTTTTTAGTATATGGACTCCTAAGCATATTCATGTATCTTCAAAACCGATTATGACCAGTATATGGAGATTACCAAGTTCTTATGCCCTTACATAAAGGAATCATACGTTTTGGGACATGAAATGGATTGGACTTAGGATATTTCTTAAAGATCAAAGATGAATTATGGTGTTGTGATGATTATACGTATCCTTGTATCTAATAGTCATTTAATACGTAAAGATCTTTCATAACCGTATGAGCATGATATGCCGGAGTGGCATGTATTAACACCGAAGATTTCATGAGTTTCATCACATTTAGCTCAAGTTTTACGCGTGATCGCCATGCACAGTTAGCGCACGCTAAGATAGGCATATTAACGTGCACTATCGGGAATGAATAACGTGCGCTACATTTGGTACGTAACGTATGTTATGACATCAGGCAGATCGACCGATCGAGAGGGTCATGCAGCACACTAGCGTACGCTAGACTTTATTATTTGCGTACGTTAACGGGCAGGCTTAGCGCACGTTACGTAGAGTACGTAGCGCGCGCTAAGTAGTTCAGGCAGAATTCATTTTTAGAGCTTGCGGCCGTAAATCGGATTGTTAGACGTTTGTACGACTTGAGAGGAATTCTTTATTATTTCTTAGGTACGAGCCTTGCATAGGGGACGATCGAGGGGCGGTGGCATACGGACGCGTGTCATTTGTTGGAGTATTTCATTCTTGCCATTTCCGAGGCAAGTATCATATGTTGAGTTTGATTTATATTGGAACTTTGATCATGCATATGATTTTGTTCATGATGTCGAATATGAGATTTATTTCTTTAATTTCTCGTGGTATTCATTGTTAATTGTCGTATTGATGGACATATTGAAATGCATATATGTATGCATAATTGATTGGTTTATGATATAAATGATCCGAGGGGGTCATGAGGATCTATGCTGAGGGCGCTGGATCGAATGTCCACCATGCGTTGGTCCGACGGGATCATCATGGGGATCTATGCTGAGGGCGCTGGATCGCTGGACGGGTTTTCCACCATGCGTTGGTCCAACGGGATCATCATGGGGATCTATACCAAGGGCGCTGGATCGCTGGATTACCCCGTATTGTGTTGATGGAATCGTGAGGATTCACATCGTTGGATTCCGATAACGGAAGTCCATTTTGCATGTTGTATGATGCACTAATGATTTATGTATTATGATACTTGTACTAGCATTGTTTTGCTAACCCCTTCGGGGGTGGACATTGTTTTGATGTTCAGGTAGCTGAGGAGCGGGGAAGCAACCACGATGCGCGGAGACGATGAAATGGCTCAGTGATGTGGTTGATGTTTATTGTTATTATGATTTGTCTTCTTGGTTCACTTTAGTACTCGAGTACATGTGTTTTAATAATGTCATTTTCGATATGGTTGTATAAGTTAACTCTTTGGACCAGTTGAACCAGTTCTGTATTTTGAACTTCAGTTGTATGGTTGAATTATATTTGCATTTCTTTTATTTAGCCTTTTAAATCCTTACTTAAAGGGTTTACGGCGCTGTAATTATTCCGAATATCTTAGGGTGTTACAAAATATGGTATCAGAGCTAAGATTCATGGATATCTTGGCAGTCGGGTCAGTTGGGTCTATTTATGTTATTTGATTATTGGTCGTTTGTAACATCACTGCTGAGCCACCATCGTCGTGTGGACCGTGGTTGTAAGTTTCCTAATCTAAAATACTACCGTTTTATTTAAATCATGTTTTATGAACATTGATGGACTTTCTTTTAGAAAGTTTGTCCTGGATATTGAGTATTTGTGTTTACAGTATGTTGAGAGGAGGTCGTGGACGCGGACGTGGAAATGCGAGACATGAAGATTCGGTGTCTACCCCAGAGATAACCGCTAGTCGAACGGATTCCCATTCCGGAGGACAACAGGGATCAGCAAATAATAATGCAGATCCTAATGTGCCGGGAGTGCTTGGCGAGTGGTTGCTCGAGATAAACCGGTTTGCTCAAGTTGTGGATCGTATGCGAGACGGCGATGGGGATGACATAACGTGGATAATCGGGAGATAAATGGCTTCGAGGTGATCAAATTGCATCCTCCGAAATTTGACCAGTTCTGTGAGACGCTTTCTTGGGATCACCGGTGAAGGAGTTAGAGAAGATTTTGCGGGATTAAGCTGTCCCAACGAAAGAAAGGTTCCGGTCGCCCGGTATCTTCCCGACAGGGAGGCTTTGATCGGTGGGAGGCCATTCGACCTGAGGAGCATAATCTCTATTGGACGGAGTTCAAATTAATGATGGAAGCGCAGTATTATCCTCGCCCAGTTAGAGAGGCCCGAGTCCGGGAGTTTTTCTCACCACAAAATTCAGAGGCATCTGTGACAGACGTGATTAAGACCTTTAATCACCAACTGACTTATGTACGCAACTTGGTCAGGACCGAGGCGGAGAGTATTTTCCATTTTGACATGCGAATGAAGCCGGAAATTCAGCAATATATGTCCGGATTTGAATGTACCACCTTGCGACAATATCAGGACAAAGCATTGGCCTATGATATGAAAGAGGCGGCAGTAGAAAAGTCAACGGAAACAAAGAAACAGAAGGTGTCGGGCAACTTCACGGAGAATAAGAGTAGTGGGCCTCGCAGGGGCCAGTCCTCTTTTCATTCATCCAGGAGGCCTCCGCATCCTTCTCGAGGTGGAAAGAAGTTCCGGGCAGCACCAACCGTTTCGGACGCAAGGAAGAAATGTTATAACTGTGGCAAAGCGGGGCATGATCGACGTGACTGTTTCGCGCCTGCTGTGACCTGTTTTGAGTGTGGACAGGAAGGGCATCGCGCAACATTTTGTGGAAATGCGAATCGATCTTTTGGTACTCGCACTCCTGTACTGGTTCCGAAGGACACTAGTGTAAACCAGACGCAGCAAAGCGGTTTCCAGCAGCAGAATGTTGGGAAAAGAGAGGCATCCAGTGTTGGGTCCGTTCCTACGTGTATTTACGAGATGAAGAAGTCAGACGATCAGAACACAGCTATTGCATCAGGTACGATTCAGATCCTTTTGCAACCAGTTAGTGTCTTATTCGATTCAGGAGCTACGCATTCTTTTATATCTTTGAACTGTGTCAATCGTTTGAAAATCTCGTGCTTGTATGATTGTGAACCTTATGTTGTGGGATTACCGAGCGGAGAGAAAATTATGGGAACCCTAGAAGATAGAGATTTTCCAGTGTCTATAGGAGGGAGAGATTGGCCATCGAATCTTATTGTAGTCGACATCTACAGTGACGATTTAATTCTCGGAGATGATTGGCTCAACCGTTATGGAGCTATTCTGAATTACCGAAAGAGAGTCATTTCTATCATTGTTGATGACGGATCTGAACACTTATTTCGAGGATGGAGACCTGTAAGCTCGGGAAAATTGATCAAAGCAATGAAAGCCGTGAAATTACTGAAGCAGGGATGTCATGGACTTTGGTGCTATGCCATGAGGAAAGAGGAAGGAGTAGAGCTCTCATCTATTTCAGTTGTGAATGAGTTCTCAGATGTATTTCCTGACGAACTACCTGGGTTACCTCCGCAGAGAGAAGTGGAGTTTACTATCGAATTAGAGCCTGGAGCCGCTCCTATTTCCAGAGCACCATACCGCATGGCGCCAACTGAGATGTATGAGCTAAAGAAACAACTGGAGGAATTGTTACAGAAGGGTTATATTCAACCTAGCGTTTCTCCTTGGGGAGCGCCCGTCCTCTTTGTCCGGAAGAAAGACAGATCCCTCCGACTGTGTATTGATTACAGGGAGCTCAACAAAATGACAATCAAGAATAAGTATCCTATACCTCGGATCGACGACTTGTTTGATCAACTGCAAGGGGCAAGGGTATTCTCAAAGATTGACTTGCGATCAGGATACCATTAGTTGAGAATTAAGGAATCGGATATACCAAAGTCTGCTTTCAGATCCCGGTACGGGCATTATGAATTTGTAGTGATGCTATTTGGACTTACCAATGCTCCTGCGGTATTCATGCAATTGATGAATCGGGTATTCGTAGAATACTTGGATAAATTTGTGATCGTTTTCATTGGTGACATCTTGATATATTCGAAGGACACAGAGGAGCATGCCGAACATTTGCGTGTGGTTTTGAGCACCTTGAGGAAGGAACAACTGTATGCAAAGCTTTCCAAATGCGAGTTCTGGCTTAGGGAAGTAACTTTCCTTGGGCATGTGATATCAGCTGACGGAGTTAAGGTGGACCCGAAGAAAGTCGAAGCAATCTTGGAATGGGAAGCTCCTAATAACGTGAAAGAAGTCCGGAGTTTCTTAGGACTTGCTGGATATTATCGCCGTTTTGTAGAGGGATTTTCCAAAATTGCTCGTCCGCTCACTCATTTATTCTGAAAACTCAAAAGTTCACGTGGGATGAGAAATGCCAGGCTGGTTTTGATGAACTTAAGAAGAGACTGACGACAGCACCTATATTAGCGTTACCAGATGGAACTGATGGATTCATGGTATACAGCGACGCTTCAAATCAAGATCTGGGATGTGTGTTGATGCAAAAGGATAAGGTGATTGCCTATGCTTCTCGGCATTTGAAACCGTATGAGGTTAATTACCCGACTCATGATCTGGAGCTAGCAGCTGTAGTCTTTGCATTAAAAATTTGGAGACATTATTTGTACGGCACTCATTGTCAGATCTTTACAGATCATAAGAGCCTCAAGTACATTTTCAGCCAGAAAGAATTAAACATGAGGCAGAGAAGGTGGCTGGAATTGATCAAGGATTACGACTTGGAGATTCTCTATCATCCGGGTAAAGCAAACGTAGTATCCAATGCATTGAGCCGTAAACCGATTTCTCTTCGAGTGTTGGAAGCACTTACATCCCAAACCAGCATTCAACAGGAACTGATCCGCAAAGGGATTGAAGTATGGGCACCAGGAATCCAAGGGCAACTATATGTGATGGAACTGACTTCATCACTAGTCGAGGTGATCAAATCTAAGCAGTTGAACGATTCTCTGATCCTTCGGTTATGTGACGAAGTAAAGAAAGGAAAGGCCCCAGGATTCGTGATACAAGATGATGGAGTTATGAGATTTCAGAGTCGACTTTGCGTTCCCGATGCTGATGATTTGAAACGTACAATTCTGAAGGAAGCTCATAGCGCGCCTTATTCTATTCACCCGGGCAGCAGTAAGATGTGTAAGGATCTAAAACAAAACTTCTGGTGGGGGAATATGAAGAAGGACGTAGCAGAATACGTTTCAAAGTGTTTGACTTGTCAGCAGGTTAATATTGAACATCAGCGACCTGCCGGAATGTTAAAGCCGCTTCCGATCCCTGAGTGCAAGTGGGAGGACATCTCGATGGATTTCATCACCAGTATGCCAAGGACCAAGACGGGAATGAACATGATTTGGGTTATAGTTGATCGACTAACCAAGTCGGCTCATTTCCTAGGAATTAAAGATACCTGGGGACCCGAGAGATTGGCGCGAGTATTTATTGCAGAGATAGTCAAATTACATGGGACACCGAAGACCATTATTTCAGATAGAGATGGTCGTTTCGTGTCACACTTCTGGAAGGCAGTCCACAGGGCTTTGGGGACCGAACTGAACTTTAGCACAGCTTATCATCCTCAGACAGACGGTCAGTCCGAAAGGACTATACAAACAGTAGAATACATGCTTAGAGCTTGTGCTTTGGATTGGTCAACTGATTGGGAAGTTCATTTGCCGTTGATTGAATTCACCTACAACAATAGTTGGCATGCTTCTATTAAGATGGCACCATTTGAAGCTTTGTACGGGAGGAGATGTCGATCACCCCTGTGCTGGGATGATTCTTCGGACTTGATCGGGACGGAACCGGAATTGATAGTTCAGACTCAAGAGAAGATAGCTTTGATTCGAGAAAGACTGTTGACTGCCCAGAGTCGACAGAAGTCTTATGCGGACGTACGTCGTCGCCCTCTAGAGTTCGACATTGGGGACCACGTACTATTGAATGTGTCTCCTACACGAGGAATTTTCCGTTTTGGGAGGAAGGGCAAGCTAAGTCCGAGATATATCGGACCATTCGAGATCCTCGAGAGAGTTGGAGATTTAGCATACAGGTTGGCCTTACCGCCATCACTGAGTCACGTTCACAATGTGTTTCATGTATCCCAACTGCGGAGGTATGTACCAGATCCCAGCCACATCATTGA
Organism: Orobanche coerulescens; assembly: GCA_033398695.1. Taxonomy (NCBI): domain Eukaryota; kingdom Viridiplantae; phylum Streptophyta; class Magnoliopsida; order Lamiales; family Orobanchaceae; genus Orobanche; species Orobanche coerulescens. Next base: position 18,268,376 of record CM065806.1, read on the forward strand.
GTTCGATGAGATCGAGATAGCTAATGACGGCACTTTCGAGGAGAGACCAATCAAGATACTTGAGAGTCGGATCAAACAATTAAGGAATAAACCAATACACTTGGTTAAAGTACAATGGTCACGACATGGGGCTGAAGAGGCCACTTGGGAAACGGAGGACAGTATGAAGACTAGATATCCAGAGTTGTTTTCATCTTAAGTTTCGGGACGAAACTTCTTTTTAGGGAGGAAGGATGTAATACCCGAGATTTCTGATATGTATTTGGAACTTGTGATATTGAAATTGGTTGCATTTTAATCTGAGTATTATTCTCCGTATTTCATAATCCGGTGTTGTTGAGCGTATGATTTCATGAATGTGATCTAAATTGTGATTCTGCGCATGTAGCGCACGCTATCGACTAAGTGTAGCGTACGCTAACTTGGATCCATAGCGCACGCTGTGAAGGAACCTTAGCGCATGCTATACGTGGTCAATATGATTGAGACGTGTTGGTAGGTGAGATCAGGCTGCGGATCTTGGTCGGATTATGTCGGGATGAACCTGGACGGCTTTCGGGAAAATGCCAAGTCAACGTGTTAGCGCACGCTACTCATATGAGGATAGCGCACGCTAAAGGCTGAGTACAGTGAAATCAGTAAGTTTCAAATAGCCGTTAGCGCACACTATGAATATGGACTAGCGCGCGCTAATAACCATTTTCTATATATAGGACAACATCCTTTTTCATATTTTCAGACTTTTCACTTCCCACATCCGAATTCTTGAACTTAGAGAGTCACTCTCTTCATCCTAAACACTTCATATCAGCATCCTAGCTCGAGTTGAAGATTTTTAGATCATTGGGGATTGGTGTTCAAGCCTTCGGCGTTGGATTGCTTCGAATTCCTCCTTGTTCTTCACTACTTTGAGGTAGGTGATTCTTCACCAATATTAAGTACTAGTATGAAGGACGTTTTGATCATGATTATCTAGTCCGTTAAATTCGTTAGTAGTCGAACATCATGTGTTAGAAGGATATTTTTGACGTTTCGGCACTTATTCATCGTATAATCCATTGAACCTTTTTAGTATATGGACTCCTAAGCATATTCATGTATCTTCAAAACCGATTATGACCAGTATATGGAGATTACCAAGTTCTTATGCCCTTACATAAAGGAATCATACGTTTTGGGACATGAAATGGATTGGACTTAGGATATTTCTTAAAGATCAAAGATGAATTATGGTGTTGTGATGATTATACGTATCCTTGTATCTAATAGTCATTTAATACGTAAAGATCTTTCATAACCGTATGAGCATGATATGCCCGGAGTTGGCATGTATTAACACTGAAGATTTCATGAGTTTCATCACATTTAGCTCAAGTTTTCTGCCAGCAGTAAACTGCCATGCACAGTTAGCGCACGCTAAGATAGGCATATTAACGTGCACTATCGGGAATGAATAACGTGCGCTACATTTGGTACGTAACGTACGTTATGAAATCAGGCAGGACAGTCAGCTGATCAGAGAGGGCTGTCTATACACAGCTAGCGTACGCTAGACTTTATTATTTGCGTACGTTAACGGGCAGGCTTAGCGCACGTTATGTAGAGTACGTAGCGCGCGCTAAGTAGTTCAGGCAGAATTCATTTTTAGAGCTTGCGGCCATAAATCGGATTGTTAGACGTTCGTACGACTTGAGAGGAATTCTTTATTATTTCTTAGGTCCGAGCCTTGCATAGGGGACGATCGAGGGGCGGTGGCATACAGACGCGTGTCATTTGTTGGAGTATTTCATTCTTGCCATTTTCGAGGCAAGTATCATATGTTGAGTTTGATTTATATTGGAACTTTGATCATGCATATGATTTTGTTCATGATGTCGAATATGAGATTTATTTCTTTAATTTCTCGTGGTATTCATTGTTAATTGTCGTATTGATGGACATATTGAAATGCATATATGTATGCATAATTGATTGGTTTATGATATAGATGATCCTATGGGGTCATGAGGATCTATGCTGAGGGCGCTGGATCGAATGTCCACCATGCGTTGGTCCGACGGGATTATCATGGGGATCTATGCTGAGGGCGCTGGATCGCTCGACGGGTTTTCCACCATACGTTGGTCCGACGGGATCATCATGGGGATCTATACCAAGGGCGCTGGATTGCTGGATTACCCCGTATTGTGTTGATGGAATCGTGAGGATTCACATCGTTGGATTCCGATGACGGAAGTCCATTTTGCATGTTGTATGATGCACTGATGATTTATGTATTATGATACTTGTACTAGCATTGTTTTGCTAACCCCTTCGGGGGTGGACATTGTTTTGATGTTCAGGTAGCCGAGGAGCGGGGAAGCAACCACGATGCAAACGGAGACGATGAAATGGCTCAGTGATGTGGTTGATGTTTATTGTTATTATGATTTGTCTTCTTGGTTCACTTTAGTACTCGAGTACGTGTGTTTTAATAATGTCATTTTCGATATGGTTGTATAAGTTAACTCTTTGGACCAGTTGAACCAGTTTTGTATTTTGAACTTCAGTTGTAAGGTTGAATTATATTTGCATTTCTTTTATTTAGCCTTGTAAATCCTAACTTAAAGGGTTTACGGCGCTGTAATTATTCCGAATATCTCGGGGTGTTACAGCAATTGCATCCGCATACGGGGTTTCAGCCTCTTGCTAAAATACTTGATCTTGTCCGCCTTGGAGTGAATAATAGATGAGGCGAAATGAAGAAGTTCCTAAAATTTCTCGGCGATGGCGAGAACATCATCGTCTGCTGAGGGGTCGGGAGTGAGTAATTCTGATAACTTGGCCTCTCTGAGTGGGGCCGGATAATACCTCTCCATCATGAGAGTCTTGAATTGATCCCAAGTACATGATCCGTCGGTGGGCTTCAATGATAACCACCATGAATGAGCGCTCTTACCCAGATAGTAAGCCACAACTGAAACTTTGTGCCCTTGGGACACTCTACCATAGCAAATGTAATATCCGGACTTATTATTGTGTATTTCATCTGTATTTGAACCCTGTATTATTCGGAATTGTGATCTCGATAATTGGAGTATGATATTTCTCACATTTGTATCCTTGTACATAAGTATAACAACATGCAAAATTTCTCATGCGAACTCGTGATAGCGCACGCTAAGAATGTAGCTTAACGTGCGTTATCGGCTACAACTAGCGCACGCTACGAATGAAGAATTGCATGCGCTAGGCAGTCAATTATTGAGCTAGACGGCTAGCACATGTGCCAGCCGGACATGGGTCCAGATAAGATTACCGCGGGCGGAACTGGATAGTTTTGGAGTCAATGCTTATTAGCGTGCGCTAAGGAAAGTAGGATAGCATACGCTAATCGGCTAATGTGCAGAAATGTTATAAATGGGACAACAACCCATTTTACTTGGTTTACATTTCCTTCGATTATTCTTCGTTCTTGAGAGACCAGAGAGCATTATATCCTCCTTAAACATTTAGAAAACCTCTACTTGATTCATTAAAGATTGGATATCACTTGTGATTGATCATTGAAGTGGAGTAGCACCTTGGATTGGCACACAAACAACCGGAGTTGGATTCTACCTTTTTGGCTCAGTGATTTCTTCATCTTAAGGTATGTTAATTCTTTATCCAGCCTTAGATTCGTGTTCTGAAGAATAAGATGAATCATGCTATCAAGATATTGAGTTCCATTAGTGAATTATTCAACAAACATCATGCTTAGAAGTCGGAATAACTATGCTTATGATATCGTCATTGAAAACCTCGTAGTTGGAATCCTAGTACGTCAAATGATGAGAGGAACATTCTGAGGTTGATTATCCATATGATTTATGTTGTCATATTGATCATAAACTTGGAGGTGATATCACTTTTGGTTATAAGGACTTAAGAAAGAATTATCTTAGGTTGTATCCTTTCGTATAAGTTGGAGTTGTTAGTTCACCTTCAAGATGAAGTCTGAATGTGATAATGATAATGGAATCTAATGCATCAACTGTAGGTCACAAGTCATCCAGGAATAAGTCTAGAGGGGGGTGAATAGACTTATTGAAACTCTTAAACTCTTTTTCACAAAGAGTAAGTTTCTTCAGCTGATGGATAAACAAATGACTTGGAGTCGTTTGTTCTTAATACGTGTGGAAATCAGCTGATGACGAATATAAAACAACTAATGAAACACTTAACGATGAATGCAGCAGTTAAAGTATGATGCTAGAAAACAGTAAAGAACGCAGGCGATTATAGTGGTCTCAGAGGTGGGGTAATCCTCTACTAATCCACTTTTCTCCAAACCAGTTGGAGATGAATTCACTATAATTTTCAACTAGTGATAAATATTACATTGATTCAACCACACTACAACAGCTTCCAACCAGTGGAATTCCATGCCGTTGTAACACACTTGACTGCCTTGCACCTCTTCATCCTCTATCCTTGGATGCCTTTACAGTCTCTAACTTCAACCAGTGAAGTACCCCGAATTCAGGATTATAGACAAGAGTTTTTGTCTTCTCCAACTTAGAGCTTCTTCAAGTATGAACTTTTTAGAACCGCTCTTTTCACGATGCTGTATTTCGCTTTTAGATAGCTTGATTGATTTGATCGCTTGAAAGTATGTTAGCACCAGTAATTGTCGTAAGGTATGCTCAACTTCAAATCTTCGGATATTTATAGGTGTTGATCCTTGAGCATTTATTCATAGCCGTTGCAGTTCTGTAACAAATCAGTCCGTTGGAGGGAGACTTCTTTGTTTATTCTTTTATGAACGTTGCAAGGCTGGATTCCCATATTTTAATCTATCTTCCGACCGTTGTGAAGACTTCTGCATGTGATGCGCCGAATCTTTTGATTATAATAAGTTTAAAGTCTTCAAGGTGGGTCTGGATGATTTATTTAAATCATATCTCTTGCGGGAATCTCTCCAATTTGTCTCTTCACGTTGCATGTAACTTTCCGTAATACTTGACTTTTCAACGCATGCTGACGTGGACTTGGAGTACTTGGCTGATCTCGACTAGGCTGATGTGCAGTTAACTTCTCTGCAGTCCTGGACATCTCTGATGTTCACTGTTCGGAACTCTCTGTCTGAGATGACTTATGCGAGGTAACTTTGTGCGATGCAGTCAAACATCCATGATGATTTTTGTTGACCAGAACTACTCTGACTTGACTCGGCTGATCCTCTCTGATGGACTTAGTTGTACTTTAGTACTTAGCCGATTTTTAGCCTAACTAATTTTTGGCCTATAGAAGATACTCATTTGGTTCTTCTTTACATTTTTCCAAGTTTTACACTTAACATAATTTGGCTTATGGAAGATACTCATTTGGTTCTTCCTTACATTTTTGCCAAGTAATAAACATTTGAATTTATACTTATGACATCATCAAAATCTAACAAGTATTCCTAACAAATTCCCCCTATTTTGATGATGGCAAAACTTAAGGAAATATTCAAATGAACAAGTCTGCACTTGAGTGCAAGACACAAATTAAAATCAGTCTAATTTTTGAGACAACTGGGAATTGTCATTCAAAGAGACTGTTATAAAATTTTCTGAATCGTTTACACATACATGTCTGAATTTTACAAGAAAATTTTCATGTACATAAATTATTAGAAGTACAAAATAAGTGAAAGTCATATGCCTCTTCCTCTGCCTCTTCGAATAGGCTGTTTGGCAGGTCTGAAGGGTTTAGATCCGATTGGTCTTATCTTGACAGGGGCAAGACCATACTTCCTTTTCACAACTAGAGCTGCAAAGTCTTGTTCTTGTTGGGATGAAAATTTATTCTCAAGACATAACTTCTTGATTTTTCTCTGTAGCGCAAGTTCATCCAACGCACCTCCTTTCTCCAAAGTAGGAGGATCTTTGGCACTAAATGGAGGGATCATGGGATAAGCATTTAGTTCCTTAGCATGTTTCTTCAGAATAGCCCAGAGTTGTGGATGAGCTGTTTCCATGAAATTTATGAAGATCTGCTGTGGGGAGAGATTATCATCCTGGAGTATTTCCCAGATGTAGTAGTCTCTGATGAATTTCTTTCTTGCAGATCCCCACATGGGCAAAGCTTCATATGGTACAAAATCCTCAACATACCACAACTCCTTGCCTTCCCACTCTAGAGTAGGCCCAAATCCTCCTCTAGTCCTCCTCTTCTTGCCTTCAGGCTGGTCAGCCTGTTCTTCTCTTTCTGCTCCTCCCTTCCTCTTGGCTGAGGATGTCCCAGCAGTGATCATCTGGACATCCTGCCTCTTCTTCGTTCTAAGCTCCTCCCTTATCTCTCCTTGAGAACTGCCTTCCCCCTGAATTCTATCTTCCCCCTTTTTGCCAGCATCAACTAAAGTAGTTAACTGCTGCTCTATCCTGCTCATCCAGTCAGACATGCCGAATGGCATTCTGTTGTTGGTAGGGGGAGGAGGCGGAGGTACTTCCCTCTACAGTAAAGTGTCAATCTTTGCACTGATGGTTTGGAGGTCAGGAGTGACCTGAGATGCCAGCAGCTCTCCAATCGTATCTTTCACTATCTGCCTGATCAGCTCAGTCACGGCAGGTGAGATCTGAGCTGGTGGAGAGTGCTCGCCTGAGCCTTCTGCAATTGAACCACCAGACTGCAGGCTCCTATCTGCAGCTGGTACTCCAGATGGGGTCTTCTCTGGGGTACTGACCGAGTACTCGGCTAACTCCGCGTCTAGGTGGTGTGCAGGCGGGTGCCCGATCTATCTGCAGCCTCTTGTATCGGCTCTGGCTCCGGCTCCCTTTCTCCTTCTTCCTTCTCGTTCTCTTTCTCCTGCTCTTCCTCCTTTTCTTCTTCAATATTTTCTTTTTCTTTTTCTTTTTCATCTCCTTTATCTCCTCCATCATCATCCTCATCATCATCATTATCATCATCACCCTTTTTCCCATATTTTTCTCCTTCATCCTCATCATCCTTTTCACCTTCATCATCTTCCTTCTCTCCTTCATCATCTTCCTGTTCTACTTCTTCTCCTTCTTCTTCTTCTTCAATCAACTCTTCTGTTTTTTCAATTTCCTCAGAATGTTTTTCAACTAAAATCTTTTCTTCTTCTACTTTCTGCTCTTCTTCTTCATCAACTAAAACAATAACTTCTTCTTCTCCATCTACCTCTTCAATCCTAATTTCTTTCTCTTCTTCCTCTTCCTCCTCTTCTCCAAAGGAACCATCAAAAATACTAAGCATAATGGAATGGATGAATTGGTCCATGTTGGTTTTAAAATGAGTCATGAACCAATTATCCTGGAGGATTAACACTAAGTCTGATTCTTTGCAAAAATGAATCAGTACCTTCTCTGTGACTTGGGGATATTCCCAACCACTAGTTTCAATGTAAGACTGAAGATTTGTAAATGTCAGAGTTTTGAAAAACTTCCACTTTTCAAAAATATTGACAAAAGAGTGTTTTAATGCTTGTGGCTTACCAAGCTGTAATTGTTCAATGGATAGGTTGAAAATATTGTTTTCTAGCAGGTTAAATGTATAATTGGCTTCAGGAATTGAGATTATTAGACCTGCTTCTTCTTCCTCAGGAATGTATGCTGGAGTGAGGACAGCCACAATCTGAGTCTCCAGGCTACCTGGGGCAGGCTGGTCTTCCAGGTGAGTGGGTCACCTGGCTGTAGGGCTGACATGATGATCTGACTGCTCTTTCTCACTAAACTGCAGTCGCCTGGGCCTTTTGGGAGAGGGTTCTGGTGATGACTGCATGATAGATGGCTCTCCAGGGGCTGGTCCCCTTCTCTTAAATCGGACAGCTATGGGAGTGTTGTCGGACTCGGAGTCTGACTCGACTGCAGTTGGGTTGTCGGCTGCAGGTTGTTCCGACTCGCCTGACGAATAATATCTCGGGTAAGTCCTCGTGTCAGGTAGCTCCTTCAACATCTGGGCTGCTCTCCTTGTGCCTCCCAATTTTCTCAACGTTTCTTGGTCCAGATGACCAAGTCTTTTGTTGGGGTGGAAGGGGTCAGTGCTTCCCTTCGCCATTCCTGTCTTTTCCAGCATCCAACTCAGCTGCGTTCCAAACGCCAACTTTGTTTTAAATCTCTTCTCATCAACAAGCCATTCGGCTTTGTTGACCTCGCGAAAAAGTTGCCTAAAAATGTAATCCGCCCAATCAATTTCCTCATCTTGAATTAGTGCTCCCAGCACCATGAACTTCGCCGACGACAGTTGATCATAACTGCCGGCCATTCCCATAATGATCTTGTTGGTAATATCCAACGCAAAATGATAAACCTTCTTAATCTCACTCCTTTTAGCAGTGAGTTTCAGCTTTTCCGGCTGAATCTCCGTCTTGATCTTCTTCCAGGTTTCGGCAGCAGACTGTTTGAGAGCTTCGACAGCTATACCGCGGTGCTTTATACCAAACACTGTGCGAATCGACTCACGCGATATGTCGACTTGCCTTCCGCCAACAGTGCTCCGAATTCCATCTTGAATCAAACAGGCCTCGCGATAGAACGCGATAACATCCTCCTTGTACAAATGTTGAGGGTTGATGTCCAGGAATGGGTACATCCCATTTAGCTTCATCGCGCGGATTAGATTAAGCACGTCGTAATCCTCCAGATTTGCTTCCAATAATCCTTCGAAATCAACGACCAGCGAGAAAATAATCTGGTCCTTGACCGATTTCATGTTGACGCCTTCGAAGTACGATTCCATTTCTGCAAACAAAGGATTTTTAGTGTATTTGGAGTTCAAGAATTTGTTTTTTCTGTGTAAATCTAGGGTTTCTGGTAAGCGTAAAAGGTAAAGTGAGGATTTTCTTTCCTTATAAAGAAGATGAAAAGACGTATGGATTAAATTATTATTTTTGAAACGCCTTTTGAGATTCTTTTGAATTTCAAATTTGAATCGGTGGTCCATTTTAAAATTTGACGGTTGGTTTTGATTGGCCACCGTGGAGGTCGATTTAATAAGTGATTGCCACGTGTATTTAAATTGCCACTTGTGAACCATTTGTGAACCAAAATTAATATAATATTATTATACATAAGGCAGATAATAATTAAATATTCAGAGGTCGGTTATGTTTAGAAAACTTAGGTGGTTTGACTGTTGACTGTTGACCGCGCTGCATCAGGTGAGTTGACTTCATGGGCTTCTCGCCTGAGATTCTGATCAGCTAGGTTCCTTTGTCCGTCTTTCGTCTTCTTGTCTGCATCAGCTAGGATCTGATTTCTTTAATTAGCTGGGTCCGTCCTTCCTCTGAGATGCTTCAGCTTGCTCCTGTACTAGATTCCCAATCTAGTAATCCAAGATCTCTGCTCAGCTCCAAAAACCTTTCTTCTGGCAAAGGTTTGGTAAAGATGTCAGCTATTTGGTAGTCTGTGCTGACTCTTTCAACTCTAACTCTCTTGTTAAGCACGTGGTCTCTGATGAAGTGGTGCTTAACATCAATGTGCTTGGTCCTTGAATACAAAACCGGATTGTTGGTTATTGCAATAGCACTATTGTTATCACACTAGATAGGGACTTCATTGGCAATGATATTATAATCCCTTAGCTGCTGTCTGATCCACAAGATCTGGGCACAGCAACTACCTGCAGCTAGGTATTGTGACTCTGTGGTAGAAATAGAGTTAGAAACCTGCTTCTTGCTAAACCAGGATATCAGTCTGGTTCCTAGGAATTGGCACGTTCCACTAGTGCTTTTCCTATTAATCTTGCATCCTGCGAAATGTGCATCTGAATATCCTGACATCTCGAAGTTGTCGTCCTTGGGATACCATAGTCCAACATTGACTGTGGACTTAAGATATTTAATTATTCTCTTGGCTGCATCTTGGTGCGACTGCTTAGGCTTAGACTGGAATCGCGCACAAACTCCTACGGCATAGGATATGTCTGGCCTGCTTGCAGTGAGGTAAAGCAATGATCCAATGAGTCCTCTGTAGTGGGTTGAGTACACTGATATGCCTCCCTCATCTGCATCTAAGTGAGTACTTGTACTCATAGGGATTCTTGCTGGCTTGGCTGATTCCATTCCAAATCTCTTGATAAGGTCTCTGGTATACTTAGCTTGGTTGATGAAAATTCCATTTTCCATCTGCTTAACTTGTAGTCCGAGAAAGAAGTTAAGCTTTCCCATTATACTCATCTCAAATTCTCCTTGCATGAGATTGGAGAATTTCTCACATAGCTCTGGATTGGTTGAGCCGAATATGATGTCATCCACATATATCTGGACTATTAATATGTGGCCTTCGTGTTCCACTCTGAATAGGGTCTTGTCCACCTTCCCTTTGCAAAAACCATTTTTCTCAAGAAACACAGACAGTGTTTCATACCACGCTCTTGGTGCTTGCTTAAGTCCATAGAGAGCCTTCAACAGCTTGTAGACTTTGTCTCCTTTGACAAAACCTGGGGGTTGCTCTACATAGACTTCTTCTTCTAAGATGCCATTTAGAAAAGCACTCTTTACATCCATTTGATATACGTCAAAATCCTTGAATGCTGCATATGCGAGGAATAGTCTGATGGCCTCTAATCTTGCAACGGGTGCATAGGTTTCATCAAAATCTATTCCTTCACACTGTGCATAACCTTTTGCTACAAGTCTGGCCTTATTCCTAACAACAGCTCCGTCTTCATCACTCTTATTTTTGTACACCCATTTGGTGCCAATAACTTTCTTGTGATCTGGTCTGTCTGTTAGTTCCCAAATTTTGTTTCTTTCCATCTGCTCCAATTCTTCTTGCATGGCATTTATCCAAGAATAATCTTCTAAAGCTTGTTCTGTTGTTTTAGGTTCTATCTGTGACATAAAGCATGAGAACATAGCCATTCCTGCAGGTAGAGTAGACTGTCTTGTCTTAACTCCATCAGTCAGCTTCCTGATGATTTGCTGGATTGGGTGGTCTTTGAGCCACTTGGGGATATCGTCTTCTTCTGGGTCTGTTCCCCCTGTTGAATTGCTCTGGTGGATTTCTGCATCAGCTGGGTTCTGGTCTCCTTGATCTGCAACTGGATCAGCTACCGTCTTGTCATCTGCAGGTTGGGTCTGATCTGCAGATGAGTCTTTATCAGCTACAACTGGGTCTTCATCAGCGGCAACTGGATCAGATAGGTTTGGTGATCCTGTCTGATCTGCAGTTGGGTCTTCAGCCGCTGCAGTTGGATCATCAGGCTGGTCTGCAGGTGAGTCCACCATTCTAGTGTCATGTACAATGACTTCTTCAAGGGTTGCTGATTTGAGCTTGTTCTAAATTAGCTCAACTTGCTTCCTGTACTCAACAGTAGATTCATCAAAAACAACATGGGGTGTTTCCTCCACAACTAAGGTTCTTTTGTTAAATACTCTATATGCCTTGCTTCTTTGTGAGTATTCCATAAAGAGACCGTCATCAGTTTTAGCATCAAAGGCATTTAGCTGTGTTTTACCGTTGTTGTGGATGAAACACTTACAACCAAAAACATGAAAATAAGCAACAGTAGGAGTTCTATTATTCCAAACCTCATAGGGAGTTTTGCCATGTCTCCCTACTATCATACTCCTGTTACATGTATGGCAAGTTTGTGTTGTGACTTCCGAGAACCTCTTGGGCAGGTCCGCTTCGCAATCATGGACTGGCCGCTTCCTTCAGGGTTCTGTTTCTTCTTTCGGCAACACCATTCTGCTGGGAGTCACGGCCGCAGAGCTCATCTTTGGATCCCATTCGATTCTTTGTGTCGGTGATCGCCTTGTTGAGAAATTCTCCTCCTCTATCTGATCTGATCTTGATGATGGATAGGGATTTCTCATTCTAGATCCTTCTCAGCAGCTCAGGTAGCTTGGTCAAGGTTTCACTCTTCTTATACAAGAAGAAAATCCAGGTGTACCTTGAATAATCATCTACTATAACAAGTGCATGCTTTCGGCCGCTCAGAGTCCTTGGCTTGATAGGACTAAATAGATCCATGTGGAGTAGATCTAAGATCCTTGTTGTGAGAGTTGTAGGCTGGACTGGCTTGAATGATGCTATGGTCTGCTTCCCTTTCTGACAGGCATCACAAAGCGCTTCCTTCTTGAATACTTCATCTGGAAGTCCTCTGACCAGCTTCTGAGAACTGATCTTGTTAATGGCTTTGAAGTTCAGGTGACATAATCTTTTGTGCCACAACCATCCGTTCTCAGCTACTGTCTTAGATAGAAAATAGAAGTTAGGTGTTCCTGTGTTCCAATCTATCATATAGACATCTCTCCTTCTAAATCCTTGTAGCTTCACTTCTCCAGATAGGATATCTATCACCATACATTTCCAAATGGTGAAGACTACTAGATTTTTCTCGTCGCAAAACTGGCTTATGTTCAGGAGATTGTACTCGAGCCCTTTGACATAATGAACTTTGGATATCACAATATTTCCTCGGTGCAGCTCTCCAAAGCCCTTTGTTTGTCCTCTGGAGCTATCTCCAAAGGTTACATCAGGACCTCTTTCTTTGGTGTATTTGGACAGCATCTTCTTGTTCCCGGTCATGTGCCTCGAGCACCCAGAATCTACAAACCATTCTTCACCTCCAAAGTTTGAGTTTGTGGAGATGTGGTTGTAGTCCTTCCACCTTTTCTGCAATCAGACAAGCAGAGATTTAGGTACCCAAATCTGTGTGGGTCCTCTGGGGTTAGCTGGTTTCCTGGAGAATTGATTTCTCCTTAGATTATAAAAAGTGTTATTATTATTACCCTGATAAGGTGTGTAAGGTCGAGGTCTGAATCTCCTGTTGGGATTGTATACTGGATATTCCTCAAAATTTTGATAGTGTGGGCCATTTCTAAATCTTGGATGAGACCATTTATTAAATCTTTGCGGTCTCCACACTTGTTCATTTTGGAAATTAGGATAATCTTGAGGTTTCCATCCGCCCCTCCCATTTTGAAATCTGTTTTTAGGAAGTTGTTGATAATAGTGGGCATGTTGTCTGGGCTGCTGCTTCTGCCTGGACCATTGCCTAGTCACTTGTCTAGGTGGCTGCCTTGTGTACCCTGGCTGCAGCCTAGACATGTGACTGGCATTACTGTTTTGAATATCGGTTTATATATAGGCTCAGCAGTCGAGAAAATTGTTTCTCCCTTGATAAACTTTCTTTTAGAACTAGAGGGAGTGTGAGGATCATATCCAAGGCCTGATTTGGAATATAATGACCTTTTATTGGTACACAATTCTTCCAGAGTTGAAGACGCCTTCAGGGAGGTTATTTCCTGCGCCTGAGTCTTATTAACCTGAGTCAGCTTAGCAAATTCGGCTTTGACATGAGCAAGTGCAGCTGATTTTTCTTTAAGTAAAACAGTTAGTCTATTTATCTCAGCTGTATTACCATCAGCTAGGTTTTTCAAGTCAGCTGTAGTTATCTCAACCTTATTCAGTTCTAGGCTGAGTTTTTCAAAATCATTTTTCTGCTTCCTATTCTCATCTTGCAGCTGAGTCTTCTCGGCTGATATAGCTAGGTGTGCAGAATTAAGTGTCTCAAAATCTTTAAATAGCTGACTTACAGATTCGTGCAGATCCATATCTTGTGACATGGCTGAATTATTATTTGAACCAGAGGGTTTTGATGTTACCTCTTCATCAGCTAGGTTGGCCATCAGGCAATCATACTCTTCGTCATCATCTGAGAAGAATCCGCTGCTAGATTCTACATGCTCCTGATCTTCTCCGATGAGGGCCTTCCTTCTGTCTTCTTTTCTTCCCACCTCCTTCTTTCTCTCGTCCTTCTTAAGCTCAGGACAGTCGAATTAGATGTGTCCTGTCTTGTGAAAATTGTAGCACTCCACCTTCCAGCCACCGGCTTTCTGGTTCCTTCTGGGATTCTCCTTATAATTTTTCTTGTATTTGGAGTAGTTTTTCCGGAAGTTGCTGAACCTTTGCATAATGAATGCCATTTCTTCCTAAAAATCTAATGGATTTGGAGGCTTCACATCAGATAAGCTCTTGGCGGGGGACTCGGCTGCAAAGGCTATTCCCTTCTCTGCAGGCTCGGTTGAGGATGAACTTGGAAGCTCGAACTCATAAGCCTTCAGATCAGAGAACAGCTCTTGGATCTTTATTTTGTTAAGATCCTTGGACTCTCTCATGGCCACTGCCTTCATACTCCATTCAGGATTGAGAGATCTTAGAACCTTCAGTGCCATCTCCCTGTTGCCATATGATTTGCCGAGGGAGTTGATTTCATTGATAATCTCAGTGAACCTTGTGTCCACTTGGTCTATGGATTCGCCATTCTTCATTTTGAAGTTGTCAAACTTTTGAGTAGCGATTGACAACTTGTTTTCTTTGATTAGCTCCGTTCCCTCACACATTAAAGCTAATGTGTCCCAAATTTCTTTGGCATTCTTGCAGTTCTTGATCTTGACCATGGTGGATTTGTCAAGTGTTTGATATAGCACATCTCTGGCCCGGTTATCAAGATTGGCCAGCTTTCTTTCTTCAGGAGTCAGCTCTGTCCTCTTCTTTGGGATCTTCTCTGGCTTCCCTGCTGCGATCTCCTCTAGAGTGTTGTCCTTCTCGAAGATGAATGGACCGTCCTCTATGATGCACCACATGTCATCATGGATTGAAGATAGGTGTGCCTGCATCCTTATCTTCTAAAGATCATACTCGTCAACTGAAAACACAGGTAGTCTAGAATGCATGTGTTCCATTATGAAATGAGAGTAAAGATATATCTCAGATATAGATCTGGTTCGTGAAATAAATGAACCAACCTCTCTGATACCACTTGGAGGTCACAAGTCGTCCAGGAATAAGTCTAGAAGGGGGGTGAATAGACTTATTGAAACTCTTAAACTCTTTTTCACAAAGAGTAAGTTTCTTCAGCTGATGGATAAACAAATGACTTGGAGTCGTTTGTTCTTAATACGTGCGGAAATCAGCTGATGATGAATATAAAACAACTAATTTAACACTTAACGATGAATGCAGCAGTTAAAGTATGATGCTAGAAAACAGTAAAGAACGCAGGCGATTATAGTGATCTCAGAGGTGTGGTAATCCTCTACTAATCCACTTTTATCCAAACCAGTTGGAGATGAATTCACTATAATTTTCAACCAGTGATAAATATTACAGTGATTCAACCACACTACAACAGCTTCCAACCAGTGGAATTCCGTGCCGTTGTAACACACTTGACTGCCTTGCACCTCTTGATCCTCGATCCTTGGATACCTTTACAGTCTCTAACTTCAACCAGTGAAGTACCCCAAACTCAGGATTATAGACAAGAGTTTTTGTCTTCTCCAACTTAGAGCTTCTTCAAGTATGAACTTTTTAGAACCGCTCTTTTCACGATGCTGTATTTCGCTTTTAGATAGCTTGATTGCTTTGATCGCTTGAAAGTATGTTAGCACCGGTAATTGTCGTAAGGTATGCTCAGCTTCAAATCTTCGGATATTTATAGGTGTTGATCCTTGAGCATTTCTTCATAGCCGTTGCAGATCTGTAACAAATCAGTCCGTTGGAGGGAGACTTCTTTGTTTATTCTTTTCTGAACGTTGCAAGGCTGGATTCCCATATTTTAATCTATCTTCCGACCGTTGTGAAGACTTCTGCATGTGATGTGCCGAATCTTTTGATTATAATACGTTTAAAGTCTTTAAGGTGGGTCTGGATGATTTATTTAAATCATATCTCTTGCGGGAATCTCTCCAATTTGTCTCTTCACGTTGCATGTAACTTTCCGTAATACTTGACTTTTCAACGCATGCTGACGTAGACTTGGAGTACTTGGCTGATCTCGACTAGGCTGATGTGCAGTTAACTTCTCTGCAGTCCTGGACCTCTGTGATGTTCACTGTTCGGAACTCTCCTGTACAGATGACTTGTCTGAGGTAACCTGACTGCAGTCTGGTCAAACATCCATGATGATTTTTGTTGACCAGAACTACTCTGACTTGACTCGGCTGATCCTCTCTGATGGACTTAGCTGTACTTTAGTACTTAGCCGATTTTTAGCCTAACTAATTTTTGGCCTATAGAAGATACTCATTTGGTTCTTCTTTACATTTTGCCAAGTTTTACACTTAACCTAATTTGGCCTATGGAAGATACTCATTTGGTTCTTCCTTACATTTTTTCCAAGTAATAAACATTTGAATTTATACTTATGACATCATTAAAATCTAACAAGTATTCCTAACATCAACATGAGATCACCAAACTTCACATGAGAATGATAATCGAGTTTGAATATAAGAGTTGTGATGATATTCATTTCCTTGAAATTCAAAGGTGTTTGAATCCGTAAGATCATTCATAAGTTTATGAACATGGCATGTAGATGGATAACGTACGTTAATCACTGAGGAGTTCGTAAGTTTCATCACTGTTAGAACAAGTCTGCTGCCCAGTAGTGAAACTGCCATGCACGCTTAGCGTACGCTAAGCTATGTAAATTAACGTACGCTATCGGGCATGTTTAGCGTACACTACGCTTGGAACTTAGCGTGCATTATATCATCAGACGAGTCAATCGACTAATCAGTGAGGTACTGACCGTGCATGGTTAGCGTATGCTAGGCTGCGTATAATTGTGTGCGCTAACGAGTAGCCTTAACGTACGCTACATAGGAAACGTAGCATGCGTTAAGCAAGACAGACAGATTTCATTTTAAGAACTTCCGACCGTAATTTGGATTGTTAGATGTTCGTTCGACTTGATATGAATTCTATATTATTTTTTTTGTTAAGGTTCGAGCTTAGCAACGTGATTGATCGAAGGGGACGACCTTCGAGTATTTTGATATTCGTGGAAGTTTTATTCTTATCATCAAACCGAGGCAAGTACTCTAATTAGAATTGTTTATATTATGACAGTTATATTGTGATTGTATTGTGTATATGTGTTGTGATTAAATGTCCACTATGCGTTGATCCGACGGGAATCATCATGGGAATCTATAGCTGTGTGCGCTGGATCGTTGGACAGGTAGTTCCACCATGCGTTGGTCCGACGGGATCATCATGGGAATCTATAGCTGTGTGCGCTGTATCATTGGAATACCATCAGTATGTTGAGACTGTTGTGATGTGATAAGTGTTGTTGTTATATCTTGTTGGAGAAACTTCTTATGATGATTGTTGATTACATCACTGTTGTATGATTATTGTACTTGTACTAGCATCGTTGTGCTAACCCCTTTGGGGGTGAACATTTGTTTATGTTCAGGATCTAGGAGAGCGGGGAAACAAACACTGGAGCTGCATCACGACGAGGGTGCAGAGTGATGTTCCGGCCGGGTTTATAGTCTGTTGTTGGTTATTTTAATAAGTACTCGAGTACGTCGTAATTTGTGATCTTTGGATTTCAATGGTGTATTAATATTCTCCTTTTGGATATTTGTATTTTCTGTATCGAACCAGAACTGTCGTAATGTATTTTCAGTGATATCATAATTTGGTATCTGTCATTGTCTTTTCATTTATTTAGCCTTGTAAATTCTTATGTAAAGGATTTACGGCGCTGTAATATTCCTGAATATATCGAGGGTGTTACAGAATATGGTATCAGAGCTAAGATTATGGATATCTTGTCCATTGGGTTAAAATAGGGGTCGTATACATCTTTTGAGATAACCGGCCGTGAATAACATCACTGTACTGCCTACGTCTTCGTGCGAACGGTGGTTGTAAGTCCCTAAACTCTATCTCATCCTTTACATGTTGTATCTCTTTATACTTGAACATTAGAACGATATTATTTCCTGTATATTGAGTATTTATGCTTTCAGTATGTTGAGAGGTGGACGTGGACGTGGTCGCGGTCGCGGACGCGGACGAAGGAATGCCGAAAGAGAAGCTTAGCCTTCTAATTAGGCCAGCCACAGCTCAGGCGAGCCACAGAGATCTATTATTAATGAACCGGAACCTGCTGTGCCCGAAATCCTTCGTGAGGTGGTGAACCAGATGACTCAGTTTGCCCAGGTCGTGGACCGAATGCAGGTGGCGGTGGGATTACAGCAGGGAGATAGACATCAAGGGATCCCAGACATGGGAAATCGAGATGACCGATGGCAGCAAGAGGTGGCGAAGATGCAACAACCCAAATTCGACGGCTTTTCTGAGACTCCCACATGGGACCATTGGTTGAAGGAATTGCAGAAAATTTTTGCCGGAATTAATTGCCCAGACGACCGGAGAGCCTCTATTGCTCAGTACTTTCTGATAGGGGAAGCATCCGAGTGGTGGGAAGCCATCAGCCCTACAGATCATGATGCTGACTGGACAGAATTTAAATTGATGATGGAAGCTCAGTACTGCCCTCGTCCTGTGAGGGAAGCCAAATTTTGGGAGTTTTTCTCCACTCAGCCGTCAGACGAACCTGTATCCTAGACAATTAAGACGTTTAACCAGCAGTTGGCATTCGTTCGAGATTTGGTCAGAACAGATGCAGAAATGATGATCCATTTTGATATGAGAATGAAACCAGAAATCCAGAGGTACATGTCCGGTTTTGAATATACCACTCTCCGTCAATACCAGGATAAGGCGTTGGCATATGAGATCAAGGAAGCAGCAATGGAGAAGTTTACAGAATCCAAGAAGCAGAAAGTCTCTGGTAGTTTCACAGAGCACAAGAGCAGTGGGTCTCGCAAGGCCCAGTCATCCTTTCACCCTTTCAATAAACCTCCGCACCCATCTAAGAGCGGAAAGAATTTCGGAACAATGTCAGCCACGACGGATACAGTTAAGAGGTGTTTTAACTGTGGTCGCCCAGGCCACCTTTGGCGTGATTGTTTGCGCACTCCAGTTACATGTTTTGATTGCGGACAGGAAGGGCACCGTGCGACGTTTTGCAAGGATGCCACCAAGTTGAATGGAACCCGTACATCACAGCCAGTTCAGAAGGAATCTAGTATCCAACAGACACAACAAAGTGGTCAGATGCCTCAGAATTTTAGCCGCGGACGAGGCAGAGGACAATGGGACCAAAAGGGCACATCAAGTGCCGGATCTGTTCCCCCACGTCTATACGAGATGAGGAGAACAGATGATCAGGATGCTGCTATCGCATCAGGTACTGTTCAGATCCTTTCCCAGCCAGTTAGCATTTTATTCGATACAGGAGCTACGCATTCATTTATATCCTCATCTTGTGTAAATCGTTTGAATATTTCTGGTTTTCATAATTGTGAACCTTATGTTGTTGGTTTACTGAGTGGAGAGAGAATTGTTGGAAACTTAGAAATTAGAGATTTCCCTATATCGTTTGGAGGCAGATAGTGGCCCTCAAATCTAATTGTGATAGAAATGTAAGGAGACGACCTGATACTCGGAGACGATTGGCTTAATCGATATGGAGCTATTGTAAACTACCGAAGGAGGAATATCTCGCTGATCGCTGACGATGGTTCCAAAATATTATTTGAAGGATGGAAACCAGGGAGCTCAGGAAAGTTGATCAAGGCGATGAAAGCTGTCAAATTGTTGAAACAGGGCTGTACCGGATACTGGTGCTATGCAATGAAGAAAGAAGACGAAATTGTGGAACTTTCATCCATTCCTGTTGTGAACGAATTTCCGGATGTATTTCCTGATGAGTTACCTGGACTACCTCCACGACGGGATGTAGAATTCACCATTGAGCTGGAACCTGGAGCTACACCAATTTCTAAGGCGCCGTATCGTGTGGCACCTACTGAGATGTAGGAACTGAAAAAGCAGTTGGAGGAGTTACTAGACAAAGGCTATATCCAGCCAAGCGTTTTGCCCTGGGGAGCACCAGTTCTTTTTGTCCGGAATAAGGATGGATCGTTTCGACCGTGTATTGACTATCGAGAGCTGAACAAAATGACGATTAAGAACAAGTATCCATTGCCATGGATTGATGATTTATTTGACCAGTTACAAGGAGCAACAGTATTTTCTAAAATTGATCTGAGATCAGGATATCATCATCTGAGGATTAAGGAATCTGATGTTCCGAAATCAGCGTTCAGAACTCGCTACGGACACTATAAGTTTGTAGTGATGCCATTTGGTCTCACTAATGCAACTGTTGTATTCATGCAATTGATGAACCGAGTTTTCATCGAATATTTTTTGGTTGTGTTCATTGATAACATTCTAGTTTATTCCAAGAGCACGGAAGAACATGCGCAGCATTTGTGGATTGTATTAGAACTTTTGAGAAGCGAGCAATTGTACGCCAAACTTTCTAAGTGTGAATTCTGGCTAAAAGAAGTAATGTTCCTCGTCCATGTGGTATCAGCTGAAGGAGTCCGAGTAGATCCACATGCAAGGTAATTTACAATATCAGCGTACCAAGGAGTTGTATTAATTTGAAAAAGTTGTTTATGAGGAAGTGATTCAGGGATAGTATCGTACTATTGCAAAGCAAGAGTGTCGTCGTTAATTATGAGTCATGACAAATGGCCAGCGACCACATTTTCACTCCCTTTTCTATCCTTGATTTCTACGTCAAATTCTTGCAACATTAAAATCCATCTAATTAGTCTTGGTTTAGCTTGTGGCTTTTTTAGTAAATATTTTAATGCTGCATGATCACTCTGCACTATTACTTTTGACCCTACGATATAAGATCGGAATTTGTCGAAGGCAAAAACTATAGCTAACAAATCTTTTCCGTGGTCGTGTAATTTACTTGTGCCTCATTGAGGGTAAAACTAGCATAGTAGAGTACATGATATACTTTATCAACTTTTTGACCGAGAACTGCCCCCACCGCATAGTTTGAAGCATCACACATTAGTTCAAATGGTAAGGTTCAGTCTGGTGAAATAACTACATGAGCTGAAATTAACTTTTCTTTTAGGGTATTAAAAGCGGTTAAACATTTTTCATCAAAGATAAAAGAGGCATCCTTAGAAAGTAATTTACACAAAGGTTGGCTTATTTTTAAAAAATCTTTTATAAATATTCTGTAAAAACCGGCATGCCCAAGAAAACTTCTAATACCTTTTATATTGGTTGGAGGAGGTAATTTTTCAATTACATCAATTTTAGCTTTATCAACCTTAATTCCTTCACTAGAGACTATATGTCCTAAGACAATTCCACTAACCACTATGAAATGGCTTTTCTCCCAGCTTAAGGTTAAATTACTTTCTATACATCTTTGTAGGACTTTAGATAATTTATTCAGGCAATCAAAAAATGATGATCCAAAAACTGAAAAATCATCCATAAGTACCTCAATAAAATCTTCTACCATGTCGGAAAAAATAGAAAGCATACACCTTTGGAAAGTTCCAGGTGCATTGAAAAGCCCGAAAGGCATTCTCCTAAAAGAAAATGTTTCGAATGGACAAGTAAAGGTTGTTTTTGATTGATCCCAAGGTGCAATTGCTACTTGATAGTATCCTAATAAACCATCAAGAAATCAATAGAATTTATGACCAGAAAGTTTATCTGACATTTGATCAATAAATGGTAGGGGAAATGATCTTTTTTGGTTGCTGCATTAAGTCTGCAATAGTCAATACACATTCTCCAACCTATAGTAACTCTGGTAGGGATAATTTCTCCTTTGTCATTTTCAACTACAGTAATTCCACTCTTTTTTGTACAACATGTACTGGACTCACCCATTCGCTATCTGCAATAGGATAGATTATATCCTCGGTCATAAGTTTTAAAATTTCTTTCTTTACCACATCCATCATGTTAGGATTCAGACGTCTTTGTGCTTCTCTCGTTGGTTTTACTTCTTTTTCTAGGATAAT
Source organism: Orobanche coerulescens (assembly GCA_033398695.1). Taxonomy (NCBI): domain Eukaryota; kingdom Viridiplantae; phylum Streptophyta; class Magnoliopsida; order Lamiales; family Orobanchaceae; genus Orobanche; species Orobanche coerulescens. The sequence goes on from CM065806.1 coordinate 18,290,079, forward strand.
TTTATGCATACACATTGAAGGACTAATTCCTTTTATATCACTTAATCCCCATCCAATGGCATTTTTAAATTGTTTCAGAACTTTGATTAACTCATCTTCTTCGTCTTTCCGAAAGTTCAGCATAGATGATGACTGGATTTTTATTTCCATCTTCTAGAAACACATATTTTAGATGTTTAGGAAGTTCTATTATTTCTAAAATTTTTTGGGGTTCAGTTTTTTCTAAGATGGGTTCAAAATTTTCTAAGTTTCCTTCAGTAAGTGCAAATAACTCCACTCCCCCTCTATTTCGAGATTGTCTTCCACATCATCAAGATAATTCTCATTAATATCTGATTCTTCTCTAAAAGTATCCTCGATGGCAAGATCAATAACATCGATAAAAGAGCAATTTTCAGAAAAAGAGGTGGTAGGGATGGGACTAATATCTTTTATAGAAAAGTAACTGTTTCTCCTAAAACTGTCATAGTAACTCTTCCATTTCTCACATCTATTAACGTGTTTGTGGTAGCCATAAATGGTCTTCCTAATAAAATTGTGTGTTCATTGTCATTATTATTAGATCCTTCACGAACTTCGAGTACAACAAAATCAACAGGTACTATTAGACCACCTACTTTTACTAGAATATCTTCAATGACACCTTTAGGGTATCAGATAGATCTATCTGCGAGTTGTAATCATATTATAGTTGGTTTTAGGTCTCCAAGTTCAAGTTGTTTAAAAATTGAATATGGCATTAAATTTATCCCGTCTCCGAGATCAAGTAATCTAAAAGTTTCTTTACCATTTCCTAAAGTAATTTTTGCTATAAAACTGCATGGATCATCTTCTTTATGAGGAAGGTGAGTTTGATGTAACACCCCCAAATCATTCGGGAATATTACAGCACCACAGACCCTCTCTGTGAGGATCTACCAGGCTAAAAACATAAAAACACAACATACAATACATGCCGACATGGCTAATAACGAACCATTAGACTGATTTGGTCTTTTACCACAACATATACATCAACCATACATTTTCCTTTCCCGAAACTCATACCCACACAGGGGCTGGAATACATTAACGCTCCCATATATCGGGAAAATAACACAGTGGAAAGATAACCAACAAGACTCTATCAAAATACTCTACGATTGGTCTTCATGTGATTATTATCGTCGTCTTCCATCAACCTTCGTACCGATCCTGTGATTTGCTACCTAGCAACCTGCAAGTACCTGGACGCAATACAGACATCCACCCCCCGAATACTCGGGGGTTAGCAAAAATTCATTGTTTTGCTAGTGCAAGTATAAAATACGAATACAAACCATACACAACATACTCCAAGAATATACTAATCATGAAACACGTTTCCTGAGATAAATCATTTGATCAAGATAGTTTAAATCGTGAAATGAGGGAAAATAAACCCAATGCATCTCTTATAAAACATTTAACGATCTCGGGAGTTTTGAAAACATTTGGGATTAAGAATTCTCAAGTCTTTCGAAACTACTTAGGGACAGGGCCCAAAGATCATTTTCCAAAATACAATTTCTAATAACAAAACACGGGGTCCACGACCCAATTCACGAAACACAGGGTCCACGACCCAAATCACAAAATACAGGGTCCACGACCCAAATTATCCAAAACAACATATTCCTAAGGATTATTTGCGTCCCGTGCTAACAAGCCACGAACCTCAGATGCTCTTGCAGAACATACCCGAGTGAATAACCCAATAGGTGTAACACCCCGAGATATTCGGAATAATTGCAGCGCCGTAAACCCTTTAAGTAAGGATTTACAAGGCTAAATAAAAGAAATGTAAATATAATACAACCGTACCATAAAACTTCCAAAATACAAAACCGGTTCAACTGATCAAACGAGTTTATTAATACAACCATCTCGAAATATTATTAAAACACACGTACTCGAGTACTGGAAATAATCAAAAGACAAGTCACAATAACAATACACATCACTGAGCCCCTTCGTCGTCATGTCGGTACTGTGGCTGTTTTCCCGCTCCTCGGCTACCTGAACATTAAAACAAATATCCACCCCCGAAGGGGTTAGCAAAACGATGCTAGTACAAGTATCATATTAAACAAATCGAATATGCAACAAAAATGCATAACAAAATACACAACACGGACTTCCGCTACCGGAATCCAACAATACGAATCCACAAGATTCCATTAACACAATATGGGTATTCCAATGATCCATCGCCCTCAGCATAGATCCCAAGATGATCCCGTCGAACCAACACGAGGTGGAAAAACCCGTCCAATGATCCAGCACCCTCAGCATAGATCCCAAGATGATCCCGTCGGACCAACACGAAGTGGACATCCGATCCAGCGTCCTCAGCATAGATCGCACAACATAAATAAACACAACTCATGCATACATATATGCAAAATCGCTATGTCCATCAACATGAACATACAAACACTCGATAACGAATATCATACAACTCAACGAAATAAATCCCATGATCAACAACATGAATGAATCACATGCATGCTCAAATACCAACATTAACAAATCATGGTACTTGCCTTAGAATGGCGATAAGGGTTGTAACTACTAATAAGAAATCTTCAACCAGCTCGAAGAACTCTCACTCGATCAATCCACCAAAACCCGAACCTTCAACGAATAATAACACTGGTATAACTAACGGTTCCGGATAATCGGTTTAATCATCAAGAACATAAAAAAGAGCTTGATATACTCGAACATATGAGCTTAATATGCTGCCCTATATCAATTTGGATTTGAATCAACATTAGGATACTAACCCGACAAAAACACGTAGTATCCTACCTAAGATCAATGTATCCTACGGTCGGATTCTTCAATACATCACATGATAACTCTTCTTACAATGATTCTAATCATGTTCTTCGTTTATCCAAACCGATCAATATATCGAAATTACCCCGTAGAACACCGCAAGAACTTGATCATTAGATTCACTTGTTAATCATCTTCATAATCAAAAAAAATATCCTAAGTTCAATCCATTCAATATCCCAATACGTATAACTCCATTATGTAATACATAAGAACTTGATAATCTCTATAAACTGGCCATAATCGGTTTTGTAGCTTCATGATTGTGCTGGAGTTCAAACACTACAAGGTTCAATGTTCTATACGATGAAGAAGTACTGAAACATTGAAAATATCCTTCTGACAACATGATGTTCGACTACGCACAAATTTAGCTGACTAGATAATCTCAAAACATGTTCAAAACATCCTTAAGAATACTAGTCCAGTTGGTGAAGAATCACCTACCTCGAAAATAGTAAAGAACAAGGAGGAACTTGAAGAAATCCAACAACGAGAGCTTGAACACCAATCTCCAATGATCTAAAATCTTCAAACTCGTGCTAGGATGATGATATGAGAGGTTTAGGATGGAGAGAGTGACTCTCTATGTCTCAGAAATCGAGTTTGGGAAGTGAAGAAATCTGAAAAAACGAAAAAGGGTGCTGTCCTATATATAGAAAATGGTTATTAGCGCGCGCTAGTCCATATCCATAGCGTGCGCTAACGGGCCTGCAGTCTACTGCTTCTGCCTGTTCTCGACTTAGCGTACGCTAACATCCCTTTACGTGCGCTAAGTACATAAATTAGCGTACGCTACCACTCATATAGCGTGCGCTAACGGCCATACGAAGCTTACAGACCTCACTGTACTCAACATTTAGCGTGCACTATCCTCATACAAGTAGCGTGCGCTAAACAGCGTTGACTCGACTTTTCCAAAATCGGTCCAGATTCATCCCGACATGTCCCAACCAAAATCCGCAGCTGATCTCACCTACCACCCTGTCTTAATCAAGTTGACTACGTATAGCGCATGCTAAGGTTCATACACAGCGTGCGCTACGAATACAAATTAGCGTACGCTACGCCTAGTCGATAGCGTGCGCTACAAGTGCAAAAATCACAATTTGAACACATTCATGAAATCATATGCTCAACAACACCGGATCATGAAATACGGAGAATAATACTCAGATCAAAATGCAACAAATACAATATCACAAGGTTCAAATACACATCAGAAATCTCAGGTATTACATCCTCTCTCCCTAAAAAGAAGTTTCGTCCCGAAACTTAAGATGAAAACAACTCTGGATATCAAGCCTTCATACTGTCCTCCATTTTCCAGGTGGCCTCTTCAGCTCCGTGTCGTGACCATTGTACTTTAACCAAGTGTATTGGTTTATTCCTCAATTGTTTGATCCGACTCTCAAGTATCTTGATTGGTATCTCTTTGAAGGTGCCGTCATTAGCTATCTCGATCTCGTCGAAATCAATGATATGACTGGGATCTGGTACATACTTTCGTAATTAGGATACATGAAACACATTATGAACGTGACTCAGCGATGGCGGTAAGGCCAACCTGTATGCTAAACCCCCAACTCTCTCGAGGGTCTCAAATGGTCTGATATATCTCGGACTCAGCTTTCCTTTCCTTCCAAAACAGAAAATTCCCCGAGTAGGAGACACCTTCAATAGTACGTAGTCCCCAATCTCAAACTCCAGTTGGCGACGGCGCATATAGCATAAGACTTCTGTCGACTCTGGGCAGTCAACAGTCTTTCCCGAATCAAAGCTATCTTCTCCTGAGTCTGAACTATCAATTCCGGTTCCATCCCGATCAAGTCCGAAGAATCATCCCAGCACAGGGGTGATCGGCATCGTCTCCCGTATAAATCTTCAAATGGTGCCATCTTAATAGAAGCATGCCAACTATTATTATACGTGAATTCAATCAACGGCAAGTGAACTTCCCAAGCAGTTGACCAATCCAAGGCACAAGCTCTAAGCATGTTTTCTATTGTCTGAATAGTCCTTTCGGACTGACCATCCGTCTGAGGATGATAAGCCGTGCTAAAGTTCAGTTCGGTCCCCAAATCCCTGTTAACTGCCTTCCAGAAGTGCGACACGAAGCGACCATCTCGGTCTGAAATAATGGACTTCGGCATCCCATGCAGTCTGACTATCTCTGCAATAAATACTCACGCCAATCTCTCGGGTCCCCAAGTGTCTTTAATTCCTAGGAAATGAGCCGACTTGTTTGTCGATCAATTACAACCCAAATCATGTTCACTCCCGTCTTGGTCCTTGGCATACTGGTGATGAAATCTATTGAGATATCCTCCCACTTCCACTCAGGGATCGGAAGTGGCTTCAACATTCCGGCATGTCTTTGATGTTCAATCTTAACCTGCTGACAAGTCAAACACTTAGAAACGTATTCTGCTACGTCCTTCTTCATATTTCCCCACCAGAAGTTTTGTTTTAGATCCTTATACATCTTACTGCTGCCCGGGTGAATAGAATAGGGTGCACTGTGAGCTTCCTTCAGAATTATCTGTCACAAAACATCATCATCGGGAACGCAAAGTCGACTCTGAAATCTCAAAACTCCATCATCTTGTATCACGAATCCCGGGGCCTTTCCTTTCTTTACTTCGTCATATAACCGAAGAATCATAGAATCGTTCAACTGCTTAGATTTGATTTCCTCGACTAGTGATGAAGTTAGTTCCATCACATATAGTTGCCCTTGGGTTCCTGGTGACCATACTTCAATCCCTTCGCGGATCAGTTCTCGTTGAATGCTGGTTTGGGACGTAAGTGCTTCCAACACTCGAAGAGAAACAGGTGTAAGGCTCAGTGCATCAGCTACTACATTTGCTTTACCCGGATGATAGAGGATTTCCAAGTCGTAATCCTTGATCAATTCCAGCCACCTTCTCTGCCTCATGTTTAATTCCTTCTGGATGAAAATGTACTTGAGGCACTTATGATCTGTAAAAATCTGACAATGAGTGCCGTATAAATAATGTCGCCAAATTTTCAAAGCAAAGACCACAGCTGCTAACTCCAGATCATGAGTCAGGTAATTAACTTCGTACGATTTCAACTGTCGAGAGGCATACGCAATCACCCTATCCTTTTGCATCAACACACATCCCAGACCCTGATTTAAAGCATCGCTGTATACCATGAATCCATCAGTTCCATCTGGTAACGCTAGTATAGGCGCTGTCGTCAGTCTCCTCTTAAGTTCATCAAAACTAGCCTGGCATTTTTCATTCCATGTGAACTTTTGAGTTTTCTGTAACAGTTGAGTGAGCGGACGAGCAATTTTGGAAAATCTCTCTACAAAACGGCGATAATATCTAGCAATTCCTAAGAAGCTTCGGACTTCTTTCACATTATTAGGAGCTTCCCATTCCAAGATTGCTTCGACTTTCTTCGGGTCCACTTGAACTCCGTCAGCTGATATCACATGCCCAAGGAAAGTTACTTCCCTAATCCAGAAATCACATTCAGAAAGTTTCGCATAAAGCTGTTCATTCCTCAAGGTGCTCAGAACAACACGCATTGGAATAGATCAAGATGTCATCGATGAAGACTACCACAAATTTATCCAGGTATTCTAAGAATACTCGATTCATCAATTACATGAATACCTCAGGAGCATTGGTGAGTCCGAATGGCATCACCACGAATTCATTGTGCCCGTACCGGGATCTGAAAGCAGATTTTGGTATATCCGATTCCTTAATTCTCAACTGATGGTATCCTGATCGCAAGTCAATCTTCGAGAATACCCTTGCCCCTTGCAGTTGATCAAACAAGTTGTCGATCCGAGGTATAGGATACTTGTTCTTGATCATCACCTTGTTTAGCTCCCTGTAATCAATACATAATCAGAGGGATCCATCTTTCTTCCGGACAAAGAGAACGGGCGCTCCCCAAGGAGAAACCCTAGGTTGAATGTAACCCTTCTGTAATAATTCCTCCAGTTGCTTCTTTAGTTCATACATCTCGATTGGCGCCATACGGTATGGTGCTCTGGAAATAGGAGCGGCTCCAGGCTTTAATTCAATATTGAACTCTACTTCTCTCTGCGAAGGTAACCCAGGTAGTTCGTCAGGGAATACATCTGAGAATTCATTCATAACTGGAATAGATGAGAGCTCTACTCCTTCTTTATTCATGGCGTAGCACCAAAATCCGTGACATCCCTGCTTCAATAATTTCACTACTTTCATTGCTTTGATCAATTTTCCCGAGCTTCCCGGTCTCCATCCTTTGAATAAATGTTCAGATCCGTCATCGACAATGATAGAAATGACTCTATTTCGGTAATTCAAAATAGCTCCATAACGGTTGAGCCAATCGTCTCCGAGAATTAAATCATCACCATGGATGTCGACTACAATAAGATTCGATGGCCAATCTCTCCCTCCTATAGATACTGGAAAATCTCTAGTTTCTAGGGTTCCCACAATTCTCTCTCCGCTCGGGAAACCCACAACATAAGGCTCACAATCAAATAAACAAGAGATTTTCAAACGGTTAACACAGTTCAATGATATGAAAGAATGTGTAGCTCCTGAATCGAATAAGACACTAACTAGTTGCAAAAGGATCTGAATCGTACCTGATGCAACAGCAGTGTTCTGATCGTTAGATTTCCTCATCTCGTACAGGCGCGGAGGAACGGCCCCAGCATTGGATGTCACTCTCTTCCCAAGATTCTGCTGCTGAAACCCACTCTGCTGTGTCTGGTTCACACTTATCTCGTTCGGAACTGGTGCTGGAGTGCGAGTACCAAATGATCTAATCACATTTCCGCAAAAATTCACACGGTGCCCCTCTTGTCCACATTCAAAACGAGTCACAGAAGGAATGGGACAATCACGTCGAATATGCCCTGCTCGACCACAATTATAACACTTCTTTTATGCGTCCGAAACGGCTGATGTTGTCCGGAACTTCTTTCCACCTCGAGAAGGATGTGGAGGTTTCCTAGTTGAATAAAATGAAGGCTGGCCCTTGCGGGGCCCACCACTCTTGTTCTCCGAGAAGTTGCCGGACACTTTCTGCTTCTTTGCCTTCATCGATTTCTCCACCGCTGCCTCTTTCATGTCGTAGGCCAGCGCTTTGTCTTTGTAATATCCGCAATTTTCGATTTTCGCTAAATTTCTTTTTTTTCGGTCGGAGTCCGTTTTGACGACTCCCTCATGACCGTTTCGTCATTCTGAGAATGATTAATTCTACACTTTTTGACATCCGAGTTCGTTTCGGTGTTGTTTCGTTGAGTTCTGTGCTTTTTAGCGACATTTCCGCACTTGAGTTCGATTCTTGCGAATCTCATCCGAAACTGTTGTTTCGAGTTTCCCGCAAGTCCGTTTATCTTTGTTGGACGTGTTGTGAACTTCGGTTTGGTTATTCGATCACGTATCGTGATTTTCGGGCCTTTGGGCCATTTTCGTAATTTCCCAAAGTTTGGGGTAATTACCTTCCGTTGTCGAATTTCGAGCCTTCGGGTGGTCGGAATCGTGTGTCCTACTAGCTCTTAGATTCGTCTTTGTGAGTACTTCGTAACCGTATCTTCGGTTCGTATTCAGGTTCGGGTTTCGGTGTCGTTTTGTTGAATTCCGGATTTCTAAACGACTTTTCTAAGTATGAGTTCGTCTTTGTTAGATCACCATTAATTTTTGGTAACTCCAAAATTATAAATCTTTGCAATATTATAGAACATCGAGTTAGCTTTCCAATGGTTCAAACGGTGAGTCAATCGAGTCCGGACGAGAGAGTTATGGTCGTTTGGCTTTTGACCGAGCACTTCAGAGCCTTTCGGCCGATAGGGGGCCGATAGACTCTATCGCCGGCATCCCGTAGGGGTATCGGTTAGCCTATCGGCCGATAGGCCGCCGATAGGTTCTGGCGTGTTGCACTATAAATGTGGTTTTGAGCGTGAGCAGCTCATTCTTTCCCATTTTTTCCACCGAGTCGCGAGAGAGAGAGAGAGGGAGAGAGTTCTTCATCCGGGGTCGATTTTCATCATTTCTTTTCGGTTGTGAGGCTCGGATAATCAATCTAACGCGCTTCTACGGATCTTAGTACTCGAATCTTCCAAGGTAATGCTCTAAAACCCTATTTCGATCAATTTGGGGGTTTTGGGTTTTTCTTCCGATTCGCTCCGCTTGGTGGATTCATGGTGTATACGATTGATATTGTTAGTATCTTTAGTTTTCCTACGGATTCATGGATATTTTGTGGATTTTTATGGAATCGAGAGGGTTTGGTTGTGGTCCGCCTCGTTGTTATTTTTGTATGAATATACATGAATCGTAGGCGGTTTCCGGGTGTATTCCTTTTCCGTAATCGTTTAGAAGTGGTTGTGATTGTGCTATTCGAATCGTTAGGTTCATTTTCGCGATTCCTCGTGGTCGTGCTTGATTCTTCCGCTCCGCTCGTCGTATTCCTTTCGTTAGCATTGGCGCCCGGAAGCTTCCCGGTTGAGCCGTATCCGTTCGTGGTTCCGTGCTCGTGGTATCGAGGCAAGTACCTTGCCCATACTTTTCTTATTTTGTGGATATGATGATCGGTGATCGTATTAGTGTGTTGTTTGGTTATTTGAAATGAAGTTTCAAAAGGATTTCGGTTTGGCCTCGTTAAAGGCTTTCTTTCAAAACGCGTGAGTTTTGTGAACGGTGTTTTGAGAATTGATTATGAATTGATTATTTTGAACGTTGAAGGATTTTATGAGGATACTCCTCTTGTTTAAAGTTATGGAATCGTGTATTCCGTATTTAAGCTTGTTATTGTATTTTTGAAGAGTTTGGTAATGGTGTCGAGTTAATGGCCATCTCTAGTGGGTATTCTTAATGAACTTACATTCTTAGCATGTTAGTATTGCATGAGTAACGTGTATTGTGTGTAATTTACTCACCTTGTGTTGGCCCGACGGGGTCAAGGAGGGAAATCTATGCTGCCGCCCTGGATTTCACGAGTTTCGTACCGCTAGCCAACTCGTTAGGGTCCTTGCAAGGCCTCGAGTGAGAATGTATGCTGCCGCCCTGTTCTCACGGCTTAGCGTGTGCGTGGTTTTGTTTTTTTTTTTGTAATTGTAGCCAACTCGGTAGGGTCCCTATGAGGCCTCGAGCGAGAATGTATGCTGCCGCCCTGTTCTCGAGGCTAATTGTGGACTGTTCATTTCCGGAAATGAGTGCTTTCGAACGGTTTTCATGATTGCATGCATTGACTAAGTGTGTAAGAGGTAAGTGTTCGTTTGGCTTACTTGGCTAGGATGGCACTGGAGTATTTTGTTGTTTGTTTTAAATCCTTTATTTGTGGACTTTGATGTTGGGATACGAACCTCCTGGTCGTTCTTGTGTACCGTGAGTTGATGAGATTTGGGGCTAAAATCCCAATGGTTTTGTAAAAGTCGTTTTACGGATTTGGGGCTAAAATCCCAACGGTTGGTTAATGTCATTTTTCAGAAAGTAAACCTTTGGGGCGGTGACCCCTTTTGTCTTTTGGTTTTCGAAAAGTAGGATTTGATAATTCTAAATTGTTTTCTATTAAAACTCTCGATGGCATTCTAAACTGTTTTATAAATTACTTCCATTGATTTATGATATTTCGTTTTTGAAATGTTTTCTCAAACCCTTGCCTCGGGAAGTACTTTTCGTTTCGTTTGGATCTTTGAGGATCCTCGGTTATTGTTATTCGTGGAATGTGAATTGTATGGCTCGTATTTGCACTTTGTATTTGCACTAGCAAAACGGTGGAGTTTGCTAACCCCGAGTATTCGGGGTGGATGTCTGTTTTGCATTCGTGTTTTGGAGCATAACATGGTCGGCATGAAGGATGATGAAAGATGATCGATACTAATCACATGAGGAACCGTACATCGTGTGTTGGTTCGGTTGTACTTTATTTTCATTCTTTGTATTGTTCCCGCCGACGGGTGTAGTTGTATTTTGTCCCTGCGTGGGCATGAGTTGTATTTGAGTTGTATGTATTTGTGGAAAGACCAAATCGGTCATCGAGTCATTGTAGCCTCGAAGGCATTGTCGAGATGTTAAATGTCGTTACCGGCTGGTAGATCCTTGAGGAAAGGTTCTACGGCGTGTAATATCCCCGAGCGGATCGGGGTGTTACATAAATGGTATCGGAGCTTAGGTTGAGGGAACCTAGGCTGTCGGGTCAAGTCGTGTTGTTTGAGTCTTGTTTCGTTGGATTTTTATCTGACTGAGTCGTGTCGCGACGCGTCGTTTGAGTTTGTTGGTCGTGATTAGTATCGTGGGGCGATCATCATCTTCGTGCGACCTGTGGAAGTAAGTCTCCCTTCTTTGTGTTGTGCCTCGTGTGACACGAGCTATTTTTATGATTATTTGTTAAGTGGTGGAATCTTATGTGAATTTTGATTTCACGATATGTATTTAGTCGACTCTCGTATTTGATTTATACGAGGAATGTCGTCGTTTGTGATGTCTGTTTATTGTTGTTTTTTTTTTATCCGTTGTTGATGATTTTCGAATCGATTTGCACGTTTTACAAGTCTCTTGTGGAAGCTTTGTGCTTATACACATTCGACTTGTTCACTAGCCAGTGCGGGAGGGTATTTTATCAGTGGTTTTGTTCTGAATGTGGTATTTTATCGTTTATTTTCGTTTAAAGACATGTATTGTCTTGATTTTAAACGTTTTGATGCGTGTGCTAGGAGTTGTTTTATTGAACGTCGGTATGTGTGAGTTTTGGGCATTACGGCTATTGGATTTTGAAAACCTTGAGTATCTTAGAAAAATAAATTTGAGACATACTTTTCAAATGAGTTATTTTCTTGTGGTACATCCTAGATGCCACAATGTATTTCAAAAATTTTCTACCTCGAGGATCAAAATGTTTTGAGATATTTTCAACACTTTTATTTAGACCCGAGGGTCGAATAATTTGAAAGTTTTCACTAAGAGAAAGTGTCTTCATTTTTATCAAATGCGAAATGGTTCTCCAATGTCTCGATAACGATGTTTCACGTTTGTACTTTTTTTTGAAAGATGATACTCAAGATCAATCGGTGTTCTTCTAAATTATTTTCAAAATGAGGTTTTCGTTTTTAAAACCTATCCATTCCCGTTTGAGGGCTGGGTATGTATGTGTGATGTTCGCGTTGTCTTTTTGATACTTTCTCCCGAGTATGACCGAATTGGCGGTGTGAGCGTTGAGACGCTTTCCACACATTGGTTGTACTAGCCCCTGTGAAAGGCGGAGTGTTGGTATTGAATGTTGTCGCCTCATGGCAATTTCTGCGTTGTCGCGCATGTGCGAGCTGTTAGAGCTTGGTTTGGTATGACCGTGTGCATCGGTGATGGTTCCGTTATGCGTCGATTGTTTAATGTCTTGTTACCTTGCTCCCGTTTTTGTGAATTTCGTGGACGAGGTCGGGGGTAATGCCCGTACTATTTTGACTTCTGTATTTTCTCTTTCTCCAGTCTATCGATTCGCTCATGTTCGTTGGCACTTTATGAACTTGTTCTGTATTTCGATTTCATCGTCCGAACGAGCTGTGGTCTTGTTGTGGGTCGATCTGGTTATCGATGTTACTTTTTCGGGTTCAGTTCTATTCTTGTGAACCTTGTTTGGGAGTGACATCATCTGGTTCTACTAGTTCTTTTATTCGAAGTGGATCGGATTTGGAACTCTTATGTTTTCGACTCTGTCGACTCATTTATGTTTGTTGACATTTCTGAGATTGTCCGCCCCTTGTTTTTGTTTATCGAACGAGTGTGGTATCGTTTCGGAATAACTCGTTCGTCGTTGTGACTTTTCAATTGCTATTCCCTTTCCTGTGGATCTTATGTGAATGCACATCCTGTTGTTTTCACCGGATCATATATTGTCTCGAGTCGAGATGTGAACCTTGGAGTTGTTGTTTGAATTTTATTATCCTTCGTGTTTCGGACATGATTGTTCGATTTTTGTTGTCTCGATCGTTTGTTTGTTCGATTTTTGTTCTCGTTTCGTGATTATTGAGCATTCAGACTCCTTCGTAATTCCCTTCAGTTCGGGAAATTAGTTTCGTTTTCGATCTTCCATCCCTTAGGCGGTGGGATTCCGTGTTTGTTCGGTTGGCTCGCGTTTTGATTGATGTGCCGTTGGGTTGGTCAATCATATTGATTTTCGTTCGTTGTGTTTTGCGATTGTCGGATAATTGACTTGGCTATATTATCCGTTTGATGACGCTTGTCATTTGTTGGTTTTATTATATCCCTAACAGCGACGTTGTGTTGGTCGCCGTGGAGCGTGTTTTCACGCCGTATGTTCCTTTGCGTTGTTTGTAACATTTCGCCGTTGGGCGTTAGTTACGCATTCTTGTGTATCTCGTTGAGTTTTCTTGGCGGAATATTTCTTCCCCTACTTGTTTTAAGTTTCGGACGAAACTTCTTTTAAGGGGGGTAGAATGTAATATCCGCAATTTTCGATTTTCGGTAAATTTCTTTTTTCGGTCGGAGTCCGTTTTGACGACTCGCTCATGACCGTTTCGTCATTCTGAGAATGATTAATTCTACACTTTTTGACATCCGAGTTCGTTTCGGTGTTGTTTCGTTGAGTTCTGTGCTTTTTAGCGACATTTCCGCACTTGAGTTCGATTCTTGCGAATCTCATCCGAAACTGTTGTTTGAGTTTCCCAAGTCCGTTTATCTTTGTTGGACGTGTTGTGAACTTCGGTTTGGTTATTCGATCACGTATCGTGATTTTCGGGCCTTTGGGCCATTTTCGTAATTTCCCAAAGTTTGGGGTAATTACCTTCCGTTGTCGAATTTCGAGCCTTCGGGTGGTCGGAATCGTGTGTCCTACTAGCTCTTAGATTCGTCTTTGTGAGTACTTCGTAACCGTATCTTCGGTTCGTATTCAGGTTCGGGTTTCGGTGTCGTTTTGTTGAATTCAGGATTTCTAAACGACTTTTCTAAGTATGAGTTCGTCTTTGTTAGATCACCATTAATTTTTGGTAACTCCAAAATTTATAAATCTTTGCTTTATTATAGAACATCGAGTTAGCTTTCCAATGGTTCAAACGGTGAGTCAATCGGTGTCCGGACGAGAGAGTTATGGTCGTTTGATTTTGACCGAGCACTTCCAGAGCCTTTCGGCCGATAGGGGGCGATAGACTCTCTTGCCCGGCATCCCGTAGGGGTATCGGTTGGGCCTATCGGCCGATAGGCCGGCCGATAGGTTCTGTGTGTTGCACTATAAATGTGGTTTTGAGCGTGAGCAGCTCATTCTTTCCCATTTTTTCCACCGAGTCGCGAGAGAGAGTTAGAGAGGGAGAGAGTTCTTCATCCAGGGTCGATTTTCATCATTTCTTTTCGGTTGTGAGGCTCGGATAATCAATCTAACGCGTTCTACGGATCTTAGTACTCGAATCTTCCAAGGTAATGCTCTAAAACCCTATTAAGATCAATTTGGGGGTTTTGGGTTTTCTTCCGATTCGTTCCGTTTGGTTGGTGGATTCATGGTGTATACGATTGATATTGTTAGTATATTTAGTTTTCCTACGGATTCATGGATATTTTGTGGATTTTTATGGAATCGAGAGGGTTTGGTTGTGGTACGCCCTCGTTGTTTTTTTTGTATGAATTTTCATGAATCGTAGGCGGGTTTCGGTGTGTATTGCTTTTCCGTTATCGTTTATAAGTGGTTGTGATTGTGCTATTCGAATCGTTAGGTTCATTTTCGTCGATTCCTCGTGGTCGTGCTTGATTCTTCCGCTCCGCTCGTTGTCGTATTCCTTTTCGTTAGCATCGGGCGCCCGAAGCTTCCGCTGAGCCGTATCCGTTCGTGGTTCCGTGCTCGTGGTATCGAGGCAAGTACCTTGCCCATACTTTTCTTATTTTGTGGATATGATGATCGGTGATCGTATTAGTGTGTTGTTTGGTTATTTGAAATGAAGTTTCAAAAGGATTTCGGTTTGGCCTCGTTAAAGGCTTTCTTTCAAAACGCGTGAGTTTTGTGAACGGTGTTTTGAGAATTGATTATGAATTGATTATTTTGAACGTTGAAGGATTTTATGAGGATACTCCTCTTGTTTAAAGTTATGGAATCGTGTATTCCGTATTTAAGCTTGTTATTGTATTTTTGAAGAGTTTGGTAATGGTGTCGAGTTAATGGCCATCTCTAGTGGGTATTCTTAATGAACTTACATTCTTAGCATGTTAGTATTGCATGAGTAACGTGTATTGTGTGTAATTTACTCACCTTGTGTTGGCCGACGGTCAAGGAGGGAAATCTATGCCGCCCTGGATTTCACGAGTTTCGTACCGCTAGCCAACTCGTTAGGGTCCTTGCAAGGCCTCGAGTGAGAATGTATGCTGCCGCCCTGTTCTCACGGCTTAGCGTGTGCGTGGTTTTGTTTTTTTTTGTAATTGTAGCCAACTCGGTAGGGTCCCTATGAGGCCTCGAGCGAGAATGTATGCTGCCGCCCTGTTCTCGAGGCTAATTGTGGACTGTTCATTTCCGGAAATGAGTGCTTTTGAACGGTTTTCATGATTGCATGCATTGACTAAGTGTGTAAGAGGTAAGTGTTCGTTTGGCTTACTTGGCTAGGATGGCCTTTGGAGTATTTTGTTGTTTGTTTTAAATCCTTTATTTGTGGACTTTGATGTTGGGATACGAACCTCCTGGTCGTTCTTGTGTACCGTGAGTTGATGAGATTTGGGGCTAAAATCCCAATGGTTTTGTAAAAGTCGTTTTACGGATTTGGGGCTAAAATCCCAACGGTTGGTTAATGTCATTTTTCATAAAGTAAACCTTTGGGGCGGTGACCCCTTTTGTCTTTTGGTTTTCGAAAAGTAGGATTTGATAATCCTAAATTGTTTTCTATTAAAACTCTCGATGGCATTCTAAACTGTTTTATAAATTACTTCCATTGATTTATGATATTTCGTTTTTGAAATGTTTTCTCAAACCCTTGCCTCGGGAAGTACTTTTCGTTTCGTTTGGATCTTTGAGGATCCTCGGTTATTGTTATTCGTGGAATGTGAATTGTATGGCTCGTATTTGCACTTTGTATTTGCACTAGCAAAACAGTGGAGTTTGCTAACCCCGAGTATTCGGGGTGGATGTCTGCTTTTGCATTCGGGTTTTGGAGCATAACACAGGGTCGTCATGAAGGATGATGAAAGATGATCGATACTAATCACATGAGGAACAGTACATCGTGTGTTGGTTCGGTTGTACTTTATTTTCATTCTTTGTATTGTTCCCGTAAATGCAGGTGTAGTTGTATTTTGTCCCCTGCGTGGGCATGAGTTGTATTTGAGTTGTATGTATTTGTGGAAAGACCAAATCGGTCTACTGAGTCATTGTAGCCTCGAAGGCATTGTCGAGATGTTAAATGTCGTTACCAGCCTGGTAGATCCTTGAGGAAAGGTTCTACGGCGTGTAATATCCCTGAGCGGATTGGGGGTGTTACAGTCTTGATACTGTCGTAACATAGTACACTCGAATCCGAACATGTACTGCTGAATCTCCGGCTTCATCCGCATATCGAAATGAAAAATCTTCTCCACCTCCGTCCTGACCAAGTGTCGCACACAAGTCAGCTGATGATTAAAAGTCTTGATTATGTCTGTCACAGATGCTTCCGAACTCTGCGGTGAGAAAAACTCTCGGATTTTCGCCTCTCTAACTGGACGAGGACAATATTGTGCTTCCATCATTAGTTCCGTCCAGTCAGCATTATGATTCTCAGGTCGAATAGCTTCCCACCAGTCAAAAGCCTCCCCAGTCAGAAAATACTGGGCAATAGGGACTTTCCGGTCCTTAGGGCAGCTAATCCCCGCAAATATCTTTTCTAACTCCTTCAGCCAATGATCCCAAGTAAGTGCCTCAGTAGAACCGTCAAATTTTGGCGGGTGCAATTTGACCACCTCAGTAAGCTATCTGTCTCCCCGATTATCCTCGTTATGCTGCTGTCCCATTGCCGTCTGCATACGGTCAACTACCTGAGTGAACTGGTTTATCTGAGCAACCACCTGTTGAAGCACTTCCGGCATGTTAGGATTTACATTGCCATTCGCTGACCCTTGCTGTCCTCCAGAATGGGAGTCGGTTCGACTAGCTGATACTTCTGGGGTAGTCGCAGAATCCTCCTGTCTCACATTACCACGTCCGCGTACGCATCCACGTCCTCCTTCAACATACTGTAAATACAATTACTCAATATCCAGGGCAAAATTTTCAAAAATAAAACCCGTCAATAATCACAAAACAGAAATTAAGTAAGACGGTAGTATAGGAGATTAGGAGACTTACAACCACGGTCCACATGACGACGCTGGCTGAACAGTGATGTTACGAACGACTCGAAAATCAAATAACGTAAACAGACCCAACTAAAACCCGACTGCCAAGATATCCATGAATCTTAGCTCCGATACCATATTCTGTAACACCCCGAGATATTCGGAATAATTACAGCGCCGTAAACCCTTTAAGTAAGGATTTACAAGGCTAAATAAAAGAAATGTAAATATAATACAACAGTACCATAAAAGTTCCAAAATACAAAACCGGTTCAACTGATCAAACGAGTTCATTAATACGACCATCTCGAAATATTATTAAAACACACGTACTCGAGTACTGGAAATAATCAAAAGACAACTCACAATAACAATACACATCACTGAGCCCCATTGTCGTCATGTCGGTACTGTGGCTGTTTTCCCGCTCCTCGGCTACCTGAACATCAAAACAAATGTCCACCCCCAAAGGGGTTAGCAAAACGATGCTAGTACAAGTATCATATTAAACAAATCGAATATGCAACAACAATGCATAACAAAATACACAACACGGACTTCCGCTACCGGAATCCAATAATACGAATCCACAAGATTCCATTAACACAATATGGGTATTCCAATGATCCAGCGCCCTCAGCATAGATCCCAAGATGATCCTGTCGGACCAACACGAGGTGGAAAAACCCATCCAATGATCCAGCGCCCTCAGCATAGATCCCAAGATGATCCCGTCGGACCAAAACGAGGTGGACATCCGATCCAGCGCCCTCAGCATAGATCGCACAACATAAATAAACACAACTCATGCATACATATATGCAAAATCGCTATGTCCATCAACATGAACATACAAACACATGATAATGAATATCATACAACTCAACGAAATAAATCCCATGATCAACAACATGAATGAATCACATGCATGCTCAAATACCAATATTAACAAATCATGACACTTGCCTTAGAATGGCGATAAGGGTTGTTACTACGAAGAAGAAATCTTCAACTAGCTCGAAGAACTCTCACTCGATCAATCCACCAAAACCCGAACCTTCAACGAATAATAACACCGGTATAACTAACGGTTCCGGATAATCGGCTTAATCATCAAGAACATCAAAAAGAGCTTGATATACTCGAACATATGAGCTTAATATGCTGCCCTATATCAATTTGGATTTGAATCAACATTTGGATACTAACCCGACAAAAACACGTAGTATCCTACCTAAGATCAATGTATCCTACGGTCGGATTCTTCAATACATCACATGATAACTCTTCTTACAATGATTCTAATCATGTTCTTCGTTTAGTCAAACCGATCAATATATCGAAATTACCCCGTAGAACACCGCAAGAACTTGATCATTAGGTTCACTTGTTAATCATCTTCATCTTCAAGAAAAATATCCTAAGTTCAATCCATTCAATATCCCAATACGTATAACTCCATTATGTAATACATAAGAACTTGATAATCTCCATAAACTGGCCATAATCGGTTTTGTAGCTTCATGATTGTGCTGGAGTTCAAACACTACAAGGTTCAATGTTCTATACGATGAAGAAGTACCGAAACATTGAAAATATCCTTTTAACAATATGATGTTCGACTACGCACGAATTTAACTGACTAGATAATCTCAAAACATGTTCAAAACATCCTTAAGAATACTACTCCAGTTGGTGAAGAATCACCTACCTCGAAAATAGTGAAGAACAAGGAGGAACTTGAAGAAATCCAACACCGAGAGCTTGAACACCAATCTCCAATGATCTAAAATCTTCAAACTCGTGCTAGGATGATGATATGAGAGGTTTAGGATGGAGAGAGTGACTCTCTATGTCTCAGAAATCGAGTTTGGGAAGTGAAGAAATCTGAAAAAAACGAAAAAGGGTGTTGTCCTATATATAGAAAATGGTTATTAGCGCGCGCTAGTCCACATCCATAGCGTGCGCTAACGGGCCTGCAGTCTACTGCTTCTGCCTATTCTCGACTTAGCGTATGCTAACATCCCTTTACATGCGCTAAGTGCATAAATTAGCGTACGCTACCACTCATATAGCGTGCGCTAACGGACATACGAAGCTTACTGACCTCACTGTACTCAACATTTAGCGTGCGCTATCCTCATACAAGTAGCGTGCGCTTAACAGTGTTGACTCGACTTTTCCAAAAGCCATCCAGATTCATCCCGACATGTCCCGACCAAAATCCGCAGCTAATGTCACCTACCACCCTGTCTTAATCAAGTTGACTATGTATAGCGCGCGCTAAGGTTCATACACAGCGTGCGCTACGAATACAAATTAGCGTACGCTACGCCTAGTCGATAGCGTGCGCTACAAGTGCAAAAATCACAATTTGAACACATTCATGAAATCATACGCTCAAAAACACCGGATCATGAAATACGGAGAATAATACTCAGATCAAAATGCAACAAATACAATATCACAAGGTTCAAATACACATCAGAAATCTCGGGTATTACAATAGGAAACCATACCACATCACATATCCTCGTGACAACAGTCACAGAACCATAACCATACATACATTCATAGTTATCCCGACATCGCACTAGAAAGCTACGAATCTCCTCCACGAGACTTACCTGATTGGACAACCCTTGACACGTACATCACACAACCAAGCCACAACCATAAGTTATCTCGGCATCGCGCTAACAAGCCACGAACCTCAGAGTCCCCGCAAGACATACCCAGATTGGATAACCCCACAAGTTATCCCGGCATCGGGCTAGCAAGCCCCGAACCTCGGAGTCCCCATAAGACTTACCCGATTGGACAACCTTGCGGTCACGCCCGACTCATACTAGCAAGTATGGATTCCGGAGATTCATCAATCTTACCCGGAGGCACATCACTTACAACAATCGCGCACAACAAACAATCCAATACCAATACCAAACAACACTAAGGACCACAACTTTCTTACAAAGGAGAAATAACTTGTAACACCCCAAACTAGGCGACTATTACAGTGCCATGGACCCCCGACTGGGACCCACCAGGCGAATGAAAATTAATGACTTAAATAATGTAATTGTAGTACCGAACCACATTATATCATCAATTACTCCGATGAGGAGTTTCAAGTACAACACACCCAAGATAATACAGAATACATTTATATTTTATATGAAGATAAAATATACAACACTGAATAAAAATGAGTATTCAATGAAAGTCTGCAGCGGAAATAAAATGAAGAAACACGAATGACTGAAAGGACTGGGGCCCCCTACTAGTATCACTGGGACTCCTCGCCGTAGACGTTCTCTTCCCGTGATTTAGCCTTGCCATGACCTGAAAACAACATCCCCCAACGGGGTCAGTTACACAGAACAACAATCCTCAAGAGTTGAATAAACACAATCAGGATATATCTTAATTATTAAATTAAGCTGAAGAGAGGCATCATAGTACGCCCGTAATGGTATGTGAAAGTGCACAAGACGAGTGTCCGGACACACCTGCCCTTGTACCTAATTAGTCTCACGGAGGTACGTTACCGTGTGCACAGTCCAACGTGTCGGTGAACCCAAACACATGACTATCACGTGCCCGACTAAAAATTCCACACATCCCCACCCGAACACGCAATATGAACCCAGAAGGCCACAAGAGAAAAAATGACCAATGAACATTAATGAATATAGCAATACGACAAAGGTCAAGAATGACTCACCGGGATGACATAATAATGAAATGAATGATAGCTCATTGAAATGATTGGAACCGTCGTTCCTCGTGAATGAAATGATTATTTTGATAATTACAAGTATCAACATGATTAGTCATTATGAATGATTATGATTTATGAATGAACAACCACGAAAGGAATGAGTATCCTTTTAACCGAGTAAGAATTAACTTACACAACACCGGTGAAGAATGCCCTTCCTCGAACAAACGTCCTACAATGAGATGTCGGTCGCTCGAACAACCTTGAATAACACAAGTACCCACAATCCGTTCAATATACGTATCAAGTACGATTATAACTCACTCAAAACGTCGATATGAATAATCCAAGTTCATTGGGGCATTATAACAAACACGTTGTAACCAATCTTCGACTGTTTACAATCAACCTCAATTATGTCGATACCAACTTCCAAGGAGTGATACAATCCAACCAAAACATCTTCAATATAATCAATAATCCAATATGAATATCCAAATCGAGATTTCAACAACCTCTAATCAAAAACCCCCCAATTCCAATCAATATTCAAAGTGTTCTTGAACAATCCTTCAATAATCCAATGAATAATCATAAAAACCCATAATCATAGGTATATATCTTCATACAACATGATTATAACATCCAAAACATCATATCTCAACACAAAATCGAAATCTAAGATGTTGAAGAATTTACCTTTCGAAGATCCAAATACTTTGATCCGGTGAAATCGTGTTAAATCGACTATCCAAGCTTCCCAATACAAGATATATGATAAGAACACTCCTACCCAAGTGATGTGATGAAGAAAATCTCTCTCAAGAACTTCTCTCTCGGAACTCAAGTGAAGAAATGAGAAAAATGAGGTCAAAGACCCGTCCAGGTACTTAAGTACTGCCATTATTACGGCCGTAACTCGGCATACTTACGGCCGTAACATCCCCAAGTCAACGGCCTTACGGCCGTAACCAGCCATCTCGTACGGCCATAACTCGACCTCGTCGAAAAATCTGCCGACAGACATACGGTCGTAACCACACATGCTTTATGGGCGTAAATCGACTGATACGGCCGTACTCGGCAAAACTTATGGGAGTATGAAGCCTTTATCGAAACTGACCAAAGCACCCTGCTCGAATCATACGGCCGTAACCGTCCAAGCCTTACGGCCGTACCTGCCTCAACTTACGGTCGTATGTGACACGTCTTTAGTGTAACTATCGCAAGTGCACGATATCGTATCAAGTAGTAAGTGAACTTTTTGAGTCCGGTTTATCGATCCCACGAGGAAGTTAGGTTATATATTGAATTTTACACTATTTAACTATTTTTTATATAGATTTATATGATTGAAACACACAATTTAAGAGTTTGGTTTGACAATTGCAAAGAAAATGCAATAATAGTTCTAATATTCAAGGAAATGAAAGATTACACTAATAATAGATTAATAAAAGATATAATGAAATAGTTGGGATTACAAACTTAGTTCATCATTAGTTATAGAAGATGTATAGGAGATCATAAGATGAATTTACTTATTATGTTGTGTAGATTCGATTTTCCTTAAAAAGAAGGTTTCTCTTTCGAACTATAAAACGCCCCTTATATATTGAATCAATCTACTATAGTTCTATGTTGATTGGCTTCAATACATAGCATTAGGTTTTATGAAAATAACTCGAAGAATCATCTAAGATCTGGAGGTATATTTCTATCCCCTAGAACAACTTAGAGTGAAAATC
The DNA here is from genome assembly GCA_033398695.1 of Orobanche coerulescens. Lineage (NCBI taxonomy): Eukaryota > Viridiplantae > Streptophyta > Magnoliopsida > Lamiales > Orobanchaceae > Orobanche > Orobanche coerulescens. The sequence goes on from CM065806.1 coordinate 18,312,692, forward strand.
ATTTGATCTAATCAAACATATTTTCTTTCGAAACATATGAAGACCATAAATATCGTCATTTATTGGCCAAATAAATAAAGATTGGTAAAACAATGAAAATCACACACAATAATAAGTAATTCATAATAGATCTTTATACAAACTTAAATAAAATGACTAACCTTGTTTATAATCCCAACTTAAGGAACTTAGCCCATTAAGGGTTTAATAAACATAATACAAGCTTGAGTGGTCATTATTAGTTGAAAAAGAGAAAGAATTGATCCTAACTCCCTTAGTAGATAAAGGAGAAAGAAGCAATAAACTTCCTGAACAACATATGCTATACCACTATTACACAAATCACTCAAGAACACAAGTGTGTTCTTCACACAAAAAGAAAATATTACAAAAAGTGGAAAAATATAAGATGAATCATGAATGATGATGGATCTAAGGGGTCTATTTATACACCTAAAGTTATCTAATAGCTCTAAAACTCCAACATTATTACATTAGATTGGATCAACGCCAGCCATCCCCTCAATAATACACCAAAAGTATAAAAAATTAAACAAATGATCACAATCTGCCAAGAGTTACGGCCGTAACATTGAGGAGTTACGGCCGTAACTTTGATGACTTACGGCCGTAACATTGAGGAGTTACGTCCGTAACATGGCTACGGCTTTTTGCTTTGTGAGTTACGCCCGTACTTTATGATGTTACGCCCGTATGGAGTTTCAGACTTCATTTTCAGCCCAGAATTTCTTAGACTTTGCGTTTTTACCCCAAATCTTCTTCGGATGATAACTTTTGATATATAACTCTGATTTTGAATCCGGAAAGACTGCCTAACTCGTCTCGGAAAGCCCTACAACATGAATACATAAAAATTCAACAAAGAGAATATTTTATAAATATGTTATTTCTTGAGTAAATCAGTAATTCAATCCGATTAAGACTAGATTTACATCTTCATCCGATAAAAATAAAATTATTAAAAATTAATTAATTAAAAGCAAAAACGAGTAGACTAGCTCAATTATGGGTGAAATATATCGATACAAACTATGGATAAGTGTATAAAACTGACACTTATCACACCTCCAAACTTGAATTCTTGCTAGTCCTGAGCAAGACTCTTTAATAATCACACTCCAAAAATAAAAATAAAAATAAGATACAAAAATAATAATACACACATAAATTAAGAAAAATAATCATATATAAAAAGAGAAAGGAAGATCAAAATGTCATTAATACACAACAACCAGCTTTATACAGTAGATAGAAATGAATCAAGATTCAAAATAAATCTACTAATGATTTTAAAGTTAAAACACGGTTTTATTTTGTAATTCCAAAATGCAAGGTTTTCCCCCCAAAAGGTTGATTATTACTTTCCCACTCGTGACACACACGACTCTCTTTAATGGTTGCTCTCGATCACTCATTTATTTTTCGAAGAAGAATTTCATTGGCGTCATCAAATATTGTGATTTTTTCACGAAATTGGGTGTATTGAAATTCAGCCGCTAATTAATTCAAATCTGCTTATAAACTACATCCATTTTAGTGATAGCTTTCACACCGTTATTTGCTAACGTGTAGCTCTTTTCACCAATACAATTTCTATTTTTTTTAGGTGATAGCTTTCACACCGTTATTTGCTAACGTGTAGCTCTTTTCACCAACACATCTTATATATATATATATATATATATATATTAGGTGATAGCTTTCACACCGTTATTTGCTAACGTGTAGCTCTTTTCACCAACCTAATTTCCATTTCGTATGAGACGGCAGCTACGCACCAACAATGGTTAGTCCTTTATTTTTCGCAAAATTTTAGGACCCTCAAAATTAGGCAGCTATTGCTGCTCAACACCTCTCCCTTATTTTCAACTAGACTCCTTTCACCAATGACCTTTTTTTTAAGGAATAGAATTTTTGCCGAAAATCATTTATTAGTTAAGCATGAAAAATCAAAAACTCCACAAATTAAGTAAATTTCAGTTCTATTTTTCAGCAACCGACTGATTTTTATTTTCTCAAGGTAACGAATAAATCGATTTTATATGATAACTAAAAGGCTTGGAAAGAGAGATTAAGGCTCAAAAATTTTGGAATATACAATTTTTTTTTACCGGTTAAAACAATTTTAGAAGTTTGTATGTAGCTAACTTATTGTTGTTATGGCCAGATCTAGAAATCTCACAAATCAAAATAAACAAAATAAAAAAATTATATATATATATATATATACTAAAAAAAATTTAAGGCGAATAACCAAAATAATCAAAACACACCAAAATAATTAAAACATATCACCCTCAAACTTGAAAATAAAAATGTCCTCAGTTTTTAGAAATGAAAAACAAGTGAGAAAATAGAAAACTCCCTGAAATGAAAGTTGATGCTTGAGCTAACGCCTTATAGAATCTGCAAGAGAATAAATATACGAGGCAAACAATAAAAGAAAATAAAATATACTCGAAAGTATAACACAATTTTTAAGATGCGCTTCAAGAAAGTCCGAAGAGTCGCCTTACGCTGCCATCAATGCTTTTATAAAAAACAAACAATAAAAAATTACAGCAATAAAATAACAATACATAAATCGCGAATAGATGCGCGTCATGAGATCAAGAAGAAATACTCCTTAAGATGCCATCATTTAGCACGATTTTTACACACAACAAAAAGTAAAAATACAAGAGGACTGACACGGGTTATCAAAGGGAGAGGAATGAATCCACTTTTCGTTTTCTCACGGTAAAATCTTCCATCCAGACAATTTTAGCTAGAGCTGGATCTGGTTGAGGAACAAATTCATTGAGTTTTTTGATTAGTTCTTTTGGTGTTGTTGCAACGACTATGATTCGTTTAGCACGCTCGGAAATAAAACCCTTTTCAGCAGAGTAGTCGATGAAAGATAGTAAACCATCAAATAAACCATTGACATTAAACAGACCTATTGGTTTTTGATGAACATTTAGCTGGACTCTGGTAACCACATGAAAAAGTTCCTCAAGAGTGCCAAAACCACCGGGAAGGGTGATAAAGGCGCCAGAATTATTTATCATGTGAGTTATGCGATCTTGCAGATTTACAGATCTAAACTCATCTCCAATAGTTGTCCCGGTTATTTTACTTTCAGCCAGAGGTTTTGGAATTATTCCCAACACTCCTACTCCTTCCATATAGGCAGAAGCAGCAGCTCGTCCCATTAATCCTAGACTTCCTCCTCCATAAACTACATGAATGCATTTTTCTCCTAAGGTACGACCCATGTTGTGGGCTGCTTCAGTAAAGCATGCCTCTTTTCCATAACTAGCTCCACCAAAAATGCAGACTGTGCTAAATTTTTTTGTAGAAGATGATGACTCCATTTTTGAAAAGAAATTTATTTGAGAGAAAAAAAGAAAAGTACAAGTTTGAGGGATGAATAAAAGAAACAAGCACAAAGTTTATTTATAGTAGAAAAATGAGGAAAAATTGTTTAACAAGTTTGTGATTGCGTTGATTGCGCTTCAACTACTCAATAGAATAATGAATGCATTTATTTACGTATCACCTTTTTTATTCAGAAAATCTCACCATACGACAAAAATAAAAGATACTCACGAGTATGTACAGTAGTTGTGATTGTGGCTCACATCTTCCTCTGATTTTACGTTCAGAAACGGCCTAAACGCCTTCTATGAGTCGGGGAGAAGCTTCCCATCCAATTTTCTTACAAATTGGCAAACAGGGTCTTTTAGCGTCAGATTCCCAAGACGTTGTTCATATTCTGGTTTGAATTTATTCCACAAACCTCGAATTCCATAATGTACGAGTCCACTAGGATGCGTGTCAAGAGAAATTTCGATATTATCTAAATTCTCTTTATTCAGACCATCCTTAATGAACTGAATTTTATCTTCCCTGTTTGTAGATGGAATTCCTAAAGATCAACATTTTAAATTACAGTTCCATCTAGCACATTTATAGCAAACGGCTATTATCTTTGCTCGTCGTTTCTTGACATATGAACTTTTTCCAAGCCCTGGTAAAAATCTAGTAGGTATTTTTGTGAATTCACCTGCTATTCTCATTTTGGCTTCAATAATGAATCTTATGTCAAAAGGTATGCTTCTATTCATAAGCAACCTCATCCTTTCAAGTCTCATCTTATAAATTTTTAAAATGACATTTTTGCTAAGAAAGGGAAATCTCTTTTCAATTTTATTCAAAGTTTCTTCCATGAAAAAAAAATAAAAATATAAGAGAAAATATCTACAAATATCAGTTGTTGTGGGAAACTGAAGAATCCGACTTTAATAGTCACGGAGTACCGTTATCCGCCACTTGACCGGACAAACACAATTGAGTACTAAGTTACAATGTCGAGAAAATGTATCCTATAACAATAGTTCACAATGTAAGATTTCAATTATAACACTTATACTTCCCCGGCAACGGCGCCAAAAACTTGACACGTCTTTAGTGTAACTATCGCAAGTGCACGATATCGTATCAAGTAGTAAGTGGACTTTTTGAGTCCGGTTTATCGATCCCACGAGGAATTTAGGTTATATATTGAATTTTACACTATTTAACTATTTGTTATATAGATTTATATGATTGAAACACACAATTTAATAGTTTGGTTTGACAATTGCAAAAAAAATGCAATAATAGTTCTAATATTCAAGGAAATGAAAGATTACACTAATAATAGATTAATAAAAGATATAATGAAATAGTTGGGATTAAAAACTTAGTTCATCATTAGTTATAGAAGATGTATAGGAGATCATAAGATGAATTTACTTATTATGTTGTGTAGATTCGATTTTCCTTAAAAAGAAGGTTTCTCTTTCGAACTATAAAACGCCCCTTATATATTGAATCAATCCACTATATTTCTATGTTGATTGGCTTCAATACATAGCATTAGGTTTTATGAAAATAACTTGAAGAATCATCTAAGATCTGGAGGTATATTTCTATCCCCTAGAACAACTTAGAGTGAAGATCATTTGATCTAATCAAACATATTTTCTTTCGAAACATATGAAGACCATAAATATCGTCATTTATTGGCCAAATAAATAAAGATTGGTAAAACAATGAAAATCACACACAATAATAAGTAATTCATAATAGATCTTTATACAAACTTAAATAAAATGACTAACCTTGTTTATAATCCCAACTTAAGGAACTTAGCCCATTAAGGGTTTAATAAACAAAATACAAGCTTGAGTGGTCATTATTAGTTGAAAAAGAGAAAGAATTGATCCTAACTCCCTTAGTAGATAAAGGAGAAAGAAGCAATAAACTCCCTGAACAACATATGTTATACCACTATTACACAAATCACTCAATAACACAAGTGTGTTCTTTACACAAAAAGAAAATATTACAAAAAGTGGAAAAATATAAGATGAATCATGAATGATGATGGATCTAAGGGGTCTATTTATACACCTAAAGTCATCTAATAGCTCCAAAACTCCAGCATTATTACATTAGATCGGATCAATGCCAGCCATCCCCTCAATAATACATCAAAAGTATAAAAAATTAAACAAATGATCACAATCTGCCAAGAGTTACGGCCGTAACTTTGATGACTTACGGTCGTAACATTGAGGAGTTATGGCCGTAACATGGCTATGGCTTTTTTCTTTGTGAGTTACGCCCGTACTTTATGATGTTACGCCCGTATGGAGTTTCAGACTTCATTTTCAGCCCAGAATTTCTTAGACTTTGCGTTTTTGCCCCAAATCTTCTTCGGATGATAACTTTTGATATATAACTCTGATTTTGAATCCGGAAAGACTGCCGAACTCGTCTCGGAAAGCCCTACAACATGAATACATAAAAAATTCAACAAAGAGAATATTTTATAAACATGTTATTTCTTGAGTAAATTAGTAATTCAATCCGATTAAGACTAGATTTACATCTTCATCCGATAAAAATAAAATTATTAAAAATTAATTAATTAAAAGCAAAAACGAGTAGACTAGCTCAATTATGGGTGAAATATATCGATTCAAACCATGAATAAGTGTATAAAACTGACACTTATCAGTATGCCGCAACCCTTACGGCCGTAAGTCCTCTTCGTCCGAACTGTCCTGAAAACAACGAACGTAAGTTACGGCTGTAATGCAAGCATGTTACGGCCGTAACTCGCTGCTGGACGCCAACGAAACGACAAATCCGACTACTCGACACACATTGCTGAATGATCCGACATACCATACTTGTATGAATATAATTAAGTCCAATAACATACGATAGATGATACTTCCAACACAAGACTACCAATCACGATGATTATGACTATACTCTCATCTCGATTCTCAAACGGAGATGAATGACGATCGGTAATTGATACACGGTTAAAATACGCCAACGAAGAATACAAATGAATGAGTCATGAATGATGAGAGATTATTAATGAGTGAAATAATCCGACAGTGACAACTACTGAATGATAATTACTGAATGATAATTACTGAGTGCTAATGAATGAATTACAACTGGGTATTACATACTCCCCCCTTAAAAAGAGTTTCGTCCCCGAAACTAAGGGTCAAACAACTCGGGATAACTCTCCCGCATACTATCCTCGGTTTCCCAAGTAGCCTCTTCGACTCCGTGTCTAGACCATTGAATCTTGACCAAAGGAATCGTCTTGTTCCTCAACTGTTTGATTCGTCGCTCTAAAACTCGTATAGGACACTCCTCATACGAATGACCATCCGCGATCTCGATTTTGTCGAACTGAAGTATGTGACTCGGGTCGGCAATATATTTCCACAACTGAGAGACATGAAACACATTATGAATTCGGCTCAACACCGGAGGTAAAGCCAATCGATAAGCCAGACTGCCAACGGTCTGATGAATCTCGAACTCAACTTTCCCCGCTTCCCGAAATGGAAAATACCTCGACTCGGGGATACCTTGACCAAAACGTGGTCGCCTGCCTCGAACTCTAGTGGTCGATGACGATTATCTGCATATGATTTCTGTCGACTCTGAGCGGTCAAGAAACGACTCCTGATCAATGCTACCTTCTCACGGGCGGCTATAAGCATATCGGGCTCAGTGCCGATTGATTCTGTTAAATCATCCCAACACAAAGGAGATCGACAACGACGACCGTACAAGGCCTCGTAAGGTGCCATCTTAATCGAAGCATGCCAATTGTTATTGTACGTGAACTCAATCAACGGTAGTTGGGCTTCCCAATCGTCTTTCCAATCGAGGACGCATGCCCTCAACATGTCCTCCAATGTCTGAATAGTCCTCTCTGATTGTCCGTCAGACTGAGAATGAAAAGTTGTGCTGAAATTAAGCTGAGTTCCCATGGCACGATGAACTGATTTCCAAAAATGTGACACGAATCGCCCGTCACGATCAGAAACGATACTCTTAGAAGTACCATACAATCTCACTATCTCTTTGATGAATAACTGGGCAAGTCTCTCGGGACTCCACGTATCCTTAATCTCACTGAAATGAGCTGACTTAGTTAAGCAGTCCACAACTACCCAAATTGTATTCATGCCATGACGACTCGTCGGAAAACTCGTGATGAAGTCCATAGAAATATCTTCCCACTTCCACTCTGTAATAGGGAGAGGTTTCAGCATACCCGTCGGTCGCTGATGTTCTATCTTGACTTGCTGACAGGTTAAACATCTCGACACAAATTCTGCGACTTCTCGCTTCATATTACTCCACCAGTAATTTTGTTTCAACTCCCTGTACATCTTGCTAGACCCCGGATGAATGGAGTAAGGGGTAGCATGAGCTTCTCTCAAAATCGAGTTTTTCAACTCGTCATCTTCCGGTACGCATAACCGATTCTTAAATCGCAAAAGTCCATCCTCGTGGACCACAAATCCAGGGGCTTTCCCTTGAGCCACATCCTCTCAGATGCGCGACAAAAATGGGTCTGAACCCTGATTCACTCTGATCGCCTCCTCAAGTGGCGATGAAATCTCTAACATGCAAAGTTGCCCTTGCACTTGGCCAGAACTGCACTCGATCTCGGGTCTCAGAAATTCCTGCTGAAGCTCCTTCTGAACTGTTAAACGAGCAAGCATTTGCTCCTGAATGGACTTACGACTCAAGGCATCGGCGACAACGTTCGCCTTGCCCGGGTGGTATAGTATCTCAATATCATAATCTTTGATTAGTTCCAACCACCGTCTCTGTCGCATATTTAACTCCTTCTCAGTAAATATATACTTCAAACTCTTATGATCGATGAAAATCTGACAGGTGACGCCATAAAGGTAATGACACCAAATCTTCAACGCGAAAACCATGGCTGCTAGTTCGAGGTCGTGGGTCAGGTAATTGACCTCGTAAGGTCTCAATTTCCGTGAAGCATAGGTAATAACCTTCCCATTCTTCATTAATACACATCCAAGACCATGTCCGGATGCGTCACTAAAAACCACAAATCCTTCCGTCCCTTGTGGCAAGGAAAGGACAGGTGCTGAAATTAAACGGCTCTTGAGTTTATCAAAACTCTGTTGACACGCGTCGGACCACGTGTATTTATTATCCTTTCCCAAAAGGTTCATCATTGGTTGAGCGATTTTAGACACAAATCGCCGGTAATAGCCTGCTAACCCGAGAAAGCTTCGGATTTCCTTAACATTCTTCGGAGGTTGCCAATCTCGGATCGCCTCTGTCTTCTGAGGGTCGACACATACACCGTCTGATGAAATTACATGTCCGAGAAACGTCACCTCGAACATCCAGAACTCACACTTGGAAAACTTTCCATAGATTTGCTCTTGTCTCAACATTTCGAGAACCTGATGAAGGTGAGCCTCGTGCTCCTCTCAGTCACGAGAATAAATCAAAATGTCATCAATGAAGACAACCACAAACTGATCCAAATAGTCGATGAAAACCAAATTCATTAACTCCATGAACACCGCAGGTGCATTAGTTAACCCAAACGGCATTACCACAAACTCATAATGACCATAGCGTGTTCGAAACGCCGTCCTTGCGATATCCAACTCTCGGATTCGCAACTGATGATATCCAGATCTTAAATCGATCTTGGAAAATATTGATCCTCCCTGAAGTTGATCCAAAAGATCATCAATACGGGGTAGAGGATATTTATTCTTGATCGTCACCCTGTTCAACTCCCGATAATCGATATACAAACGAAAAGAACCATCCTTCTTTTTGACAAATAACACTGGTGCTCCCCACGGGAACGCACTCGGTCGGATATAACCTTTCTCGGTCAAATCCTCCAATTTATTCTTCAGTTCTTGCATTTCGGTCGAGGCCATCCGATACGGTGCCTTCGATATTGGAGACGTACCAGGCTCCAACTCAATCGTGAATTCCACATCTCTTCGTGGAGGCAAACCAGGTAACTCGTCTGGAAATACATCGACATATTCTCTCACTACCGGAATATCCGCCAACATTATTGATATAGCACCAATAACCAACACACCCCTGACCGAGTAATTTCACTGCTTTCATCAAGTTGATGACTCTCCCGGAACAATTGGGATTACCTCCCTCAAATACACATTCGACCCCATCGTCTGAAATGATAGTGACCATATGCTTACAGACACTAATGATGACATCGTGACGATCCATCCATTCAATGCCTAAAATAACATCATCTCTAGGTAAATCCACCACGATTAGGTCTGCTAACCAATCACAGCCATGAAGCTGAATCGGACAATCCTTAATCTCACGATCTCTAATAATTCTTCTACCATTAGGTAGACCAATTACATAAGGCTCACAACTAGTGGCACTACCCAGACGTAGTCTACTCGAACATGATTCGGAAATGAATGAATGCGATGCACCAGTATCAAAAAGGGTACACACGGGTTGAGATAGAATATCGAGTGTACTTGAGATCATCCGGGCCTCCGAGTCATCGATCTTATTCATCTGATAAATTCAGGGCTTGCCGGCCCCCGAACCGGATGCTCCTGTCTGATAGCTTTTGGCTCCGCCTTTATTTGCTCCTGTCATCTTAAACGACGCAGACTAAGTGGCCTGATTATGAACAGCTGACTGTTTCGGGGCCTGAGATGACGCTGAAGTAGGTTTTAAGTCTATTCAGCAAAAACGGGCCTTATGCCCAGCAATCCCACAGTTATGGCATGTGATAGTCTGCCTCGGACACTTGGTGTTGAAATGACCCTGTTCTTCAGAATTGAAATAGGTGATGGCCGAACTGGCCACTCGAGACTGTGATTCCGCGGGTCTGGGTGCCACAGGAGGTCGCTCAGAGAAAGTAGAGCCCGTACGAGGCTTCTTGAAGGTTGCCTGACCGCCTTCAGACTGATTACGATTCTTAGACTTCTTGCTAGCAGATGAAGGTTGTTGCTTAGCAATCTACTTAGCAGTAATCTCATAAGTAAGATCTTTCTCGATGAATTCGGCCAGAGTGGTGCAATTGTGATTAAGCAACTGTAATACCCGAGATTTCTGATATGTATTTGGAACTTGTGATATTGAAATTGGTTGCATTTTAATCTGAGTATTATTCTCCGTATTTCATAATCCGGTGTTGTTGAGCGTATGATTTCATGAATGTGATCTAAATTGTGATTCTGCGCATGTAGCGCACGCTATCGACTAAGTGTAGCGTACGCTAACTTGGATCCATAGCGCACGCTGTGAAGGAACCTTAGCGCACACTATACGTGGTCAATATGATTGAGATGTGTTGGTAGGTGAGATCAGGCCGGGGATCTTGGTCGGATTATGTCGGGATGAACCTGGACGGCTTTCGGGAAAAAGCCAAGTCAACGCGTTAGCGCACGCTACTCATATGAGGATAGCGCACGCTAAAGGCTGAGTACAGTGAAATCAGTAAGTTTCAAATAGCCGTTAGCGCACGCTATGAATATGGACTAACGCGCGCTAATAACCATTTTCTATATATAGGACAACATCCTTTTTCATATTTTCAGACTTTTCACTTCCCACATCCGAATTCTTGAACTTAGAGAGTCACTCTCTTCATCCTAAACACTTCATATCAGCATCCTAGCTCGAGTTGAAGATTTGTAGATCATTGGGGATTGGTGTTCAAGCCTTCGGCGTTGGATTTCTTCGAATTCCTCCTTGTTCTTCACTACTTTGAGGTAGGTGATGTAATATCCGCAATTTTCGATTTTCGGTAAATTTCTTTTTTCGGTCGGAGTCCGTTTTGACGACTCGCTCATGACCTTTTCGTCATTCTGAGAATGATTAATTCTGCACTTTTTGTCATCCGAGTTCGTTTCGGTGTCGTTTTGTTGAGTTCCGTGCTTTTTAGCGACTTTTCCGCGCTTGAGTTCGATTCTTGCGAATCTCGTTGGCTCATTGTTTCGAGTTTCCCGTAAGTCCGTTTAACTTTGTTAGACGTGTTGTGAACTTCGGTTTGGTTATTCGATCATGTATCGTGATTTCCGGGCGTTTTGGGCCATTTTGTAATTTCTTAAAAGTTACGGGTATCCGTATCTGTAATTGTTGTCTCGACCCGTTTCTTCGTCGCGTATGATTAATTATGGTATTATGTTTTCATTTCGGGTCGTTGATGTTGTCCGCGAACTTTTCGTCGTGTTCGTTCCGTACGTTTTCGGAAATCGGGTCGTTGAGCCCCGGTGGTCAGGTACTGGCCGGACGGTTGCGGGACTGGCCGGACGGTTGCGGGACTGGCCGGACAATTGCGGGCACAGGCCGGACGGGTGCCGCAGGAACCGGCATAGTGCACGCTACGGCCGGAACGCTGCGCGCGCTAACCGGCAGGTGTAGCGCACGCTATCTACCGCCTAACGCGCGCTTCTCGAGTGCAGGCGGTGGGGTTACGAGGTTACGGACTCGGCCAGATCGGCGAGTAGCGCACGCTACTATCGGTCGTGGCGCGCGCTAACCGGGCATGGGTGGCGACGCTGCCGTCCGACTAGCGACGTTGCACGGGCGAGCTGTTTAGTCCGGAGGCTCTTTGGGCCAGTCGGCTAGCGCGCGAAGCTTCGCCGTAGCGCACGCTTAGCGAGTCGGACGTGTTTGGTCGGCAGGGTTGGTCGGTGATGCCGGGTCGTGCGGGCCCTGGCCGAGGGTACTCGGCCGATACCGGCCGATAGCGCACGCTAGTCCGGGAAGGCTAGCGCACGCTAGTTCCGGCCCAGTATAAATGTGACATAGCAGTCACATTTCATCTCGTTTTTCATTTCCTTCCTTCTCCGTCCGCGGATGGCGATTCATGGGTGACGAAGCCATGTTGTTTAACAACAAATCCATGAAGTTCCTGAGTTCATAACATCAATCAATCGTCCGTTATCATCCTTTGATCCAGCGAATCAAGGTAATCTTCCTTAGAACCCTAATTTCGCGAATTTGGGGATTTTTGCATTTTCGTCTGATTCGTTACGTGTTGTTGATTAATTCATGATGGTTATGATTAATCTTGGTAGTATTCTTTTGTTTAACATCATTTAATCCATTGTTCTTCGTCGAATCGAAGTATATTTCTTGATTTCCTTCGAATTGACTTTTTGGGGGATTTGTCCCCGATCTCGTTTTTCATCCGTTTTCGATGGATCAATTATGGTTAAATGATGTTGTTAAACATATTCTATGGATTGTATATCCATATTTCAACTTGGAATTCCGTTTTCGGGTTTTGACGGGACGAATCGTGTTCTTGGCCGTTTTGGGGGAAATCCTTGAACCTTCGTCATTTGATCTTTGAATTCAGCGGCTTTGGGTCGTACTTTGGAATTCATTTTCGTTGTTATTGTTTTCGTTCGTAGTTCATTATTGTGGATTGTCATTCGGTGGAGTCGGCGAGTTCGTAGTCGGTTCGTGCCAACCTACTTCGGCCAATTCTCCGCGTTGTGGTTATTCGAGGCAAGTACCTTGCCCATACTTTTCTCGTTTTATAGATATGATGATCGGTGGTCGTCTTGATGTGTTTGTTTGGTTATTTGAAATGAAGTTTCAAAAGATTTCGGTTTGGCCTCGTTAAAGGCTCTCTTTCAAAACGCGTGTGTGTTTTGTGAACGGCGTGTTTGGGAATTGATTATGATTTGATCATTTTGAACGTTGAAGGCTTTGGTGATATCCCTGTTGTTTAAAGTGATGGAATCGTGTATTCCGTGTTTAATCTTGTTATTGTATTTTTGAAGAGTTTGATAATGTTGTCGGATAAATGGCCATCTCTAGTAAGTATTCTTGATGAACTTACATTCTTAGCATATTAGTATTGCGTGAGTAACGTGTGTGTGTATGCTCACTACGGGTTAGATCCGACGGGGTCTCGGTAGGGCTCCACGAAGCTGTGGAACGGCGAGCTTGCTTTTAACCACTATGGGTTAGATCCGACGGGGTCTCGGCAGGGATCCACGAAGCTGTGGGTCCGCGGTTAATTGTGGTGCATTTTACAAATGTGACTTGATTATGGCATTTCCGGAAATGAGTGCTTTTGAACGGTTTTCATGATCGCATGCATTGACTAAGTGTGTAAGAGGTAAGTTGTTCGTTTGGCCTACTTGGCTAGGATGGCTCTAGAGTATTTTGTCGTTTATGTTAAATCCTTTATTTGTGGATTTTGATGTTGGGAGACGAACCTTGTTGTCGTTCTCGTGTACTGTGAGTTTGATGATATTTGGGGCTAAAATCCCAACGATTTTGTAAAGGTCATTTGACGGATTTGGGGCTAAAATCCCAATGGTTTGGTAAAGGTTATTTTATGGAAAGTAAAACCTTTGGGGTGGTGACCCCTTTTGTCTTTTGGTTTTCGAAAAGTAGGATTTGATAATCCTAAATTGTTTTCTATTAAAACTCCCGATGGTATTTCAAATCATTTTATAAATTGTTTCCCTTGATATTTTGATCTTGAAATTTTGGGAAGTATTTACTCAAACTCTTGCCTCGGGAAGTGTTCATCTTGTTGTATTTGAATCTTTGAGGATTCCAAATTATTATCGTTCGTGGAATGTGAATTGTATGGCTCGTATTTGCACTTTGTTCTTGCACTAGAAAAACAGTGGAGTTTTGCTAACCCCCGAGTATTCGGGGGGTGGATGTCTGTTTTTGCATTCAGGTTTTGGAGCATAACACAGGGTCGGCACGAAGGATGATGAAAGATGATCGATACTAATCACATGAGGAACCGTACTTTGTTTATTGGTTCAGTTGTACTCTATTTTTCCGCTGCTATATTTTCCCGTTGTACGGGTGTGGTTGTATTTTGACCCCTGCGTGGGCATGAATTGTATTTGAGTTGTATGTATTTATTGAAATACCAAATCGGTCTACTGAGTCGTTTTAGCCTTAAAGGCATGGTTGAGTTGTTATATGTCGTTACCAGCCTGGTAGATCCTTGAAGAAAGGTTCTACGGCGTGTAATATCCCTGAGCGGATTGGGGGTGTTACATAAATGGTGATCGATACTAATCACATGAGGAACTGTACTTTGTTTATTGGTTCAGTTGTACTCTATTTTCCGCTGCTATATTTTCCCGTTGTATGGGTGTGGTTGTATTTTGACCCCTGCGTGGGCATGAGTTGTATTTGAGTTGTATGTATTTATTGAAAGACCAAATCGGTCTACTGAGTCGTTTTAGCCTTAAAGGCATGGTTGAGTTGTTATATGTCGTTACCAGCCTGGTAGATCCTTGAGGAAAGGTTCTACGGCGTGTAATATCCCTGAGCGGATTGGGGGTGTTACATAAATGGTATCGGAGCTTAGGTTGAGGAAACCTAGGCAGACGGGTCAAGTCGTGTTTTTTGAGTCTTGTTTCGTCGGATTTTATCCGATCGAGTCGTGTCGCGACGCGTCGTTTGAGTTTGTTGGTCGTGATTAGTATCGTGGGGCGATCATCATCTTCGTGCGACCTGTGGAAGTAAGTCTCCCTTCTTTGTGTTGTGCCTCGTGTGACACGAGCTATTTTTATGATTATTTGTTAAGTGGTGGAATCCTTATGTGGATTTTGATTTCACGATATGTATTTAGTCGACTCTCGTATTTGATTTATACGAGGAGTGTCGTCGCTTGTGATGTCTTTTTATTGTTGTTTTTGTCCGTGGCTGATGATTT
Source organism: Orobanche coerulescens (assembly GCA_033398695.1). Taxonomy (NCBI): domain Eukaryota; kingdom Viridiplantae; phylum Streptophyta; class Magnoliopsida; order Lamiales; family Orobanchaceae; genus Orobanche; species Orobanche coerulescens. The sequence goes on from CM065806.1 coordinate 18,327,783, forward strand.
TCGAATCGATTTGCACGTTTTACAAGTTCTATTGTGGAAGCTTTGTGCTTATACACGTTCGACTTGTTCACTAGCCAGTGCGGGAGGGTCCTTAGAGGCCTCGAATGGGGTCTGTGGTTTTGTTCTGAATGTGGTATTTTATCGTTTATTTCCGTTTAAAGACATGTATTGTCTTGATTTTAAACGTTTTGATGCGTGTACTAGGAGTTGTTTTAGTGAACGTCGATATGTGTGAGTTTTGGGCATTCTGGCTTATTGGATTTTTGAAAAAACTTGAGTATCTTAGAAAAATAAATTTCGAGACATACTTTTCAAATGAGTTATTTTCTTGTGGTACATCCTAGGTGCCACAATATATTTCAAAAATTTTCTACTTCGAGGACCAAAATGCTTTGAGATATTTTCAATGTTTTAGAAACACTTTTATTTAGACCCGAGGGTCGAATATTTTGAAAGTTTTCACTAAGTTAAAGTGTCCTCAATTTTATGAAATGCAAAATGGTTCTCCAAAGTCTCGATAACGATGTTTCACGTTTGTATTTTTTTGAAAGGTGATACTCAAGATCAACCGGTATTCTTCAAATTATTTTCAAAATGAGGTTTTCGTTTTTAAAACCTATCCATTCCCGTTTGAGGGCTGGGTATGTATGTATGATGTTCGCGTTGTCATTTTGATACTTTCTCCCGAGTATGATCGAATTGGCGGTGTGAGCGTTCAGTCGTTTTCCACACATTTGTTGTGTTAGCCTCTGTGAGAGGTGGGATGTTGGTATTGAATATTGTCGTCGCGTAGTGATTTCTGCGTTGTCGCGCATGTGCGAGCTGTTAGAGCTTGGTTTGGTATGACCGTGTGCGTCGGTCATGGTTCCGTTACGTGTCGGTTTTTTAATGTCTTGTTACCTTGCTCCCGTTTTGTGAATTTCGTGGACGAGGTCGGAGGTAATGCCCGTACCATTTTGACTTCTGTATTTTCTCTTTCTCCAGTCTATCGATTCGCTCATGTTTGTTGATACCTTATGAACTTGTTCGGTATTTCAGTTTCATCGTCCGAACGAGCTATGATCTTGTTTTGAGTCGATCTGGTTATCGCTGTGACTTTTTCGAGTTCGGTTCGATTCTTGTGAACCTTGTTCGGGAGTAACATCATTTGGTTCTACTAGTTCTTTTATTCGAAGTGGATCGGATTTGGAACTCTTGTGTTTTCAACTCTGTCGACTCATTATGTTCGTTGACATTTCTGAGCTTGTCTTGCCCCTTGCTTTTGTTGATCGAACGAGTGTGGTGTTGTTTCGGAATAACTCGTTTGTCGTTGTGACCTTTCAATCGCTATTCCCTTTCCTGTGGATCTTATGGGAATGCATGTCTTGTAGTTTTCGCCAGATCATCCTGGGAGTTGTTGTTTGAATTTTATTATCCTTCGTGTTTCGGACATGATTGTTCGATCTTTGTTGTCTCGATCGTTTGCTTGTTCAGTTTTTGTTCTCGTTTCGTGATTGTTGAGCATTCAGGCTCCTTCCTAATTCCCTTAAGTTCGGGAAATTAGTCTCGTTTTCGATCTTCCAACCCTTGGGCGGTGGAATTCCGTATTTGTTCAGCGACTGGCTCGCGTTTTGATCAACGTACCGTTAGGTTGGTCAATCGTATTGATTTTCGTTCGTTGTGTTTTGCGATTGTTCGGATAATTGACTTGATTGTATTATCCATTTGATGACGCTTGTCATTTGTTGGTTTTATTATATCCCTAGCGGCGACGTTGTGTTGGTCGCCGTGGAGCGTGTTTTCACGCCTTATATTCTTTTGCGTTGTTTGTAACATTTCGCCGTTGGGCGTTAGTTACGCATTCTTGTGTATCTCGTTGAGTTTTTCCTGGCGGAATATTTCTTCTCCCTACTTGTTTTAAGTTTCGGGACGAAACTTCTTTTAAGGAAGATAGAATGTAATATCCGCAATTTTCGATTTTCGGTAAATTTCTTTTTTCGGTCGGAGTCTGTTTTGACGACTCGCTCATCACCGTTTCGTCATTCTGAGACTGATTAATTCTGCACTTTTTGTCATCTGAGTTCGTTTCGGTGTCGTTTTGTTGAGTTCCGTGCTTTTTAGCGACTTTTCCGCGCTTGAGTTCGATTCTTGCGAATATCGTTCGAAACTGCTGTTTCGAGTTTCCCGTAAGTCCGTTTAACTTTGTTAGACGTGTTGTGAACTTCGGTTTGGTTATTCGATCACGTATCGTGATTTCCGGGCGTTTTGGGCCATTTTTTAATTTCTTAAAAGTTACGGGTATCCGTATCTGTAATTGTTGTCTCGACCCGTTTCTTGGTCGCGTATGATTAATTATGGTATTATGTTTTCATTTCGGGTCGTTGATGTTGTCCGCGAACTTTTCGTCGTGTTCGTTCCGTACGTTTTCGGAAATCGGGTCGTCGAGCCGGTGGTCGCATCGCCGGACGGTTATGGATCGGGCCGGATGGTTGCGGGGCTGGCCGGACGATTGCGGGCACCGGCCGGACGGGTGCGGCAGAACCGGAGTAGCGCACGCTACGGCCGGAATGCGCGCGCTAACCGGCAGTGTAGCGACGCTATCGGCCGCCTAACGACGCTATCGGTGCGGGCGGTGGGGTTACGAGGTTACGACTCGCCAGATCGGCGAGTAGCGCACGCCATCGCTTGCCGTAGCGCGTGCGCTAACCGGAAGGGGTGGCGACGCTGTCGGCCGACTAGCGACGCACGGGCGAGCTGTTTAGTCCAGAGGCTACTGGACAGGTCGGCTAGCGCGCGCAGGCTTCCGGCCGTAGCGCACGCTAGCGGGAGTTGGGTCGACAGGTTTGGTCGGCAGGGTTGGTCGGTGATGCCGGGTCGTGCGGGCCCTGGCCGAGGGTACTCGGCCGATACCGGCCGATAGCGCACGCTAGTCCGGGAAGGCTAGCGCACGCTAGTTCCGGCCCAGTATAAATGTGACATAGCAGTCACATTTCATCTCGTTTTTCATTTCCTTCCTTCTCCGTCCGCGGATGGCGATTCATGGGTGACGAAGCCATGTTGTTTAACAATAAATCCATGAAGTTCTTGAGTTCATAACATCAATCAATCGTCCGTTATCATCCTTTGATCCAACGAATCAAGGTAATCTTCCTTAGAACCCTAATTTCGCGAATTTGGGGATTTTTGCATTTTCGTCCGATTCGTTCCGTGTTGTTGATTAATTCATGATGGGTATGATTAATCTTGGTAGTATTCTTGTGTTTAACATCATTTAATCCATTGTTCTTCGTCGAATCGAAGTATATTTCTTGATTTCCTTCGAATTGACTTTTTGGGGGATTTGTCCCCGATCTCGTTTTTCATCCGTTTTCGATGGATCGATTATGGTTAAATGATGTTGTTAAACATATTATATGGATTGTATATCCATATTTCAACTTGGAATTCCGTTTTCGGGTTTTGACGGGACGAATCGTGTTCTTGGCCGTTTTGGGGGAAATCCTTGAACCTTCGTCATTTGTTCTTTGAATTTAGCGGCTTTGGGTCGTACTTTGGAATTCATTTTCGTTGTTATTGTTTTAGTTCGTAGTTCATTGTTGTGGATTGTCGTTCGGTGGAGTCGGCGAGTTCGTAGTCGGTTCGTGCCAACCTACTTCGGCCGATTCTCCGCGTTGTGGTTATTCGAGGCAAGTATCTTGCCCATACTTTTCTCGTTTTATGGATATGATGATCGGTGGTCGTCTTGATGTGTTTGTTTGGTTATTTGAAATGAAGTTTCAAAAGATTTCGGTTTGGCCTCGTTAAAGGCTCTCTTTCAAAATGCGTGTGTGTTTTGTGAACGGTGTGTTTGGGAATTGATTATGATTTGATCATTTTGAACGTTGAAGGCTTTGGTGATATCCCTGTTGTTTAAAGTGATGGAATCGTGTATTCCGTGTTTAATCTTGTTATTGTATTTTTGAAGAGTTTGATAATGTTGTCGGATAAATGGCCATCTCTAGTAAGTATTCTTGATGAACTTACATTCTTAGCATATTAGTATTGCGTGAGTAACGTGTGTGTGTATGCTCACTACGGGTTAGATCCGACGGGGTCTCTGTAACACCCCCGATATATTCAGGAATATTACAGCGCCGTAAATCCTTTACATAAGGATTTACAAGGCTGATTAAAAGAAAAGACAACAACAGATACCGCTTTATGCAATTGCTGAAGTAAAATACAACCGTCTGGTTCAAAAATCGAAATACAATTATCCAATGAAAAGTTATTATTACATCATTAAAATCCCAACAGTATAAACGGACGACGTACTCGAGTACTTATTGAAATATCCAACAAATAACAGATAAGAAACCCGTAGGAACATCACTATGCACCCTCGTCGTCAAGCATCTCCAGAGGATGTATACCCACTCTCATGGATCCTGAACAAACAAAATGTTCACCCCCGAAGGGGTTAGCACAACGATGCTAGTACAAGTACAATAATCATACAACAGTGATATAATCAACAATTATATCATACAAGTTTCTCCAACGAGAATATCCACAACATATATCATATCATAACGGTTTCAACATACTGATGGTATTCCAACGATCCAGCGCACACAGCTATAGATTCCCATGATGATCCCGTCGGACCAACACATGGTGGAACTACCTGTCCAACGATCCAAAGACACAAACTATAGATTCCCATGATGATTCCGTCGGATCAACACATGGTGGACGTATAATCACAACATATTTATACGATACAATCACATTGTCATAATATAAGCATTTCTAATTAGAATACTTGCCTCCTCAAGACAAGAACAATACTTCCACGAGAACGAAACGCTCGAAGGTTGCCCCTCTCGATCAATAACGTAGCAAAGTTCGAACCTTAAATAAGAGAAATAACATGGATTTCATCTTAGGTCGAACGAACATCTACCAAATCCGACTTACGGTTGCGAGTCTATAAAACGAAAACTCGACTGAATAACGTACATTACATGTCCTCTGTAACGTACGTTAAACTTATTCGTTAGCGTACGTAAACTATGAAGTATAGCGTACGCTAAACATATACCAACAGTTCCTCTCTGATCAGTCGTCTGATAGTATAACGTGCGTTACGTATCAAACGTAGCGTACGTTAACAACGTCATATAACGTACGTTAGTAACCAAACTTAACGTACGTTAATCATGCATGTCAGTTTCTCACTGGATGGATGACTGGCTCGATTAGTGACGAAGTATTACGAAATTCTTAGTGAGTAATCTAATATACCTTCAAATATATATCATACTCATGAATGATCTTCGGATTAATACCTTCAATTTCAAGGATACGGATATCATCGTAATACTATTTTCCATCTTGATCGAAATACTCATGTAAGATTCGGTTGGTCTAAGGTTGATGTAATTGATCTAATATCGTCATTAAATCCAGGCTTATACCGACGGCGAACTACTTATTCCATCTATGCAAGCAAGATTACAACTATGATGATTCTTTCCAAAATCCATTGGTAAAAGTGGAAATTGACACTCAGTTTAAAATCAACATGACGATAACATTTGATACGGTTAATAATTCACTATTCTCATCTATGCCATAACCAGGTTCAACTACGGTGTTCTACACCATAATAGTTCGATCATTATAGTTTAAATATGATACTAGGTCGCATACGTCGTCAAAGTGATCTACTGTTCTTGGTAATGCGATCATATCGTCTTAATCAACATAACTTCAAGATTGGAAGTAGTATAACATACCTTAAGAGGAAGATAATACTGAGACTCTAAGTAAAAATCCAACTCCGGTTGCTTCAACGCCGACTCGTGATGATTTCTACTCCAAAGTCCAATATAAGTTGTCTTCAATGATCAAGTAGTGTCATACAAGCTCAATGATTCAGTAACAATTGATATAAAGGTGTTAAAAGAGGCTGGAAATCTTCTGGGGACGAATATGGTGAAGTTTAGGAGCAAAAGGACGAGCTGAAATGAAATGGGGTGCTGCTCCTTTTATAACTTTCTGAGTGTTACGTACGCTAGGGCTACTTCATAACGTACGTTATCGTTCAAAATAGTTCACTGTCTGATTTCTGAACTTCATTACGTACGCTATACTAAACGTGTTACGTACGTAACCCATATAATTTGCGTACGCTACACAATGTCCATAACGTACGTTAAGTCGTTGACTTAAAAAGGTGTCGATTCATGTCATGCGAATGCGGTGGGTATCTTGGTCGAGCCCACCACCATGTACTCCATGTGCTAGCCGCCCACCCAATAATTGACCGCATTACGACGCCACGTTTCATCCGTAGCGACGTTAACACTACTGCATTACGACGTTAAGTTACATTCTTAACGTACGTTATCACGTATATGCATGGAGAAAAATTTATATGTTGCCACACCCATGTATAAAGATACAAATACGATAATGATCATACTCCATTATCAATATCATCATTCCCAAGATAATACAGGGTTCAATGTACAGATGAAATACACAGTAATAAATCTGGTTATTACATACTCTCCTACTAAAAAGGAGTTTCGTCCCGAAACTCAAGACGAAAATAACTCGGGATATCTGGACTTCATGCCATCTTCCGTTTCCCATGTGGCTTCTTCCACTCCATGGCGTGACCATTGAACTTTGACTAAAACGATGGGTTTGTTTCTCAACTGCTTAACTCGACTCTCGAGTATCTTGACCGGTCTTTCTTCAAACGTCCCATCCTGCGCGACTTCGATCTCGCCGAAATCAATGATATGACTGGGATCTGGTACATACCTCCGTAATTGAGATACGTGGAACACGTTATGTACATGGCACAGTGACGGTGGCAATGCTAATCTATATGCCAACTCTCCAACTCTCTCAAGGATCTCAAATGGTCCGATATATCTCGGACTTAGCTTTCCTTTCCTTCCGAAACGAAATATTCCCCGAGTAGGTGAAACCTTTAAAAGTACGTGGTCTCCAATACTGAATTCCAAAGGGCGACGACGTACGTCTGCGTAAGATTTCTGGCGGCTCTGGGCGGTCAACAGCCTTTCACGAATCAAGGCTATCTTCTCTCAAGTCTGTACGATCAACTCTGGTTCTGTTCCGATCAAGTCCGATGAATCATCCCAGCATAGGGGCGATCTGCATCTCCTCCCGTATAATGCCTCAAACGGTGCCATCTTAATGGAAGCATGCCAACTATTGTTGTAGGTAAATTCAATCAACGGTAGATGAATTTCCCAATCAGTTGACCAATCTAAGGCGCAGGCCCTTAGCATGTCTTCCACCGTTTGTATAGTTCTTTCCGATTGTCGTCGTCTGCGGGTGATAAGTCGCATCAAGTTCAATTCGGTCCCCAAGGCCTTATGAACTGCTTTCCAAAAGTGAGACACAAAACGGCCGTCTCGATCAGAAACAATGGTCTTCGGCGTACCATGTAATCGAACTATCTCCGAAATAAATACTCGTACCAACTTCTCTGGTCCCCATGTATCCTTAATGCCTATAAAATGAGCTGATTTGGTTAAACGATCAACTATCACCCAAATCATGTTCATTCCTGTCCTGGTTCTCGGTATATTAGTGATAAAGTCCATCGATATGTCCTCCCACTTCCATTCAGGAATCGGGAGTGGCTTCAACATTCCGGCAGGCCGTTGATGCTCGATCTTAACTCACCGACAAGTCAAGCATTTGAAACATAGTCCGCTACATCTTTCTTCATGTTTCACCGTAAATTTTGCTTCAAGTCCTTATACATTTCTTGGTGCACAGGTGGATAGAATAGGGTGAATCGTGAGCTTCCTTCATAATCGTCTGCTTGTAATATCGATATCGTGAACGCAGAGTCGGTTCTGAAATTTCAAAATTCCATCATCATGAATTAGGAATCCGGGGCCTTTCCTTGATTACTTCATCACGTACTCCGAATCATCGGAGGATCATCCGCCTGTCTGGATTTGATTTCTTCGGTTAATGATGAAGTTATCTCCATCACGCACAGTTGTCCTTGGACTCTTTGTAACCACACTTCGATTCCTTCACGAATCATCTCTCGTTGAAGGCTAAGTTGGGAGGTCAGTGTCTCCAACATTTGAATAGAGACAGGCTTGCGGCTAAGTGCATCGGCCACTACATTCGCTTTGCCTGGATGATATAAAATCTCCAAGTCATAGTCCTTGATCAGCTCTAACCATCTTCTTTGCCGCATGTTCAACTCTTTCGATCGAATATGTACTTGAGACTCTTATGATCCGTAAAGATCGCGGTGAGTCCGTGCAGATAATGCCTCCAGATCTTCAAAGCAAAAACCACTGCCGCTAGCTCCAAATCATGTGTTGGGTAATTTACTTCATAAGATTTGGTGTCGCGGCATAAGCGATCACCTTATCATTACGCATCAATACGCACCCAAGTCCTTGGTTCGAAGCATCACTGTAAACTATAAATCCTCCAGTTCCCTGTGGAAGTGATAGAATCGGTGCCGTTGTCAATCTCTTCTTCAATTCATCAAAGCTAATCTGACATAACGCATTCCATTCAAACTTTTGAGTTTTCTGAAGGAGTCGAGTAAGTGGGCGGGAAATTTTGGAAAACCCTTCCACGAACCGACGATAATACCCAGCGAGTCCTAAGAAACTTCGGACTTCTTTCACATTCTTTGGAGGCTTCCAATCCATAATTGCTTCGATCTTCTGAGTATCTACTCGGACTCCTTCAGCTGACACCACATGGCCGAGGAACATTACTTCTTTTAGCCAGAATTCACACTTGGAAAGTTTGGCGTACAATTGCTCGCTTCTCAAAAGTTCCAATACAATCCGCAAATGTTGCGCATGTTCTTCCGGGTTCTTAGAATATACCAGAATATCATCAATGAATACGACCACAAATTTATCCAAAAATTCGATGAACACTCGGTTCATCAACTGCATGAATACAGCAGGCGCATTAGTGAGTCCAAATGGCATCACTATAAACTCATAGTGTCCGTAGCGAGTTCTGAATGCTGACTTTGGAACATCAGATTCTTTAATCCTCAGCTGATGGTATCCTGATCTTAGATCGATTTTTGAAAACACTGTTGCTCCTTGCAACTGGTCAAACAGATCATCAATCCGTGGCAACGGATACTTGTTCTTAATCGTCATCTTGTTCAGCTCTCGGTAATCAATACACAGTCGAAGCGATCCATCCTTCTTTCGAACAAAAAGAACTGGTGCTCCTGCAGTAAAACGCTGAATATAGCCTTTGTCCAGTAATTCTTCCAGTTGCTTCTTCAGTTCGTACATCTCCGTAGGTGCCATGCGATACGGTGCCTTAGAAATTGGTGTAGCTCCGGGTTCTAGCTCAATCGTGAATTCTACTTCCCGTCGTGGAGGTAGTCCAGGTAACTCGTCAGGAAATACATCTGGAAATTCGTTCACAATATGAATGGATGAGAGTTCCACAATTTCATCTTCTTTCTTCATTGCATAACACCAGTACCCGATACAGCCCTGTTTCAACAATTTGACAGCTTTCATTGCTTTGATCAACTTTCCTGAGCTTCCTGGTTTCCATCCTTCAAACAGTACTTCGGAGCCATCATCAGCGATTAGCGAAATATTCCTCCTTCGGTAATTTACAATTGCTCCATATCGATTAAGCCAATCGTCTCCGAGTATTAGGTCATCTCCTTGCATTTCTATCACAATTAGGTTTGAGAGCCATTTCTTACCCCCAAATAATACAGGAAAATCTCTAGTCTCTAAGTTCCCAACAATCCTCTCTCCACTCGGTAAACCAACAACATAAGGTTCACAAGTATGAAAACCAGAAATATTCAAACGATTTACACAAGATAAAGAGATAAAAGAATGCGTAGCTCCTGTATCGAATAAAACGCTAACTGGTTGGGAAAGAATCTGGACAGTACCTGATGCGACAGCAGCATCCTGATCGTCTGTCCTCCTCATCTCATATAGGTGTGGGGGAACAGATCCGGCACTCGATGCCCCCTTTTGGTCCCATTGTCCTCTGCCTCGTCCACGGCCAAAATTTTGAGGCATCTGAACACTTTGCTGCGTCTGTTGAATACTAGCTTCCTTCTGAACTGGCTGTAATGAACGGGTTCCTTTGTATTTGGTGGCGTCCTTGCAGAACGTCGCACGGTGCCCTTCCTGTCCGCAGTCAAAGCATGTAACTGGGGTGCGCAAACAATCGCGCCAAAGGTGGCCTGGGCGACCACAATTAAAACACTTCCTAACTGTATCCGTCGTGGCTGACACTGATCCGTAATTCTTTCCGTTCTTAGATGGGTGCGGAGGTTTCTTGAAAGAAAAAGAAGTCTGGGCCTTGGGGGCCACCGCTTTGTGCTCTGTAAAGTACCAGAGACTTTCTGTTTCTTCGATTCCATAAACTTCTCCATTCTTTGCTTCTTTAATTTCATACGCCAAAGCCTTATCTGGTATTGGCGGAGAGTGGTACATTCAAAACCGGACATGTACCTCTGGATTTCTCGGTTTCATTCTCATTTCAAAATGAATCATCATCTCCGCATCTGCTCGACCGGATGTCGAACAAATGCTAATTCCGGTTAAACGTCTTGATAAATGCAGGATACGGGTTCATCCGATGGTCGAGCAGAGAAAATTCTCGAATTTTGGCTTCCCTCACGGAGGAGGGCAATCGAGCCTCCATCATCATTTTAAATTCCGCCCAATCGGCATCATGATCTACGGGTCGGATAGCTTCCCACCACTCGGACGCTTCTCTGTCGAAAGCACCGGGCAATAGGAGCTCTCTGTCATTAGGGCAATTAATCCCAAAGAAAATTTTCTCCAGTTCCTTCAACCAATGGTCCCAAGTGGGAGTCTCGGAAAAGCCGTCAAATTTGGGTGGTTGCATCTTTGCCACCTCTTGTAACCATCGGTCACCTCGATTTCCCATTTCGGAATCCTTTGTTGTCCATCTCCCCGCCAATTCCTCGCCACTTTCATTCGGTCCACGACCTGTGCGAACTGAGTCATCTGGTTCACGACTTGACGAAGGATTTCTGGTACACCAGGTTCCGGTTCGTTATTGATGGATTGCTGCGGCTCGCTTGAGCTATGACTAGCCTGATTAGAAGGCGACGCCTCTCTTTCAGCATTCCTCCGTCCGCGTCCACGACCGCGACCACGTCCACGTCCGCCTCTCAACATACTGTAAGTACAAGTACTTAATATACAGGAAACAACATTGTTCTAATGTTCAAGTATAAAGAGACACAACATGTAAAGAATGAGATAGAGTTTATGAACTTACAACCACCGTTCGCATGAAGACGTAGGCAGTGCGGTGATGTCATTCACGGCCGGTTACCTCAAAAGACATAAATGACCCCTACTTTAACCCAACGGCCAATATATCCATAATCTTAGCTCCGATACCATATTCTGTAACACCCCCGATATATTCAGGAATATTACAGCGCCGTAAATCCTTTACATAAGGATTTACAAGGCTGATTAAAAGAAAAGACAATAATGTATACCGCTTTATGCAATTCTCAAGTAAAATACAACCGTCTGTTCAAAATCGAAATACAATTATCCAATGAAAAGTTATTATTACATCATTAAAATCCCAACAAGATAAACGGACGACGTACTCGATTACTTATTGAAATATACAAAAAATAATGCATAAGAAACCCTACGAACATCACTTTGCACCCTCGTCGTCATGCATCTCCAGTGGTTGTTTCCCCACTCTCCTGGATCCTGAACAAACAAAATGTTCACCCCCGAAGGGGTTAGCACAACGATGCTAGTACAAGTACAATAATCATACAACAGTGATATAATCAATAATTATATCATACAAGTTTCTCCAACGAGAATATCCACAACATATATCACATCATAACGGTTTCAACATACTGATGGTATTCCAACGATCCAGCGCACACAGCTATAGATTCCCATGATGATCCCGTCGGACCAACACATGGTGGAACTACCTGTCCAACGATCCAGCGCACACAGCTATAGATTCCCATGATGATTCCCGTCGGATCAACACATGGTGGACGTATAATCACAACATATTTATACGATACAATCACATTGTCATAATATAAGCATTTCTAATTAGAATACTTGCCTCGGTTCGAAGACAAGAACAATACTTCCACGAGAACGAAACGCTCGAAGGTTGCCCCTCTCGATCAATCACGTAGCAAAGTTCGAACCTTAAATAAGAGAAATAACATGGAATTCATCTTAGGTCGAACGAACATCTAACAAATCCGAATTACGGTTGCGAGTCTATAAAACGAAAACTGTCTGACCTGAATAACGTACGTTACATGTCCTCTGTAACGTACGTTAAACTTATTCGTTAGCGTACGTAAACTATGAAGTATAGCGTACGCTAAACATATACCAACAGTTCCTCTCTGATCAGTCGTCTGATAGTATAACGTGCGTTACGTATCAAACGTAGCGTACGTTAACAACGTCATATAACGTACGTTAGTAACCAAACTTAACGTACGTTAATCATGCATGTCAGTTTCTCACTGGATGGATGACTGGCTCGATTAGTGACGAAGTATTACGAAATTCTTAGTGAGTAATCTAATATACCTTCAAATATATATATCATACTCATGAATGATCTTCGGATTAATATCTTCAATTTCAAGGATACGGATATCATCGTAATACTATTTTCCATCTTGATCGAAATACTCATGTAAGATTCGGTTGGTCTAAGGTTGATGTAATTGATCTAATATCGTCATTAAATCCAGGCTTATACCGACGGCGAACTACTTATTCCATCTATGCAAGCAAGATTACAACTATGATGATTCTTTCCAAAATCCATTGGTAAAAGTGGAAATTGACACTCAGTTTAAAATCAACATGACGATAACATTTGATACGGTTAATAATTCACTATTCTCATCTATGCCATAACCAGGTTCAACTACGGTGTTCTACACCATAATAGTTCGATCATTATAGTTTAAATATGATACTAGGTCGCATACGTCGTCAAAGTGATCTACTGTTCTTGATAATGCGATCATATCGTCTTAATCAACATAACTTCAAGATTGTAAGTAGTATAACATACCTTAAGAGGAAGATAATACTGAGACTCTAAGTAAAAATCCAACTCCGGTTGCTTCAACGCCGACTCGTGATGATTTCTACTCCAAAGTCCAATATAAGTTGTCTTCAATGATCAAGTAGTGTCATACAAGCTCAATGATTCAGTAACAATTGATATAAAGGTGTTAAAAGAGGCTGGAAATCTTCTGGGGATGAATATGGTGAAGTTTAGGAGCAAAAGGACGAGCTGAAATGAAATTGGGTGCTGCTCCTTTAATAAATTTCAGAGTGTTAAGTAAGCTAGGGCTACTTAATAACGTACGTAATCGATCAAAATAGTTCACCGTCGATTTACGAACTTCATTACGTACGCTATACTAAACGTGTTACGTACGTAACCCATATAATTTGCGTACGCTACACAATGTCCATAACGTACGTTAAGTCGTTGACTTAAAAAGGTGTCCAGATTCATGCCGTGCGAATCTGGTGGGTATCTTGGTCGAGCCCACCACCATGTACTCCATGTGCTAGCCGGCCCACCCAATAATTGACCGCATTACGTACGCTACGTTTCATCCGTAGCGTACGTTAACACTAACAGATTACGTACGTTAAGTTACATTCTTAACGTACGTTATCACGTATATGCATGGAGAAAATTTTATATGTTGCCACACCCATGTATAAAGATACAAATACGATAATGATCATACTCCATTATCAATATCATCATTCCCAAGATAATACAGGGTTCAATGTACAGATGAAATACACAGTAATAAATCCGGTTATTACAGTCTCGGTAGGGCTCCACAAAGCTGTGGAACCGCGAGCTTGCTTTTAACCACTATGGGTTAGATCCGACGGGGTCTCGGCAGGGATCCATGAAGCTGTGGGTCCGCGGTTAATTGTGGTGCATTTTACAAATGTGACTTGATTATGGCATTTCCGGAAATGAGTGCTTTTGAACAGTTTTCATGATTGCATGCATTGACTAAGTGTGTAAGAGGTAAGTTGTTCGTTTGGCCTACTTGGCTAGGATGGATCTAGAGTATTTTTTCGTTTATGTTAAATCCTTTATTTGTGGATTTTCATGTTGGGAGACGAACCTTGTTGTCGTTCTCGTGTACTGTGAGTTTGATGATATTTGGGGCTAAAATCCAAACGGTTTTGTAAAGGTCATTTGACGGATTTGGGGCTAAAATCCCAATGGTTTGGTAAAGGTTATTTTATGGAAAGTAAAACCTTTGGGGTGGTGACCCCTTTTGTCTTTTGGTTTTCGAAAAGTAGGATTTGATAATCCTAAATTGTTTTCTATTAAAACTCCCAATGGTATTTCAAATCATTTTATAAATTGTTTCCCTTGATATTTTGATCTTGAAATTTTGGGAAGTATTTACTCAAACTCTTGCCTCGGGAAGTGTTCATCCTGTTGTATTTGAATCTTTGAGGATTCCGAATTATTATCGTTCGTGGAATGTGAATTGTATGGCTCGTATTTGCACTTTGTTCTTGCACTAGCAAAACAGTGGAGTTTTGCTAACCCCCGAGTATTCGGGGGGTGGATGTCTATTTTTGCATTCAGGTTTTGGAGCATAACACAGGGTCGGCACGAAGGATGATGAAAGATGATCGATACTAATCACATGAGGAAACGTACTTTGTTTATTGGTTCAGTTGTACTCTATTTTTCCGCTGCTATATTTTCCCGTTGTACGAGTGTGGTTGTATTTTGACCCCTGCGTGGGCATGAGTTGTATTTGAGTTGTATGTATTTATTGAAAGACGAAATCGGTCTACTGAGTCGTTTTAGCCTTAAAGGCATGGTTGAGTTGTTATATGTCGTTACCAGCCTGGTAGATCCTTGAGGAAAGGTTCTACGGCGTGTAATATCCCTGAGCGGATTGGGGGTGTTACAGGTGATTCTTCACCAATATTAATTACTAGTATGAAGGACGTTTTGATCATGATTATCTAGTCCGTTAAATTCGTTAGTAGTCGAACATCATGTGTTAGAAGGATATTTTGACGTTTCGGCACTTATTCATCGTATAATATATTGAACCTTTTTAGTATATGGACTCCTAAGCATATTCATGTATCTTCAAAACCGATTATGACCAGTATATGGAGATTACCAAGTTCTTATGCCCTTACATAAAGGAATCATACGTTTTGGGACATGAAATGGATTGGACTTGGATATTTATTAAAGATCAAAGATGAATTATGGTGTTGTGATGATTATACATATCCTTGTATCTAATAGTCATTTAATACGTAAAGATCTTTCATAACCGTATGAGCATGATATGCCCGGAGTTGGCATGTATTAACACTGAAGATTTCATGAGTTTCATCACATTTAGCTCAAGTTTTCTGCCAGCAGTAAACTGCCATGCACAGTTAGTGCACGCTAAGATAGGCATATTAACGTGCGCTATCGGGAATGAATAATGTGCGCTACCGACAGGACGATGAAATGGCTCAGTGATGTGGTTGATGTTTATTGTTATTATGATTTGTCTTCTTGGTTCACTTTAGTACTCGAGTACGTGTGTTTTAATAATGTCATTTTCGATATGGTTGTATAAGTTAACTCTTTGGACCAGTTGAACCAGTTCTTTATTTTGAACTTCAGTTGTAAGGTTGAATTATATTTGCATTTCTTTTATTTAGCCTTGTAAATCCTTAGTTAAAGGGTTTACGGTGCTGTAATTATTCCGAATATCTAGGGGTGTTATAAAATATGGTATCAGAGCTAAGATTCATGGATATCTTGGCAGTCGGGTCAGTTGGGTCTATTTACGTTATTTGATTATTGGTCGTTTGTAACATCACTGCTGAGCCAGCATCGTCGTGTGGACCGTGGTTGTAAGTTTCCTAATCTAAAATACTACCGTTTTATTTAAATCATGTTTTATGAACATTGATGGACTTTCTTTTAGAAAGTTTGTCCTGAATATTGAGTATTTGTGTTTACAGTATGTTGAGAGGAGGTCGTGGACGCGGACGTGGTCGTGGACGCGGACGTGGAAATGCGAGACAGGAAGATTCGGTGTCTACCCCAGAGATAACCACTAGTCGAACGGATTCCCATTCCAGAGGACAACAGGGATCAACAAATAATAATGCAGATCCTAATGTGCCGGGAGTGCTTCAGCAGGTGGTTGCTCAGATAAACCAGTTTGCTCAAGTTGTGGATCGTATGCAGACGGCGATGGGATAGTAGCATAACATGGATAATCGGGGAGATAAATGGCTTACTGAGGTGATCAAATTGCATCCTCCAAAATTTGACGGTTCTGCTGAGACGCTTTCTTGAGATCACTGGCTGAAGGAGTTAGAGAAGATTTTTGCGGGGATTAACTGTCCCAACGACAGAAAGGTTCCGGTCGCCCAGTATCTTCTGACAGGGGAGGCTTTCGACTGGTGGGAGGCCATTCGACCTGAGGAGCATAATGTCGATTGGACGGAGTTCAAATTAATGATGGAAGCGCAGTATTGTCCTCGCCCAGTTAGAGAGGCCTGAGTCCGGGAGTTTTTCTCACCACAAAATTCAGAGGCATCTGTGACAGACATGATTAAGACCTTTAATCACCAACTGACTTATGTGCGCCACTTGGTCAGGACCGAGGCGGAGAGGATTTTCCATTTTGACATGCGAATGAAGCCTGAAATTCAGCAATATATGTCTGGATTTGAATGTACCACCTTGCGACAATATCAGGACAAAGCACTGACCTATGATATGAAAGAGGCGGTAGTAGAAAAGTCAACGGAAGCAAAGAAACAGAAGATGTCGGGCAACTTCACGGAGAATAAGAGTAGTGGGCCTCGCAGGGGCCAGTCCTCTTTTCATTCATCCAGGAGGCCTCCGCATCCTTCTCGAGGTGGAAAGAAGTTTCGGGCAGCACCAACCGTTTCGGACGTAGGGAAGAAATGTTATAACTGTGGCAAAGCGGGGCATGTTCGACGTGACTGTTTCGCGCCTGCTGTGACCTGTTTCGAGTGTGGACAGGAAGGGCATCGTGCAAAATTTTGTGGAAATGCGACTCGATCTTTTGGTACTCGCACTCCTGTACCGGTTCCGAAGGACACTAGTGTAAACCAGACGCAGCAAAGCGGTTTCCAGCAGCAGAATGTTGGGAAAAGTGAGGCATCCAGCGTTGGGTCCGTTCCTCCATGTATTTACGAGATGAAGAAGTCAGACGATCAAAACACAGTTGTTGCATCAGGTACGATTCAGATCCTTTTGCAACCAGTTAGTGTCTTATTCGATTCAGGAGCTACGCATTCTTTTATATCTTTGAACTGTGTCAATCGTTTGAAAATATCGTGCTTGTATGATTGTGAACCTTATGTTGTGGGATTACCGAGCGGAGAGAAAATTGTGGGAACCCTAGAAGCTAGAGATTTTCCAGTGTCTATAGGAGGGAGAGATTAGCCATCGAATCTTATTGTAGTCGACATCTACGGTGACGATTTAATTCTCGGAGACGATTGGCTCAACCGTTATGGAACTATTCTGAATTACCGAAAGAGAGTCATTTCTATCATTGCTGATGACGGATCTGAACACTTATTCCGAGGATGGAGACCTGGAAGCTCGGGAAAATTGATCAAATCAATGAAAGCCGTGAAATTACTGAAGCAGGGATGTCATGGACTTTGGTGCTATCCCATGAGGAAAGAGGAAGGAGTAGAGCTCTCATCTATTTCAGTTGTGAATGAGTTCTCAGATGTATTTCCTGACGAACTACCTGGGTTACCTCCGCAGAGAGAAGTGGAGTTCACTATCGAATTAGAGACTGGAGCCGCTCCTATTTCCAGAGCACCATACCGCATGGCGCCAACCGATATGTATGAGCTAAAGAAACAACTGGAGGAATTGTTATAGAAGGGTTATATTCAATCTAGCGTTTCTCCTTGGGGAGCGCCCGTCCTCTTTGTCTGGAAGAAAGACGGATCCCTCCGACTGTGTATTGATTACAGGGAGCTCAACAAAATGACAATCAAGAATAAGTATCCTATACCTCGGATCGACGACTTGTTTGAGCAACTGCAAGGGGCAAGGGTATTCTCGAACATTGACATGCGATCAGGATACCATCAGTTGAGAATTAAGGAATCGGATATACCAAAGACTGCTTTCAGATCCCGATACGGGCATTATGAATTTGTAGTGATGCCATTTGGACTTACCAATGCTCCTGCGGTATTCATGCAATTGATGAATCGGGTATTCTTAGAATACTTGGATAAATTTGTGGTCGTTTTCATTGATGACATCTTGATATATTCGAAGGACACAGAGGAGCATGCCGAACATTTGCGTGTGGTTTTGAGCACCTTGAGGAAGGAACAACTGTATGCAAAGCTTTCCAAATGCGAGTTCTGGCTTAGGGAAGTAACTTTCCTTGGGCATGTGATATCAGCTGACGGAGTTCAGGTGGACCCGAAGAAAGTCGAAGCAATCTTGGAATGGGAAGCTCCTAATAACGTGAAAGAAGTCCGGAGTTTCTTAGGACTTGCTGGATATTATCGCCGTTTTGTAGAGGGATTTTCCAAAATTGCTCGTCCGCTCACTCAGCTGTTACAGAAAACTCAAAAGTTCACGTGGGATGAGAAATGCCAGGCTGGTTTTGATGAACTTAAGAAGAGACTGACGACAGCACCTATATTAGCGTTACCAGATGGAACTGATGGATTCATGGTATACAGCGACGCTTCAAATCAAGGTCTGGGATGTGTGTTGATGCAAAAGGATAAGGTGATTGCCTATGCTTCTCGGCAGTTGAAACCGTACGAGGTTAATTACCCGACTCATGATCTGGAGCTAGCAGCTGTAGTCTTTGCATTGAAAATTTGGAGACATTATTTGTACGGCACTCATTGTCAGATCTTTACAGATCATAAGAGCCTCAAGTACATTTTCAGCCAGAAAGAATTAAACATGAGGCAGAGAAGGTGGCTGGAATTGATCAAGGATTACGACTTGGAGATTCTCTATCATCCGGGTAAAGCAAACGTAGTAGCCGATGCATTGAGCCGTAAACCGATTTCTCTTCGAGTGTTGGAAGCACTTACATCCCAAACCAGCATTCAACGAGAACTGATCCGCGAAGGGATTGAAGTATGGGCACCAGGAATCCAAGGGCAACTATATGTGATGGAACTGACTTCATCACTAGTCGAGGAGATCAAATCTAAGCAGTTGAACGATTCTCTGATCCTTCGGTTATGTGACGAAGTAAAGAAAGGAAAGGCCTTAGGATTCGTGATACAAGATGATGGAGTTCTGAGATTTCAGAGTCGACTTTGCGTTCCCGATGCTGATGATTTGAAACGGACAATTCTGAAGGAAGCTCATAGCGCGCCTTATTCTATTCACCCGGGCAGCAGTAAGATGTATAAGGATCTAAAACAAAACTTCTGGTGGGGGAATATGAAGAAGGACGTAGCAGAATACTTTTCAAAGTGTTTGACTTGTCAGTAGGTTAAGATTGAACATCAGCGACCTGCCGGAATGTTAAAGCCGCTTCCGATCCCTGAGTGGAAGTGGGAGGACATCTCGATGGATTTCATCACCAGTATGCCAAGGACCAAGACGGGAATGAACATGATTTGGGTTATAGTTGATCGACTAACCAAGTCGGCTCATTTCCTAGGAATTAAAGATACTTGGGGACCCGAGAGATTGGCGAGAGTATTTATTGCAGAGATAGTCAAATTACATGGGACACCGAAGACCATTATTTCAGATAGAGATGGTCGTTTCGTGTCACACTTCTGGAAGGCTGTCCACAGGGCTTTGGGGACCGAACTGAACTTTAGCACGGCTTATCATCCTCAGATAGACGGTCAGTCCGAAAGGACTATACAAACAGTAGATGACATGCTTAGAGCTTGTGCTTTGGATTGGTCAACTGATTGGGAAGTTCATTTGTCGTTGATTGAATTCACCTACAACAATAGTTGGCATGCTTCTATTAAGATGGCACCATTTGAAGCTTTGTACGGGAGGAGATGTCGATCACCCCTGTGCTGGGATGATTCTTCGGACTTGATCGGGACGGAAC
This sequence comes from Orobanche coerulescens, assembly GCA_033398695.1. Classification (NCBI taxonomy): domain Eukaryota; kingdom Viridiplantae; phylum Streptophyta; class Magnoliopsida; order Lamiales; family Orobanchaceae; genus Orobanche; species Orobanche coerulescens. The sequence continues at coordinate 18,347,965 of CM065806.1, forward strand.
CGGAATTGATAGTTCAGACTCAAGAGAAGATAGCTTTGATTCGAGAAAGACTGCTGATCGCCTGCAGTCGGCGTGTCTTATGCAGACGTACGTCGTCGCCCTCTAGAGTTCGACATTGGGGACCACGTACTATTGAAGGTGTCTCCTACACGAGGAATTTTCCGTTTTGGGAGGTAGGGCAAGCTAAGTCCGAGATATATCGGACCATTCGAGATCCTCGAGAGAGTTAGAGATTTAGTATACAGGTTGGCCTTACCGCCATCACTGAGTCACGTTCATAATGTGTTTCACGTATCCCAACTGCGGAGGTATGTACCAGATCCCAGCCACATCATTGAGTTCGATGAGATCGAGATAGATAATGACGACACTTTCGAGGAGAGACCAATCAAGATACTTGAGAGTCGGATCAAACAATTAAGGAATAAACCAATACACTTGGTTAAAGTACAATGGTCACGACATGGGGCTGAAGAGGCCACTTGGGAAACGGAGGACAGTATGAAGACTAGATATCCAGAGTTGTTTTCATCTTAAGTTTCGGGACGAAACTTCTTTTTAGGGAGAGAGGATGTAATACCCGAGATTTCTGATATGTATATGGAACTTGTGATATTGAAATTGGTTGCATTTTAATCTGAGTATTATTCTCCGTATTTCATAATCCGGTGTTGTTGAGCGTATGATTTCATGAATGTGATCTAAATTGTGATTCCGCGCATGTAGTGCACGCTATCGACTAAGTGTAGCATGCGCTTACTTGGGTCCATAGCGCACGCTGTGAAGGAACCTTAGCGCACGCTATACGTGGTCAATATGATTGAGACGTGTTGGTAGGTGTGATCAGGCCGGGGATCTTGGTCGGATTATGTCGGGATGAACCTGGACGGCTTTCGGGAAAAAGCCAAGTCAACGCATTAGCGCACGCGACTCATATGAGGATAGCGCACGCTAAAGGCTGAGTACAGTGAAATCAGTAAGTTTCAAATAGCCGTTAGGGCACGCTATGAATATGGACTAGCGCGCGCTAATAACTATTTTCTATATATAGGACAGCATCCTTTTTCATATTTTCAGACTTTTCACTTCCCAAATCCTAGTTCTTGAACTTAGAGAGTCACTCTCTTCATCCTAAATACTTCATATCAGCATCCTAGCTCGAGTTGAAGATTTGTAGATCATTGGGGATTGGTGTTCAAGCCTTCAGCGTTGGATTGCTTCGAATTCCTCCTTGTTCTTCACTACTTTGAGGTAGGTGATTCTTCACCAATATTAAGTACTAGTATGAAGGACGTTTTGATCATGATTATCTAGTCCGTTAAATTCGTTAGTAGTCGAACATCATGTGTTAGAAGGATATTTTTGACGTTTCGGCACTTATTCATCGTGTAATCCATTGAACCTTTTTAGTATATGGACTCCTAAGCATATTCATGTATCTTCAAAACCGATTATGACCAGTATATGGAGATTACGAAGTTCTTATGCCCTTACATAAAGGAATCATACGTTTTGGGACATGAAATGGATTGGACTTAGGATATTTCTTAAAGATCAAAGATGAATTATGGTGTTGTGATGATTATACGTATCCTTGTATCTAATAGTCATTTAATACGTAAAGATCTTTCATAACCGTATGAGCATTATATGCCCGGAGTTGGCATGTATTAACACTGAAGATTTCATGAGTTTCATCACATTTAGCTCAAGTTTTCTGCCAGCAGTAAACTGCCATGCACAGTTAGCGCACGCTAAGATAGGCATATTAACGTGCGCTATCGGGAATGAATAGCGTGCGCTACATTTGGTACGTAACGTACGTTATGACATCAGGCAGGGCGTCGGTGATCGAGAGGGTCAGCATACCACTAGCGTACGCTAGACTTTATTATTTGCGTACGTTAACGGGCAGGCTTAGCGCATGTTACGTAGAGTACGTAGCGCGCGCTAAGTAGTTCAGGCAGAATTCATTTTTAGAGCTTGCGGCCGTAAACCGGATTGTTAGATGTTCGTACGACTTGAGAGGAATTCTTTATTTTTTCTTAGGTCCGAGCCTTGCATAGGGTACGATCGAGGGGCGGTGGCATACGGACGCGTGTCATTTGTTGGAGTATTTCATTCTTGCCATTTTCGAGGCAAGTATCATATGTTGAGTTTGATTTATATTGGAACTTTGATCATGCATATGATTTTGTTCATGATATCGAATATGAGATTTATTTCTTTAATTTCTCGTGGTATTCATTGTTAATTGTAGTATTGATGGACATATTGAAATGCATATATGTATGCATAATTGATTGGTTTATGATATAAATGATCCGAGGGGGTCATGAGGATCTATGCTGAGGGCGCAGGATCGAATGTCCACCATGCATTGGTCCGACGGGATCATCATGGGGATCTATGCTGAGGGCGCTGGATCGCTGGACGGGTTTTCCACCATGCGTTGGTCCGACGGGATCATCATGGGGATCTATACCAAGGGCGCTGGATCGCTGGATTACCCCGTATTGTGTTGATGGAATCGTGAGGATTCACATCGTTGGATTCCGATGACGGAAGTCCGTTTTGCATGTTGTATAATGCACTGATGATTTATGTATTATGATACTTGTACTAGCATTGTTTTGCTAACCCCTTCGGGGGTGGACATTGTTTTGATGTTCAGGTAGCCGAGGAGCGGGGAAGCAACCACGATGCAAACGGAGACGATGAAATGGCTCAGTGATGTGGTTGATGTTTATTGTTATTATGATTTGTCTTCTTGGTTCACTTTAGTACTCGAGTACGTGTGTTTTAATAATGTCATTTTCGATATGGTTGTATAAGTTAACTCTTTGGACCAGTTGAACCAGTTCTTTATTTTGAACTTCAGTTGTAAGGTTGAATTATATTTGCATTTCTTTTATTTAGCCTTGTAAATCCTTAGTTAAAGGGTTTACGGTGCTGTAATTATTCCGAATATCTCGGTATGTTACAGCAACTGCATCCGCATACGGGGTTTCAGCCTCTTGCTGAAATACTTGATCTTGTCCGCCTTGGAGTGAATAATAGATGAGGCGAAATGAAGAAGTTCCTGAAATTTCTCGGCGATGGCGAGAACATCATCGTCTGCTGAGGGGTCGGGAGTGAGTAATTCTGATAACTTGGCCTCTCTGAGTGGGGCCGGATAATACCTCTCCATCATGAGAGTCTTGAATTGATCCCAAGTACATGATCCGTCGGTGGGCTTCAATGATAACCACCATGAATGAGCGCTCTTACCCAGATAGTAAGCCGCAACTGAAACTGTGTGCCCTTCGGGACACTCTACCATAGCAAATGTAATATCCGGACTTATTATTGTGTATTTCATCTGTATTTGAACCCTGTATTATTCGGAATTGTGATCTCGATAATTGGAGTATGATATTTCTCACATTTGTATCCTTGTACATAAGTATAACAACATGCAAAATTTCTCATGCGAACTCGTGATAGCGCACGCTAAGAATGTAGCTTAACGTGCGTTATCGGCTACAACTAGCGCACGCTACGAATGAAGAATTGCGTGCGCTAGGCAGTCAATTATTGAGCTAGACGGCTAGCACATGTGCCAGTCGGACATAGGTCCAGATAAGATTCCCGCGGGCGGAACTGGACAGTTTTGGAGTCAATGCTTATTAGCGTGCGCTAAGGAAAGTAGGATAGCATACGCTAATCGGCTAATGTGCAGAAATGTTATAAATAGGACATCAACCCATTTTACTTGGTTTACATTTCCTTCGATTATTCTTCGTTCTTGAGAGACCAGAGAGCATTATATCCTCCTTAAACATTTAGAAAACCTCTACTTGATTCATTAAAGATTGGATATCACTTGTGATTGATCATTGAAGTGGAGTAGCACCTTGGATTGGCACACAAACAACCGGAGTTGGATTCTACCTTTTTGGCTCAGTGATTTCTTCATCTTAAGGTATGTTAATTCTTTATCCAGCCTTAGATTCGTGTTCTGAAGAATAAGATGAATCATGCTATCAAGATATTGAGTTCCATTAGTGAATTATTCAACAAACATCATGCTTAGAAGTCGGAATAACTATGCTTATGATATCGTCGTTGAAAACCTCGTAGTTGGAATCCTAGTACGTCAAATGATGAGAGGAACATTCTGAGGTTGATTATCCGTATGATTTATGTTGTCATATTGATCATAAACTTGGAGGTAATATTACTTTTGGTTATAAGGACTTAAGAAAGAATTATCTTAGGTTGTATCCTTTCGTATAAGTTGGAGTTGTTAGTTCACCTTCAAGATGAAGTCTGAATGTGATAATGATAATGGAATCTAATGCATCAACTGTAGGTCACAAGTCGTCCAGGAATAAGTCTAGAGGGGGGTGAATAGACTTATTGAAACTCTTAAACTCTTTTTCACAAAGAGTAAGTTTCATCAGCTGATGGATAAACAAATGACTTGGAGTCGTTTGTTCTTAATACGTGCGGAAATCAGCTGATGACGAATATAAAACAACTAATGAAACACTTAACGATGAATGCAGCAGTTAAAGTATGATGCTAGAAAACAGTAAAGAACGCAGGCGATTATAGTGGTCTCAGAGGTGGGGTAATCCTCTACTAATCCACTTTTCTCTAAACCAGTTGGAGATGAATTCACTATAATTTTCAACCAGTGATAAATATTACATTGATTCAACCACACTACAACAGCTTCCAACCAGTGGAATTCCATGCCGTTGTAACACACTTGACTGTCTTGCACCTCTTCATCCTCGATCCTTGGATGCATTTACAGTCTCTAACTTCAACCAGTGAAGTACCCCGAATTCAGGATTATAGACAAGAGTTTTTGTCTTCTCCAACTTAGAGCTTCTTCAAGTATGAACTTTTTAGAACCGCTCTTTTCACGATGCTGTATTTCGCTTTTAGATAGCTTGATTGCTTTGATCGCTTGAAAGTATGTTAGCACCAATAATTGTCGTAAGGTATGCTCAACTTCAAATCTTCGGATATTTATAGGTGTTGATCCTAGAGCATTTCTTCATAGCCGTTGCAGTTCTGTAACAAATCAGTCTGTTGGAGGGAAACTTCTTTGTTTATTCTTTTATGAACGTTGCAAGGCTGGATTCCCATATTTTAATCTATCTTCCGACCGTTGTGAAGACTTCTGCATGTGATGCGCCGAATCTTTTGATTATAATAAGTTTAAAGTCTTCAAGGTGGGTCTGGATGATTTATTTAAATCATATCTCTTGCGGGAATCTCTCCAATTTGTCTCTTCACGTTGCATGTAACTTTCCGTAATACTTGACTTTTTAACGCATGCTGACGTGGACTTGGAGTACTTGGCTGATATCGACTAGGCTGATGTGCAGTTAACTTCTCTGCAGTCCTGGACCTCTCTGATGTTCACTGTTCGGAACTCTCTGCATGCATGACTTGTCCGAGGTAACTTGCGATCACCGTCAAACATCCATGATGATTTTTGTTGACCAGAACTACTCTGACTTGACTCGGCTGATCCTCTCTGATGGACTTAGCTATACTTTAGTACTTAGCCGATTTTTAGCCTAACTAATTTTTGGCCTATAGAAGATACTCATTTGGTTCTTCTTTACATTTTGCCAAGTTTTACACTTAACATAATTTGGCTTATGGAAGATACTCATTTGGTTCTTCCTTACATTTTTGCCAAGTAATAAACATTTGAATTTATACTTATGACATCATCAAAATCTAACAAGTATTCCTAACAAATTCCCCCTATTTTGATGATGGCAAAACTTAAGGAAATATTCAAATGAACAAGTCTGCACTTGAGTGCAAGACACAAATTAAAATCAGTCTAATTTTTGAGACAACTGGGAATTGTCATTCAAAGAGACTGTTATAAAATTTTCTGAATCGTTTACACATACATGTCTGAATTTTACAAGAAAATTTTCATGTACATAAATTATTACAAGTACAAAATAAGTGAAAGTCATCTGCCTCTTCCTCTGCCTCTTCGAATAGGCTGTTTGGCAGGTCTGAAGGGTTTAGATCCGATTGGTCTTGTCTTGACAGGGGCAAGACCATACTTCCTTTTTACAACTAGAGCTGCAAAGTCTTGTTCTTGTTGGGATGAAAATTTATTCTCAAGACATAACTTCTTGATTTTTCTCTGTAGCGCAAGTTCATCCAACGCACCTCCTTTCTCCAAAGTAGGAGGATCTTTGGCACTAAATGGAGGGATCATGGGATAAGCATTTAGTTCCTTAGCATGTTTCTTCAGAATAGCCCAGAGTTGTGGATGATCTGTTTCCATGAAATTTATGAAGATCTGCTGTGGGGAGAGATTATCATCCTGGAGTATTTCCCAGATGTAGTAGTCTCTGATGAATTTCTTTCTTGCAGATCCCCACATGGGCAAAGCTTCATATGGTACAAAATCCTCAACATACCACAACTCCTTGCCTTCCCACTCTAGAGTAGGCCCAAATCCTCCTCTAGTCCTCCTCTTCTTGCCTTCAGGCTGGTCAGCCTGTTCTTCTCTTTCTGCTCCTCCCTTCCTCTTGGCTGAGGATGTCCCAGCAGTGATCATCTGGACATCCTGCCTCTTCTTCGTTCTGATCTCCTCCCTTATCTCTCCTTGAGAACTGCCTTCCCCCTGAATTCTATCTTCCCCCTTTTTGCCAGCATCAACTAAAGTAGTTAACTGCTGCTCTATCCTGCTCATCCAGTCAGACATGCCGAATGGCATTCTGTTGTTGGTAGGGGGAGGAGGCGGAGGTACTTCCCTCTGCAGTAAAGTGTCAATCTTTGCATTGATGGTTTGGAGGTCAGGAGTGACCTGAGATGCCAGCAGCTCTCTAATCGTATCTTTCACTATCTGCCTGATCAGCTCAGTCACGGCAGGTGAGATCTGAGCTGGTGGAGAGTGCTCGCCTGAGCCTTCTGCAATTGAACCACCAGACTGCAGGCTCCTATCTGCAGCTGGTACTCCAGATGGGGTCTTCTCTGGGGTACCTGATCTGGAGTACTCAGCTAACTCCGCGTCTAGGCTGGTGTACCGGGCAGGTGCCCCAGTCCTATCTGCAGCCTCTTGTATCGGCTCTGGCTCCGGCTCCCTTTCTCCTTCTTCCTTCTCGTTCTCTTTCTCCTGCTCTTCCTCCTTTTCTTCTTCAATATTTTCTTTTTCTTTTTCTTTTTCAGCTCCTTTATCTCCTCCTTCATCATCATCCTCATCATCATCATTATCATCATCACCCTTTTTCCCATCTTTTTCTCCTTCATCCTCATCATCCTTTTCACCTTCATCATCTTCCTTCTCTCCTTCATCATCTTCCTGTTCTACTTCTTCTCCTTCTTCTTCTTCTTCAATCAACTCTTCTGTTTTTTCAATTTCCTCAGAATGTTTTTCAACTAAAATCTTTTCTTCTTCTACTTTCTGCTCTTCTTCTTCATCAACTAAAACAATAACTTCTTCTTCTCCATCTACCTCTTCAATCCTAATTTCTTTCTCTTCTTCCTCTTCCTCCTCTTCTCCAAAGGAACCATCAAAAATACTAAGCATAATGGAATGGATGAATTGGTCCATGTTGGTTTTAAAATGAGTCATGAACCAATTATCCTGGAGGATTAACACTAAGTCTGATTCTTTGCAAAAATGAATCAGTACCTCCTCTGTGGATTGGGGATATTCCCAACCACTAGTTTCAATGTAAGACTGAAGATTTGTAAATGTCAGAGTTTTGAAAAACTTCCACTCTTCAAAAATATTGACAAAAGAGTGTTTTAATGCTTGTGGCTTAACAAGCTGTAATTGTTCAATGGATAGGTTGAAAATATTGTTTTCTAGCAGGTTAAATGTATAATTGGCTTCAAGAATTGAGATTATTAGACCTGCTTCTTCTTCCTCAGGAATGTATGCTGGAGTGAGGACAACCACAATCTGAGTCTCCAGGCTGCCTGGGGCAGGCTGGTCTTCTAGGTGAGTGGGTGACCTGGTTGTAGGGCTGACATGATGATCTGACTGCTCTTCCTCACTAAACTGCAGTCGCCTGGGCCTCTTGGGAGAGGGTTCTGGTGATGACTGCATGATAGATGGCTCTCCAGGGGCTGGTCCCCTTCTCTTAAATCGGACAGCTATGGGAGTGTTGTCGGACTCAGAGTCTGACTCGACTGCAGTTGGGTTGTCGGCTGCAGGTTGGTCCAACTCGCCTGACGAATAATATCTCGGGTAAGTCCTCGTGTCAGGTAGCTCCTTCAACATCTGGGCTGCTCTCCTTGTGCCTCCCAATTTTCTCAATGTTTCTTGGTCCAGATGACCAAGTCTTTTGTTGGGGTGGAAGGGGTCAGTGCTTCCCTTCGCCATTCCTGTCTTTTCCAGCATCCAACTCAGCTGCGTTCCAAACGCCAGCTTTGTTTTAAATCTCTTCTCATCAACAAGCCATTCGGCTTTGTTGACCTCGCGAGCAAGTTGCCTAAAAATGTAATCCGCCCAATCAATTTCCTCATCTTGAATTAGTGCTCCCAGCACCATGAACTTCGCCGACGACAGTTGATCATAACTGCCGGCCATTCCCATAATGATCTTGTTGGTAATATCCAACGCAAAACGATAAACCTTCTTAATCTCACTCCTTTTAGCAGTGAGTTTCAGATTTTCCGGCTGAATCTCCGTCTTGATCTTCTTCCAGGTTTCGGCAGTAGACGGTTTGAGAGCTTCGACAGCTATACCGTGGTGCTTTATACCAAACACTGTGCGAATCGACTCACGCGATATGTCGACTTGCCTTCCGCCAACAGTGCTCCGAATTCCATCCTGAATCAAACAGGCTTCGCGATAGAACGCGATAACATCCTCCTTGTACAAATGTTGAGGGTTGATGTCCAGGAATGGGTAGATCCCATTTAGCTTCATCGCGCGGATTAGATTAAGCACGTCGTAATCCTCCAGATTTGCTTCCAATAATCCTTCGAAATCAACGACCAGCGAGAAAATAATCTGGTCCTTGACCGATTTCATGTTGACGCCTTCGAAGTACGATTCCATTTCTGCAAACAAAGGATTTTTAGTGTATTTGGAGTTCAAGAATTTTTTTTTCTCTGTAAATCTAGGGTTTCTGGTAAGCGTAAAAGGTAAAGTGAGGATTTTCTTTCCTTATAAAGAAGATGAAAAGACGTATGGATTAAATTATTATTTTTGAAACGCCTTTTGAGATTCTTTTGAATTTCAAATTTGAATCGGTGGTCCATTTTAAAATTTGACGGTTGGTTTTGATTGGCCACCGTGGAGGTCGATTTAATAAGTGATTGCCACGTTTATTTAAATTGCCACTTGTGAACCATTTGTGAACCAAAATTAATATAATATTATTATACATAAGGCAGATAATAATTAAATATTCAGAGGTCGGTTATATTTGTAAGACCCCCAGATCCGACCGGGAATATTACAGCGCCGTGGGCCCCGAGATGGAACCCACAAGGCCGAAGGAAATTTTCGCAAACATTTACAAACGCCCAAGAGGCTAACGACGGTATTATCTATTAAAAACATTTGAAGACTTAATAAAATCCGTTTATCAAACCGTCGTAAAATCTTATTTGAAACCACAAGGCCCGAAACGCCAAAACTCAACAGTTTAAAAACATACGTTAAGCTATCGCTTACACGTACCGACAGAACAAATTTAGAAAACGATTGCCAAAATAACCTAAGTTACCAGATACCAAAAGACCATTTAAAAATACTCACGCAGCGGATAAAGACAAACAATTAAAATACTCTAGCAGCAGAATACAACAACTGATCAGAAGCTCAATACACAAATACATGTCCTAGCCAGTATCCTCCGGGAAGCTCATCTCTCCACGACCGCTACAAGCTCGATATCCAAAGAACCTAAAAAGAAAACCCACGACGGGGTCAGCCATAATATCCAACAATGATAACCATCACATCTCGTCAATAATTACATATCAATGGAAATACTAAGTAAGAATACGACCAGTGTAATCTTACCGTCGTAACTTTACGAGAATCCACGATTCGTATCCTTAACAACACAATAAAATAATATCGAAATATCTGTACGGTATCTCAACAATACTCAAGGTTCTCAAAACATTATCATAACTCGCGATATGGAAATTATACCAACTCTGGCCAATTCAATCCATCGGATAACGTCGACAATTCTCATACAATAATTGATTGTCCATCAAAGACAAGTACCAAGGAAATACGGAACATACCTCAAGATCCGAAATACCATTACCATCACGTCAGTCTAATCCGAGATCAGATTAACACAACATACGGACATGGTCCTAACACAAGACCTACAAATGCATACTCATATGACAACGTCAATATGATCACAACAATAACGACAATGTATACTTATGGCACACCCATAATATACATATGCACAACAACAATACATATGGTAATCCAACGATCCAGCGCACACATCTATAGATTCCCATGATGATCCCGCCGGACCAACACATGGTGGCATTACCTGTCCAGCGATCCAGCACACACAGCTATAGATTCCCATGATGATCCCGTCGGAACAACACATGGTGGACATATGACAACAATGCACAACTGCACAAAACAACAGTACACAATACACGATAACAACCATGCACAAATGCATGACAACAACTATACACGAATTTATCACGACATGATCGACACAAATGATAAAAATGAATAGAGTACTCGCCCCGAGTCCTTCGAGATGATAACCATCACAGACAATTATCCTCAATACTCGACGGTACAAAATACCACGGACGGTAAATAATTCACGTCTTCGTCTATACCACAATGTATCCTCGGTACCAAGTATATCAACAATAAATGTAAATCATATACCTTATGATTTAATTCCCAAAACTCGAATACAACCTATAATTCCAAATCCCCTGTGATTACGATTATAAACATTGCTATACGAATTATAAATGAATCAAACTGAAACCATTCATTAAATATTATAAACTGAGCAAGTAATAACTTGCCTCGATACCGATGAAGCCGTTACCAATTCCATTGCCATCATCTACAAGTCCCTCAGCCCCAATCAATGCAATTCACGAACATTCTCGAACACGACCGCAACATTCGGTTATAACACCGATCAGTAAACTTGACCTATTACAATAATCGATTAAACAACAATCCGATAATAATCAACAACCGCTAAAACCAATTCACAAACTCAACGGCTCAACAATATCTCAGTTAAACACTAGTCGGATCAATCATACTCAAACCAGCACGAATTTACAACCACAACACGAAAATACTGCACTTTCTGCCTTCTTAGCGCACGTTAATCACCTAACGTAGCGTGCGTTAAGTTTCTCCCGTTAGCGCGCGCTAGGCAGTAAACGTAGCGTGCACTAATGTTGTACAGATGCATGTTTTTCAGATACCGATCAACTTATGGCGATTTCAAGAACACTAAGTGATTCTAAATCATGTTCAAAGCTATCAAAACAACGAAATCCGATAACCTTTAACATATAAACAATCATCCAACTTATAATCCAAGTTCTATATCCATATATCATCTTTCTTAATATCAATACATGAAACATCAAGAACGTAACCACACTTCCTTAATCTTCCATTACATAGAGTAATCATCGACAATAATATCAACATCCGAAACTGAGGAGAAGGATTAATCCACTTATCTCAAGAAAACGAACAACACAATCCAAATCACAAGAATCATATTAATATCATCATACTCCGGTAATCCATCTCATGATCATGCTTGTCAATTTGTTTATGTAATAATCATCAACTCAAGAACATCAACATTCAATCCAAAACGAAGTGTAAAGATGAAGAGTGACTACCTTTATGAAGGAATGGATTGATTTCCAAGGTTGAATCCATTTCCAAGAATCACCAATGATCTCAAGGACAAAGCTTTAATCCATGATTTCCATCTTAATCTTATTAAAGACCAACACCTCACCGTGTTTGGGAACCTCAAGAACCTCCCAAAGCTCTCTCTATCGACTGAAGGTGAAAGAATGGACGAAGTTCTTCATAATACCCGTCTGTCCCTTATATAGAATACATTACTAGCGTGCGCTAAACCTTATGTTTAGCGTGCGCTACGGCCTTAGCGTGCGCTAACTGACTTTATTAGCGTGCGCTATCGCAGTCCAGTGGTTACTGTCTGGCTTCGTAAATGTGTTTACGTACGTAATGCCCATGCATTAGCATACGTAACTCACACTCTCTAGCGTACGCAAGTCCTTGCGTTTAGCGTGCGCTAACATCAGTTGACTCGTTTGTCTGTATGCTCTGAAGACTGGTCCACCCGCCGAAAGTGCTGACGGGGATAAGATTCTTTTTTGTCCGATATACAGTTAGCGTGCGCTAATCAACATACATTAGCGTGCGCTAACACTACATTACAACATCCGTTGACTTATCAGAACGTGCGCCGAAAGTGGCCTGGTCCACACGCAGATTCCTTCCGATCTGACTGCATTAGCGTGCGTTATCTTATATCCGTAGCGTGCACTAAACCTGCACGATAGCGTGCGCTACTCATGATTATTAGCGTGCGCTAATAATGTTACACTTAGCCATTTTCAGCTATTCTTGTCCAACGTCTCAACATACAGAATACGAACATACGGCATACTGAATACATATACTTCTTAAATGTAATTGTCAACTAAGTACGACAATTATACCAATACAGATGTCTCAGTCCTTCATTTATTTTATCCATACTGTACAGATACCACACTGTACAACATAACTCGAATAAAATAATGTTAAATAACAGTAGTAGAATTTCCGGATATTACAATGTTTAGAAAACTTAGCTGGTTTGACTGTTGACTGTTGACCGCTCTGCATCAGGTGAGTTGACTTCATGGACTTCTCGCCTGAGATTCTGATCAGTTAAGTTCCTTTGTCCGTCCTTCGTCTTCTTGTCTGCATCAGCTAGGATCTGATTTCTTTAATTAGCTGGGTCCGTCCTTCTTCTGAGATGCTTCAGCTTGCTCCTGTACTAGATTCCCAATCTAGTAATCTAAGATCTCTGCTCAGCTCCAAAAACCTTTCTTCTGGCAAAGGTTTGGTAAAGATGTCAGCTATTTGGTAGTCTGTGCTGACTCTTTCAACTCTAACTCTCTTGTTAAGCACGTGGTCTCTGATAAAGTGGTGCTTAACATCAATGTGCTTGGTCCTCGAATGAAAAACCGAATTGTTCGTTATTGCAATAGCACTATTGTTATCACACCAGATAGGGACTTCATTGGCAATGATATTATAATCCCTTAGATGCTGTCTGATCCACAAGATCTGGGCACAGCAACTACCTGCAGCTAGGTATTCTTACTCTGTGGTAGAAATAGAGTTAGAAACCTGCTTCTTGCTAAACCAGGATATCAGTCTGGTTCCTAGGAATTGGCACATTCCACTAGTGCTTTTCCTATTAATCTTGCATCCTGCGAAATCTGCATCTGAATATCCTGACAGCTCGAAGTTGTCGTCCTTGGGATACCATAGTCCAACATTGACTGTGGACTTAAGATATTTAATTATTTTCTTGGCTGCATCTTGGTGCGATTGCTTAGGCTTAGACTGGAATCGCGCACAAACTCCTACGGCATAGGATATGTCTGGCCTGCTTGCAGTGAGGTAAAGCAATGATCCAATGAGTCCTATGTAGTGGGTTGAGTCCACTGATATGCCTCCCTCATCTGCATCTAAGTGAGTACTTGTACTCATAGGGATTCTTGCTGGCTTGGCTGATTCCGTTCCAAATATCTTGATAAGGTCTCTGGTATACTTAGCTTGGTTGATGAAAATTCCATTTTCCATCTGCTTAACTTGTAGTCCGAGAAAGAAGTTAAGCTTTCCCATCATACTCATCTCAAATTCTCCTTGCATGAGATTGGAGAATTTCTCACATAGCTCTGGATTGGTTGAGCCGAATATGATGTCATCCACATATATCTGGACTATTAATATGTGGCCTTCGTGTTCCACTCTGAATAGGGTCTTGTCCACCTTCCCTTTGCAAAAACCATTTTTCTCAAGAAACACAGACAGTGTTTCATACCACGCTCTTGGTGCTTGCTTAAGTCCATAGAGAGCCTTCAACAACTTGTAGACTTTGTCTCCTTTGACAAAACCTGGGGGTTGCTCTACATAGACTTCTTCTTCTAAGATGCCATTTAGAAAAGCACTCTTTAAATCCATCTGATATACTTCAAAATCCTTGAATGCTGCATATGCGAGGAATAGTCTGATGGCCTCTAATCTTGCAACGGGTGCATAGGTTTCATCAAAATCTATTCCTTCACACTGTTCATAACCTTTTGCTACAAGTCTGGCCTTATTCCTAACAACAGCTCCATCTTCATCACTCTTATTTTTGTACACCCATTTGGTGCCAATAACTTTCTTGTGATCTGGCCTGTCTGTTAGTTCCCAAACTTTGTTTCTTTCCATCTGCTCCAATTCTTCTTGCATGGCATTTATCCAAGAATAATCTTCTAAAGCTTTTTCTGTTGTTTTAGGTTCTATCTGTGACATAAAGCATGAGAACATAGCCATTCCTGCAGGTAGAGTAGACTGTCTTGTCTTAACTCCATCAGTCAGCTTCCCGATGATTTGCTGGATTGGGTGGTCTTTGAGCCACTTGGGGATATCGTCTTCTTCTGGGTCTGTTCCCCCTGTTGAATTGCTCTGGTGGATTTCTGCATCAGCTGGGTTCTGGTCTCCTTGATCTGCAACTGGATCAGCTACTGTCTTGTCATCTGCAGGTTGGGTTTGATCTGCAAATGAGTCTTTATCATCTACATCTGGGTCTTCATCAGCGGCAACTGGATCAGATAGGTTTGGTGATCCTGTCTGATCTGCAGTTGGGTCTTCAGCAGCTGCAGTTGGATCATCAGGCTGGTCTGTAGGTGAGTCCACCATTCCAGTGTCATGTACAATGACTTCTTCAAGGGTTGCTGATTTGAGCTTGTTCTCAATTAGCTCAACTTGCTTCATGTACTCAACAGTAGATTCATCAAAAACAACATGGGTGTTTCCTCCACAACTAAGGTTCTTTTGTTAAATACTCTATATGCCTTGCTTCTTTGTGAGTATCCCATAAAGAGACCGTCATCAGTTTTAGCATCAAAGGCATTTAGCTGTGTTTTACCATTGTTGTGGATGAAACACTTACAACCAAAAACATGAAAATAAGCAACAGTAGGAGTTCTATTATTCCAAACCTCATAGGGAGTTTTGCCATGTCTCCCTACTATCATACTCCTGTTCTGTGTATGGCAAGCTGTGTTGACAGCTTCAGCCCAGAACCTCTTGGGCAGGTCCGCTTCTGCAATCATGGACCTGGCTGCTTCCTTCAGGGTTCTATTTCTTCTTTCAGCAACACCATTCTGCTGGGGAGTCCTGGCTGCAGAGAGCTCATGCTGGATCCCATTCTGATCGCTGTAATCAGTGATCGCCTTGTTGAGAAATTCTCATCCTCTATCTGATCTGATCTTGATGATGGATAGGGATTTCTCATTCTGGATCCTTCTAAGCAGCTCAGGTAGCTTGGTCAAAGTTTCACTCTTCTTATACAAGAAGATAATCCAGGTGTACCTTGAATAATCATCTACTATAACAAGTGCATGCTTTCGGCCGCTCAGAGTCCTTGGCTTGATAGGACCAAATAGATCCATGTGGAGTAGATCTAAGATCCTTGTTGTGAGAGTTGTAGGCTGGACTGGCTTGAATGATGCTCTGGTCTGCTTCCCTTTCTGACAGGCATCACAAAGCGCTTCCTTGAATACTTCATCTGGAAGTCCTCTGACCAGCTTCTGAGAACTGATCTTGTTAATGGATTTGAAGTTCAGGTGACATAATCTTTTGTGCCACAGCCATCCGTTCTCAGCTACTGTCTTAGATAGAAAACAGGAGTTAGGTGTTCCTGTGTTCCAATCTATCATATAGACATCTCTCCTTCTAAATCCTTGTAGCTTCACTTCTCCAGATAGGATATCTATCACCATACATTTCCAAATGGTGAAGACTACTAGATTTTTCTCGTCGCAAAACTAGCTTATGCTCAGGAGATTGTACTTGAGCCCTTTGACATAATGAACTTTAGATATCACAATATTTCCTCGGTGCAGCTCTCCAAAGCCCTTTGTTTGTCCTCTGGAGCTATCTCCAAAGGTTACATCAGGACCTCTTTCTTTGGTGTATTTGGACAGCATCTTCTTGTTCTCGGTCATGTGCCTCGAGCACCCAGAATCTACAAACCATTCTTCACCTCCAAAGTTTGAGTTTGTAGAGATGTGGTTGCAGTCCTTCCACCTTTTCTGCAATAAGACAAGCAGAGATTTAGGTACCCAAATCTGTGTGGGTCCTCTGGGGTTAGCTGGTTTCCTGGAGAATTGATTTCTCCTTGGATTATAAAAAGTGTTATTATTATTACCCTGATAAGGTGTGTAAGGTCGAGGTCTGAATCTCCTGTTGGGATTGTATACTGGATATTCCTCAAAATTTTGATAGTGTGGGCCATTTCTAAATCTTGGCTGAGACCATTTATTAAATCTTTGTGGTCTCCACACTTGTTCATTTTGGAAATTAGGATAATCTTGAGGTTTCCATCTGCCCCTCCCATTTTGAAATCTGTTTTTAGGGAGTTGTTGATAATAGTGGGCATGTTGTCTGGGCTGCTGCTTCTGCCTGGGCCATTGCCTAGTCACTTGTCTAGGTGGCTGCCTTGTGTACCCTGGCTACATCCTAGACATGTGACTTGGCTGTTGCCTGTTTTTGAATATCGGTTTATATATAGGCTCAGCAGTCGAGACAATTGTTTCTCCCTTGATAAACTTTCTTTTAGAACTAGAGGGAGTGTGAGGATCATATCCAAGGCCTGATTTGGAATATAATGACCTTTTATTGGTACACAATTCTTCCAGAGTTGAAGACGCCTTCAGGGAGGTTATTTCCTGCGCCTGAGTCTTATTAACCTGAGTCAGCTTAGCAAATTCGGCTTTGACATGAGCAAGTGCAGCTGATTTTTCTTTAAGTAAAACAGTTAGTCTATTTATCTCAGCTGTATTACCATCAGCTAGGTTTTTCAAGTCAGCTGTAGTTATCTCAACCTTATTCAGTTCTAGGCTGAGTTTTTCAAAATCATTTTTCAGCTTCCTATTCTCATCTTGCAGCTGAGTCTTCTTGGCTGATACAGCTAGGTGTGCAGATTTAAGTGTCTCAAAATCTTTAAATAGCTGATTTACAGATTCGTGCAGATCCATATCTTGTGGCATGGCTGAACTATTATTTGAACCAAAGGGTTTTGATGTTACCTCTTCATCATCTAGGTTGGCCATCAGGCAATCATACTCTTCGTCATCATCTGAGAAGAATCCGCTGCTAGATTCTACATGCTCCTGATCTTCTCCGATGAGGGCCTTCCTTCTGTCTTCTTTTCTTCCCACCTCCTTCTTGATCTCGTCCTTCTTAAGCTCAGGACAGTCGACTTGGATGTGTCCTGTCTTTTGACAATTGTAGCACTCCACCTTCCAGCCACCGGCTTTCTGGTTCCTTCTGGGATTCTCCTTATAATTTTTCTTGTATTTGGAGTAGTTTTTATGGAAGTTGCTGAACCTTTGCATAATGAACGCCATTTATTCCTCAAAATCTAATGGATTTGGAGGCTTCACATCAGATAAGCTCTTGGCGGGGGACTCGGCTGCAAAGGCTATTCCCTTCTCTACAGGCTCGGTTGAGGATGAACTTGGAAGCTCGAACTCATAAGCCTTCAGATCAGAGAACAGCTCTTGGATCTTTATTTTGTTAAGATCATTGGACTCTCTCATGGCCACTGCCTTCATACTCCATTCAGGATTGAGAGATCTTAGAACCTTCAGTGCCATCTCCCTGTTGCCATATGATTTGCCGAGGGAGTTGATTTCATTGATAATCTCAGTGAACCTTGTGTCCACTTGGTCTATGGATTCGCCATTCTTCATTTTGAAGTTGTCAAACTTTTGAGTAGCGATTGACAACTTGTTTTATTTGATTAGCTCCGTTCCCTAACACATTAAAGCTAATGTGTCCCAGATTTCTTTGGCATTCTTGCAGTTCATGATCTTGACCATGGTGGATTTGTAAAGAGTTTGATATAGCACATCTCTGGCCCGGTTATCAAGATTGGCCAGCTTTCTTTCTTCAGGAGTCAGCTCTGTCCTCTTCTTTGGGATCTTCTCTGGCTTCCCTGCTGCGATCTCCTCTGGAGTGTTGTCCTTCTCGAAGATGAATGGACCGTCCTCTATGATGCACCACATGTCATCATGGATTGAAGATAGGTGTGCCTGCATCCTTATCTTCCAAAGATCATACTCGTCAACTAAAAACACAGGTAGTCTAGAATGCATGTGTTCCATTATGAAATGAGAGTAAAGATATATCTCAGATATAGATCTGGTTTGTGAAATAAATGAACCAACCTCTCTGATACCACTTGTAGGTCACAAGTCGTCCAGGAATAAGTCTAGAGGGGGGTGAATAGACTTATTGAAACTCTTAAACTCTTTTTCACAAAGAGTAAGTTTCTTCAGCTAATGGATAAACAAATGACTTGGAGTCGTTTGTTCTTAATACGTGCGGAAATCAGCTGATGACGAATATAAAACAACTAATGAAACACTTAACGATGAATGCAGCAGTTAAAGTATGATGCTAGAAAACAGTAAAGGACGCAGGCGATTATAGTGGTCTCAGAGGTGGGGTAATCCTCTACTAATCCACTTTTCTCCAAACCAGTTGGAGATGAATTCACTATAATTTTCAACCAGTGATAAATATTACAGTGATTCAAGCACACTACAACAGCTTCCAACCAGTGGAATTCCGTGCCGTTGTAACACACTTGACTGCCTTGCACCTCTTGATCCTCGATCCTTGGATGCCTTTACAGTCTCTAACTTCAACCAGTGAAGTACCCCGAACTCAGAATTATAGACAAGAGTTTTTGTCCTCTCCAACTTAGAGCTTCTTCAAGTATGAACTTTTTAGAACCGCTCTTTTCACGATGTTGTATTTCGCTTTTAGATAGCTTGATTGCTTTGATCGCTTGAAAGTATGTTAGCATCGGTAATTGTCGTAAGGTAT
This sequence comes from Orobanche coerulescens, assembly GCA_033398695.1. NCBI lineage: Eukaryota > Viridiplantae > Streptophyta > Magnoliopsida > Lamiales > Orobanchaceae > Orobanche > Orobanche coerulescens. Next base: position 18,367,139 of record CM065806.1, read on the forward strand.
GCTCAGCTTCAAATCTTCGGATATTTATAGGTGTTGATCCTTGAGCATTTCTTCATAGCCGTTGCAGATCTATAACAAATCAGTCCGTTGGAGGGTGACTTCTTTGTTTATTCTTTTCTGAACGTTGCAAGGCTGGATTCCCATATTTTAATCTATCTTCCGACCGTTGTGAAGACTTCTGCATGTGATGCGCCGAATCTTTTGATTATAATACGTTTAAAGTCTTCAAGGTGGGTCTGGATGATTTATTTCAATCATATCTCTTGCGGGAATCTCTCCAATTTGTCTCTTCACGTTGCATGTAACTTTCCGTAATACTTGACTTTTCAACGCATGCTGACGTGGACTTGGAGTACTTGGCTGATCTCGACTAGGCTGATGTGCAGTTAACTTCTCTGCAGTCCTGGACCTCTCTGATGTTCACTGTTCGGAACTCTCCTGTACAGATGACTTGTCTGAGGTAACCTGACTGCAGCCTGGTCAAACATCCATGATGATTTTTGTTGACCAGAACTACTCTGACTTGACTCGGCTGATCCTCTCTGATGGACTTAGCTGTACTTTAGTACTTAGCCGATTTTTAGCCTAACTAATTTTTTGCCTATAAAAGATACTCATTTGGTTCTTCTTTACATTTTGCCAAGTTTTACACTTAACATAATTTGGCCTATGGAAGATACTCATTTGGTTCTTCCTTATATTTTTGCCAAGTAATAAACATTTGAATTTATACTTATGACATCATCAAAATCTAACAAGTATTCCTAACATCAACCTGAGATCACCAAACTTCACATGAGAATGATAATCGAGTTTGAATATAAGAGTTGTGATGATATTCATTTCCTTAAAATTCAAAGGTGTTTGAATCCGTAAGATCATTCATAAGTTTATGAACATGGCATGTAGATGGATAACGTACGTTAATCACTGAGGAGTTCGTAAGTTTCATCACTGTTAGAACAAGTCTGCTGCCCAGTAGTGAAACTGCCATGCACGCTTAGCGTACGCTAAGCTATGTAAATTAACGTACGCTATCGGGCATGTTTAGCATACACTACGCTTGGAACTTAGCGTGCATTATATCATCAGACGAGTCAATCGACTAATCAGTGAGGTACTGACCGTGTATGGTTAGCGTATGCTAGGCTGCATATAATTGTGTGCGCTAACGAGTAGCCTTAACGTACGCTACATAGGATACGTAGCATACGTTAAGCAAGACAGACAGATTTCATTTTAAGAACTTCCGACCGTAATTTGGATTGTAAGATGTTCGTTCGACTTGAGATGAATTCTATATTATTTCTTTTATTAAGGTTCGAGCTTAGAAACGTGATTGATCGAAGGGGACGACCTTCGAGTATTTTGATATTCGTGGAAGTTTTATTCTTATCATCGAACCGAGGCAAGTACTCTAATTAGAATGGTTTATATTATGACAGTTATATTGTGATTGTATTGTGTATATGTGTTGTGATTAAATGTCCACTATGCGTTGATCCGACGGGAATCATCATGGGAATCTATAGCTGTGTGCGCTGGATCGTTGGACTGGTAGTTCCACCATGCGTTGGTCCGACGGGATCATCATGGGAATCTATAGCTGTGTGCGCTGGATCATTGGAATACCATCAGTATGTTGAGGCTGTTGTGATGGGATAAGTGTTGTTGTTATATCTTGTTGGAGAAACTTCTTATGATGATTGTTGATTACATCACTGTTGTATGATTATTGTACTTGTACTAGCATCGTTGTGCTAACCCCTTTGGGGGTGAACATTTGTTTATGTTCAGGATCCAGGAGAGCGGGGAAACAAACACTGGAGCTGCATGACGATGAGGGTGCAGAGTGATGTTCCGGCCGGGTTTATAGTCTGTTGTTGGTTATTTTAATAAGTACTCGAGTACGTCGTAATTTGTGATGTTTGGATTTCAATGGTGTATTAATATTCTCCTTTTGGATATTTGTATTTTCTGTATCGAACCAGAACTGTCGTAATGTATTTTCAGTGATATCATAATTTGGTATCTATCATTGTCTTTTCATTTATTTAGCCTTGTAAATTCTTATGTAAAGGATTTACGGCGCTGTAATATTCCTGAATATATCGGGGGTGTTACAGAATATGGTATCAGAGCTAAGATTATGGATATCTTGTCCATTGGGTTAAAATAGGGGTCGTATACATCTTTTGAGATAACCGACCGTGAATAACATCACTGTACTGCCTACGTCTTCGTGCGAACGGTGGTTGTAAGTCCCTAAACTCTATCTCATCCTTTACATGTTGTATCTCTTTATACTTGAACATTAGAACGATATTATTTCCTGTATATTGAGTATTTATGCTTTCAGTATGTTGAGAGGTGGACGTGGACGTGGTCGCGGTCGCGGTCGCGGACGCAGATGAAGGAATGCCGAAAGAGAAGCTTCGCCTTCTAATTAGGCCAGCCACAACTCAGGCGAGCCATAGAGATCTATTATTAATGAACCGGAACCTGCTGTGCCCGAAATCCTTCGTGAGGTGGTGAACCAGATGACTCAGTTTGCCCAGGTCGTGGACCGAATGCAGGTGGCGGTGGGATTACAGCAGGGAGATAGACAGCAAGGGATCCCAGACATGGGAAATCGAGGTGACCGATGGCAGCAAGAGGTGGCAAAGATGCAACCACCCAAATTCGACGGCTTTTCTGAGACTCCCACATGGGACCATTGGTTGAAGGAATTGCAGAAAATTTTTGCCGGAATTAATTGCCCAGACGACCGGAGAGCCTCTATTGCTCAGTACTTTCTGATAGGGGAAGCATCTGAGTGGTGGGAAGCCATCATCCCTGCAGATCATGATGCTGACTGGACAGAATTTAAATTGATGATGGAAGCTCAGTACTGCCCTCGTCCTGTGAGGGAAGCCAAAGTTCGGGAGTTTTTCTCCACTCAACCGTCAGACGAACCTGTATCCTAGACAATTAAGACGTTTAACCAGCAGTTGGCATTCGTTCGAGATCTGGTCAAAACAGATGCAGAAATGATGATCCATTTTGATATGAGAATGAAACCAGAAATCCAGAGGTACATGTCCGGTTTTGAATGTACCACTCTCCGTCAATACCAGCATAAGGCGTTGGCATATGAGATCAAGGAAGCAGCAATGGAGAAGTTTACAGAATCCAAGAAGCAGAAAGTCTCTGGTAGTTTCACAGAGCACAAGAGCAGTGGGTCTCGCAAGGCCCAGTGATCCTTTCACCCTTTCAAGAAACCTCCGCACCCATCTATGAGCGGAAAGAATTTCGGAACAATGTCAACCACGACGGATACAGTTAAGAGGTGCTTTAACTGTGGTCACCCAGGCCACCTTTGGCGTGATTGTTTGCGCACTCCAGTTACATGTTTTGATTGCGGACAGGAAGGGCACCGTGCGACGTTTTGCAAGGATGCCACCAAGTTCAATGGAACCCGTACATCACAGCCAGTTCAGAAGGAAGCTAGTATCCAACAGACACAACAAAGTGGTCAGATGCCTCAGAATTTTAGCTACGGACGAGGCAGAGGACAGTGGGACAAAAAGGGCACATCAAGTGCTGGATCTGTTCCCCCACGTCTATACGAGATGAGGAGAACAGACGATCAGGATGCTGCTGTCGCATCAGGTACTGTTCAGATCCTTTCCCAGCCAGTTAGCGTTTTATTCGATACAGGAGCTACGCATCCATTTATATCCTCATCTTGTGTAAATCGTTTGAATATTTATGGTTTTCATAATTGTGAACCTTATGTTGTTGGTTTACTGAGTGGAGAGAGAATTGTTGGAAACTTAGAAATTAGAGATTTCCCTGTATCGTTTGGAGGCAGATAGTGGCCCTCAAATCTAATTGTGATAGAAATGTAAGGAGACGACCTGATACTCGGAGACGATTGGATTAATCGATATGGAGCTATTGTAAACTACCGAAGGAGGAATATCTCGCTGATCGCTGACGATGGTTCCGAAATATTATTTGAAGGATGGAAACCAGGGAGCTCAGGAAAGTTGATCAAGGCGATGAAAGCTGTCAAATTGTTGAAACAGGGCTGTACCGGATACTGGTGCTATGCAATGAAGAAAGAAGACGAAATTGTGGAACTTTCATCCATTCCTGTTATGAACGAATTTCCGGATGTATTTCCTGATGAGTTACCTGGATTACCTCCACGACGGGATGTAGAATTCACCATTGAGCTGGAACCGGGAGCTACACTAATTTCTAAGGCGCCGTATCGTGTGGCACCTACTGAGATGTAGGAACTGAAAAAGCAGCTGGAGGATTTACTAGACAAAGGCTATATCCAGCCAAGCGTTTCTCCCTGGGGAGTGCCAGTTCTTTTTGTCCGGAATAAGGATGGATCGTTTCGACCGTGTATTGACTATCGAGAGCTGAACAAAATGACGATTAAGAACAGGTATCCGTTGCCACGGATTGATGATTTATTTGACCAGTTACAAGGAGCAACAGTATTTTCTAAAATTGATCTGAGATCAGGATATCATCAGCTGAGGACTAAGGAATCTGATGTTCCGAAATCAGCGTTCAGAACTCGCTACGAACACTATGAGTTTGTAGTGATGCCATTTGGTCTCACTAACGCAACAGCTGTATTCATGCAATTGATGAACCGAGTTTTCATCGAATATTTGGATAAATTTTTGGTTGTGTTCATTAATAACATTCTAGTTTATGCCAAGAGCACGGAAGAACATGCGCAGCATTTGTGGATTGTATTAGAACTTTTGAGAAGGGAGCAATTGTACGCCAAACTTTCTAAGTGTGAATTCTGGCTAAAGGAAGTAATGTTCCGTGTCCATGTGGTATCAGCTGAAGGAGTCCGAGTAGATCCCCAGAAGATCGAAGCGGTTATGAATTGGAAGCCTCCAAAGAACGTGAAAGAAGTCCGGAGTTTCTTAGGACTTGCTGGGTATTATCGTCGGTTCGTGGAAGGGTTTTCCAAAATTTCCCGCCCACTTACTCGACTACTGCAGAAAACACAAAAGTTTGAGTGGAACAAGTTGTGCCAGAATAGCTTTGATGAATTGAAGAAGAGATTGACGACAGCACTGATTTTAACACTTCCACAGGGAACTGGAGGATTCATAGTTTACAGTGATGCTTCGAACCAAGGACTCGGATGTGTATTGATGCAGAATGATAAGGTGATCGCTTATGCATCACGACAGCTGAAACCTTATGAAGTGAATTACCCAATGCATGATTTGGAGCTAGCAGCAGTAGTTTTTGCTTTGAAAATCTGGAGGCATTACCTGTTCGGGACTCACTGTCAGATCTTTATGGATCACAAGAGTCTCAAATATATATTCTGTCAGAAAGATTTGAACATGCGGCAAAGTAGATGGCTGGAACTTATTAAGGATTATGACTTGGAGAATCTTTATCATCCAGGCAAAGCAAATGTAGTGGACGATGCACTTAGCCGCAAGCCTGTTCTATCCAGATGCTGGAGACTCTGACCTCCAATCTCAGCATTCAACGAGAGATGATTCGAGAAGGAATTGAAGTGTGGTTACAAAGAGTCCAAGGACAGCTGTGCGTGACGGAAATAACTTCATCATTAACCGAAGAAATCAAATCTATGTAGGCAGATGATCCTCTGATGATTCGGTTACGTGATGAAGTGATCAAGGGAAAGGCCCCCGGATTCATAATTCATGATGATGGAGTTTTGAGATTTCAGAACCGACTCTGCATTCCTGATGTCGATGTTCTAAAACAGACGATTATGAAGGAAGCTACAACTCGCCCTATTCTATCCACCCGGGCACCAGTAAGATGTACAAAGACTTGAAGCAGAATTTCTGGTGGGGCAACATGAAGAAAGATGTAGCGGACTACGTTTCGAAATGCTTGACTTGTCAGCAGGTTAAGATCGAGCATCAACGACCTGACGGGATGTTGAAGCCGCTCCCGATTCATGAATGGAAGTGGGAGGACATATCGATGGACTTTATCACTAATAAGTCGAGAACCAAGACAGGAATGAACATGATTTGGGTGATAGTTGATCGTTTAACCAAATCAGCTCATTTTCTAGGCATTAAGGACATGTGGGGACCAGAGAGGTTGGCACGAGTATTTATTTCAGAGATTGTCTGATTGCATGGTACGCCGAAGACCATTATTTCTGACTGAGATGGTCGCTTTGTATCGCATTTTTGGAAAGCAGTTCATAAGGCCTTGGGGACCGAATTGAACTTTAGTATAACTTATCACCCGCAGACTGACGGACAATCCGAGAGGAAAATTCAAACGGTGGAAGATATGCTAAGGGCTTGTGCCTTAGATTGGTCAACCGACTGGGAAGTTCATCTACCGTTGATTGAATTTACCTACAACAATAGTTGGCAAGCTTCCATTAAGATGGCACCGTTTGAGGCCTTGTACGGGAGAAGATGCAGATCGCCCCTATGTTGGGACGATTCATCAGACTTGATCGGGACAGAACCAGAGTTGATCGTGCAGACACGATAGAAGATAGCCTTGATTCGTGAAAGGTTGTTGACCGCCCATAGTCGACAGAAATCTTATGCACATGTATGCCGTCGCCCATTGGAGTTCAGTAATGGAGACCACGTACTTTTAAAAGTTTCTCCTACTCGGGGAATCTTTCATTTTGGGAGAAAAGGTAAGCTGAGTCCAAGATATATCGGACCATTCGAGATCCTCGAGAGAGTTGGAGAGTTGGCATACAGATTGACATTACCGCCGTCATTGAGCCATGTTCATAATGTGTTCCACGTATCCGAGTTACGGAGATATATACCGGATCCTAGTCATGTCATTGATTTCGGTGAAATTGAAGTCGCTCAGGATGGAACATTTAAAGAAAGACCGGTCAAGATACTAGAGAGTCGAGTTAAGCAATTGAGGAACAAACCAATCGTTTTGGTCAAAGTTCAGTGGTCACGCCACGGAGTGGAAGAAGCCACTTGGGAAACGGAAGATAGCATGAAGTCCAGATATCCAGAGTTATTTTCGTCTTGAGTTTCGGTACGAAACTCCGTTTTAGTAGGAGAGTATGTAATATCCGGATTTATTATTGTGTATTTCATCTGTATTTGAACCCTGTATTATTCGGAATTGTGATCTCGATAATTGGAGTATGATATTTCTCACATTTGTATCCTTGTACATAAGTATAACAACATGCAAAATTTCTCATGCAAACTCGTGATAGCGCACGCTAAGAATGTAGCTTAACGTGCGTTATCGGCTACAACTAGCGCACTCTATGAATGAAGAAATGCGTGCGCTAGGCAGTTAATTATTGAGCTAGATGGTAGCCCATTCGCCAGCCGGACATGGGTCCGGATAAGATTCCCGCGGGCGGAACTGGACAGTTTTGGAGTCAATGCTTATTAGCGTGCGCTAAGGAAAGTAGGATAGCGTGCGCTAATCGGCTAATGTGCATAAATGTTATAAATGGGACAGCAACCCATTTTACTTGGTTTACATTTCCTTCGATTATTCTTCGTTCTTGAGAGACCAGAGAGCATTATATCCTCCTTAAACACTTAGAACACCTCTACTTGATTCATTAAAGATTGGATATCACTTGTGATTGATCATTGAAGTGGAGTAGCACCTTGGATTGGCACACAAACAATCGGAGTTGGATTCTACCTTTTTGGCTCAGTGATTTCTTCATCTTAAGGTATGTTAATTATTTCTCCAGTCTTAGATTCATGTTATGAAGAATAAGATGAATCATGCTATCAAGATATTGAGTTCCATTAGTGAATTATTCAACAAACATCATGCTTAGAAGTCGGAATAACTATGCTTATGATATCATCGTTGAAAACCTCGTAGTTGGAATCCTAGTACGTCAAATGATGAGAGGAACATTCTGAGGTTGATTATCCGTATGATTTATGTTGTCATATTGATCATAAACTTAGAGGTGATATCACTTTTGGTTATAAGGACTTAAGAAAGAATCATCTTAGGTTGTATCCTTTCGTATAAGTTGGAGTTGTTAGTTCACCTTCAAGATAAAGTCTGAATGTGATAATGATAATGGAATCTAATGCATCAACCTGAGATCACCAAACTTCACATTAGAATGATAATCGAGTTTGAATATAAGAGTTGTGATGATATTCATTTCCTTGAAATTCAAAGGTGTTTGAATCCGTAAGATCATTCATAAGTTTATGAACATGGCATGTAGTCGGATAACGTTCGTTAATCACTGAGGAGTTCGTAAGTTTCATCACCGTTAGAACAAGTCTGCTGCCCAGTAGTGAAACTGCCATGCACGCTTAGCGTACGCTAAGCTATGTAAATTAACGTATGCTATCGGGCATGTTTAGCATACGCTACGCTTGGAACTTAGCGTGCGTTATATCATCAGACGAGTCAATCGACTGATTAGTGAGGTACTGACCATGCATGGTTAGCGTACACTAGGCTGCGTATAATTGCGTGTGCTAACAAGTAGCCTTAACGTACGCTACATAGGATACGTAGCGTGCGTTAAGCAAGCCAGACAGATTTCATTTTAAGAACTTCCGACCATAATTTGGATTGTTAGATGTTCATTCGACTTGAGATAAATTCTATATTATTTCTTTTGTTAAGGTTCGAGCTTAGCAACGTGATTGATCGAAGGGGACGACCTTAAAGTATTTTGATATTCGTGGAAGTTTTATTCTTTTCATCGAACCGAGGCAAGTACTCTAATTAGAATTGTTTATATTATGACAGTTATATTGTTATTGTATTGTGTATATGTGTTGTGATTAAATGTCCACCATGCATTGATCCGACGGGAATCATCATGGGAATCTATAGATGTGTGCGTTGGATCGTTGGACAGGTAGTTCCACCATGCGTTGGTCCGACGGGATCATCATGGGAATATATAGTTGTGTGCGCTGGATCGTTGGAATACCATCAGTGTGTTGAGACTGTTGTGATGTGATAAGTGTTGTTGTTATTTCTCGTTGGAGAAACTTGTTATGATGATTGTTGATTACATCACTGTTGTATGATTATTGTAATTGTACTAGCATCGTTGTGCTAACCCCTTCGGGGGTGAATATTTGTTTATGTTCAGGATCCAGGAGAGCGGGGAAACAACCACTGGAGCTGCATGACGACGAGGGTGCAGAGTGATGTTCCGGCCGGGTTTATTGTCTGTTGGTTATTTTAATAAGTACTCGAGTACGTCGTAATTTGTAATGTTTGGATTTCGTGGTGTATTAATATTCTCCTTTTGGATATTTGTATTTTCGGTATCGAACCAGAACTGTCGTAATGTATTTTCAGTGATTTCATAATTTGGTATCTGTCATTGTCTTTTCATTTATTTATCCTTGTAAATTCTTATGTAAAGGATTTACGGCGTTGTAATATTCCTGAATATATCAGGGGTGTTACAGAAAATAACTTCTCGAAATGCTCGAGCCAGTGAACAATATCCACCGACTCATATGAGCCCTCAAAAGTAGGTTGCCTTTGGCGAGATATGTCGCCAATAATACTGCTTACACTCCTCTCTTGCCCCTGAGGTGGCGGTGGAGGAGCCTGCTGATTCTGAGCTGTTGAGTTCTGCATCGTCTCCATGAGACGTGCCATTTGTGTCATCTGGGCCATCATGCCCTGCATAAAAGCGAGTGGATCAACCCGAACACCTTCTGATTGAGCTGTGTCCCGGGTACGACTCCCTGACAGTGAATGATTTATTTCTGGGTGAATGAGTGGCAGCGTCGCTGCTCGATGAATTAGCATTGTTCCTCACGTTTGCGCGTGTATTCACATGAGCTCTCGGGTTTCAGCCCGCACCGCGACCTCTTCCCCCGCGTCCTCTGCCTGCTCTCTCCATACTGAAGTAGGAAAGTCACATGATAATTATAGATCTCGTATGAATATCATATTATGATTACATCATGAAATGATGAAAATGAGCATGCGCGCTCTAACACAGTGATTACATGAATGATTAACTGAGGTGACATGATTATGTGATGAAATTCTTGAAATGATTATCTTGAACAAGTTAACAAGATTAATGATACGATCCTTGCGATCAACAACTGAGCAATGAAATGAACTGAGTGATTAATGAGTTAACATGATCGATATGATCAAAATGAAAATGATGATTGAGGATTGTTGACTGTTGAATGATAAATGAGTGATTCTTATTGCCAGAAATTATACCATGGCATCAGAAATCTTACTGTTCTTTGGTCTGAGGGGCTTGGCTCTTGCATAGGTCACACGTGACGCGAAAGTCCAATGATACTAGTATGATGAACGATGATTTCAAATGAGACATGACTCGGAAGGTTGTATTCAAAACCACGCTCCGATACCAACTCTGTAACATCCCAAACTAGGCGACTATTACAGTGCCGTGGACCCCCGACTGGGACCCACCAGGCGAATGAAAATTAATGACTTAAATAATATAATTGTAGTACCAAACCACATTATATCATCAATTACTCCGATGAGAAGTTTCAAGTACAACACACCCAAGATAATACAGAATACATGTATATTTTATATGAAGAAAAAATATACGACACTGAATAAAAATGAGTATTCAATGAAAGTCTGCAGCGGAAATAAAATGAAGAAACACGAATGACTGGAAGGACTGGGGCCCCCTACTAGTATCACTGGGACTCCTCGCCGTCGACGTTCTCTTCCCTTGCTTTAGCCTTGCCATGACCTGAAAACAACATCCCCCAACGGGGTCAGTTACACAGAACAACAATCCTTAAGAGTTGAATAAACACAATAAGGATATATCTTAATTATTAAATTAAGCTGAAGAGAGGCATCATAGTACGCCCGTAATGGTATGTGCAAGTGCACAAGACGAGTGTCCAGACACACCTGCCCTTGTACCTAATTAGTCTCACAGAGGCACGTTACCATGTGCACAGTCCAACGTGTCGGTGAACCCGAACACATGACTATCACGTGCCCGACTAAAAATTCCACACATCCCCACCCGGCCATGCAATATGAACCCAGAAGGCCACAAGAGCAAAAGTGACCAATGAACATTAATGAATATAGCAATACGACAAAGGTCAAGAATGACTCACCGGGATGACATAATAATGAAATGAATGATAGATCATTGAAATGATTGGAACCGTCGTTCCTCGTGAATGAAATAATTATTTTGATAATTACAAGTATCAACATGATTAGTACATTATGAATGATTATGATTTATGAATGAACAACCACGAAAGGAATGTGTATCCTTTTAACCGAGTAAGAATTAACTTACACAACACCGGTGAAGAATGTCCTTCCTCGAACAAACGTCCTACAATGAGATGTCGGTCGCTCGAACAACCTTGAATAACACAAGTACCCCCAATCCGTTCAATATACGTATCAAGCACGATTATAACTCTCTCAAAACGTCGATATGAATAATCCAAGTTCATTGGGGCATTATAACAAACACGTTGTAACCAATCTTCGATTGTTTACAATTAACCTCAATTATGTCGATACCAACTTCTAAGGAGTGATACAATCCAACCAAAACATCTTCAATATAATCAATAATCCAATATAAATATCCAAATCGAGATTTCAACAACCTCTAATCAAAAACCCCCCAATTCCAATCAATATTCAAAGTGTTCTTGAACAATCCTTCACTAATCCAATGAATAATCATACAAACCCATAATCATAGGTATATATATTCATACAACATGATTATAATATCCAAAACATCATATCTCAACACAAAATCGAAATCCAAGATGTTGAAGAATTTACCTTTCGAAGATCCAAATACTTTGATCTGGTGAAATCGTGTTAAATCGACTATCCAAGCTTCCCAATACAAGATATATGATAAGAACACTCCTACCCAAGTGATGTGGTGAAGAAAATCTCTCTCAAGAACTTCTCTCTCGGAACTCAAGTGAAGAAATGAGAAAAATGAGGTCAAAGACCCGTCCAGGTACTTAAGTACTGCCATTATTACGGCCGTAACTCGGCATACTTACGGCCGTAACATCCCCAAGTCAACGACCTTACGGCCGTAACCAGCCATCTCGTACGTCCGTAACTCGACCTCGTCGAAAAATATGCCGACAGACATACGGCTGTAACTACACATGCCTTACGGGCGTAACTCGACTGATACGGCCGTACTCGGAAAAACTTACGGGCGTATGAAGCCTTCGTCGAAACTGACCAGAGCACCCTGCTCGAATCGTATGGCCGTAATCGGCCAAGCCTTACGGCCGTACCTGCCTCAACTTACGTCCGTATGCCGCAACCCTTACGGCTGTAAGTCCTCTTCGTCCGAACTGTCCTGAAAACAACGAACGTAAGTTACGGCCGTAATGCAAGCATGTTACGGCCGTAACTCGCTGCTGGACGCCAATGAAACGACAAATCCGACTACTCGACATACATTGCTGAGTGATCCGACATACCATACTTGTATGAATATAATTAAGTCCAATAACATATGATATGATACTTCCAACACAAGACTACCAATCACGATGATTATGACCATACTCTCATCTCGATTCTCAAATGGAGATGAATGACGATCGGTAATTGATACACGGTTAAAATACGCCAAAGAAGAATACAAATGAATGAGTCATGAATGATGAGAGAGTATTAATGAGTGAAATAATCCGACAGTGACAACTACTGAATGATAATTACTGAATGATAATTACTGAGTGCTAATGAATGAATTACAACTGGATATTACATAACTAATATCACACAATGTCACATTTTTACCGAACAAGTACACATAACAACACGTAATCATCGGTAAATGATTACGGTCTATTATATTCACTAAATGTGATCATAACGTCTTTCAACAAATGAAACTAACACACATATTCCAAAAACACACTTATTCACGAAGCATACGAGTTATCGTTGAAAGACAACATTTATTGAGAACATACCGATCCTTTTTAAAGTTTATTAAACACTCAGATTGCGTAATAAATCATTCACCAACAATTACGCCTATGAACCATGAAACGTATGGGCAAGATACTTGCCTCGATACCACGAGCAACAGAACAACGAACAGACACGACCAGGTAGCCCTCGAACATCCAAGATCGACCAAAAACCCGACAACTCCACAAAAACTACAAAAATAATATCACCACGAATTAATAACGCTAAGCGGAATCCGAATAAACCCAAAAACAACAAATATTCGAGGGTTCTTCAAGGAAATCGGAAATCAAGTTCTGGGTGGTAAAAATCGATAAACGAGTTACAAAATCCGAAGATCATGGCCAAGACAACAAAAATACCATAATCAATTCATCAACCACGGATTAAATCGAAGAATCACGAAGAAACCCCCCAAAATCATACAACTAGGGTTCTAAGTAAGAAAATACCTCGATTCGACGAAGAACACGGATTGGATGATGATATAATCGAAAAGAATCTTTCAAAATGCCTTGGAATCGTGTGGAATCGACCAAGGGCTCACCTCCTCGTCTCTCCCATCGCCAGCCGCCACAAATAATGGGAAAAGTGAAGTGAGTTCAAGTCTGGCCGAGCCCAGGCCTATATATCCCGACACTGTTATGGCCGTAACCGGCAGCTCATTACGTCCGTAACCTGGTCAACGCATGTAGCGTACGTAATAGCCGATGCCTTGTGTACGTAATGGTCGCACCTTATGGCCGTAATCGTCATAGCCTTTCGGTCGTAACCGAGCTCCTAGGTTCACTGACCGAAATCTGCCGAATCCCTACGGCCGTAACCGTCCAGTGCTTAGCGGCCGTAACAAAGCCTTACGGCCGTACCCTGATGAACCTTATGGCCGTAACCGAGTCCTCCTAGGCCAGGGTATGCGGATGTCTTACGGACGTAATCGGCCAGGCCTTACGGCCGTAACTCGACCCAGCCAGCCCTCCGACTGCCCGGCTCGATACTCGACGATGTCTCGATCACGCGAACGCACCGGCTATGATCCAAAAAAATAATGAACAGGCTACGAAACTCAACATAGCACAATACAAGCATGCGATTCCAAAGACGCGGACAACAACAGTCGTTCGATCGAAGAAAATTCAACAAAACCGGAATAAAGATCTCGGGTATTACATTCTACCCCTCTTAATAGAAGTTTCGTCCTCGAAACTTAAAACATAGAACGAACAACGGAAAACAAACTCAGATCACACACGCTATCCATTGCCAACAACCTGCAACGACTCACATGCAGCACGCAGCTGCTACCATTCATAATGCTACACAGGAACGATAACAAAACAGAACGAACAAAATCAATATGGTTGACTAACCAGAACACTATATCAATCAAAATGCGAGTTAATCGCTGAACAATTACGAAATTCCACAGCCCAAAGGTTGGAAGATCGAAAACGAAACTAATTTCCCGAACTTAAGGGAAATTACGAAGTGGCCCGAACGCTAAAAAAAATATCACGGTACGAGATCAGCAAAAACCGGACAACAAACGATCGAACCATAATGATTGAGACAACCGTCGAAAAATCATATTCGAATCATAACAAACAACAAAAATCAAATGATAATATGAGGTCTGGTAAAAACGAAAAGATACTCCTCTACATTAAGATTCAGAGGAACGGAACCGGATTCGGAAAAGTCATAATGGCAAACAGATCATTCCGAAACAATACCACAACTCATTCGAACAACAAAGAGTGAAAAATAGAACAAGTTCAGAAAATGTCCACGCGCACAAACGAGTCGATAGAGATGAAAATACAGAAATTCAAAATCCGATTCACTTCGAATAAAAGAAGTTTATCTCCAAAATTCGAAACAACAAAGCAAGGAAATAACATATCATACAACTGATAGACTACACCCCTCAAGGACTCCTCAGAGTCGATCCTGATATCAGTGCTAAAGTCCGTGCCTTGGAAGACTCGGTATCCATCTCACAAAACTGAACTCGGTGTCCCTCGAGTCCGCACCAGTAACACGTTACTGGCGGAGAAGGACAATGTGCACGAACATGTCCCGACACATTGCAGTTAAAACACCTACTGGCTTTACCAGGAGTCAAAGCAGATGACTTGTAACTCTCAGTCCCACGCATTGAGCGATGGAGATGTAACACCCCCAATCCGCTTAGGGACATTACACACCGTAGATCCTTTCCTCAAGGATCTACCAGGCATGAAACCACAAAACAAACCCACATGTGGTCAATTTGACCAAAACATAAAACCGTAGACCGATTAGGTCTCTCAAAATACAACATAACAGTACAAATGATAAACCCAAAATACAACTCGATCACAATTTACACAACATGTCCATCCTCTTAAGGATGACAAAGAACTAGAAATAAATACTCGGACCGACAAAACACTGACGGACAACCAACTACAACTGTGACTAGTATCGCTGCTTTACATCATCCTCCATGCCGATCCTGTGGTTGCTCTCTCTCAAATCAGAATACCTGAAAAACATAACATAATCCCCCAACGAGGGGTTAGTGATGGAAATCGCTAACAAGTAACCAAGCTATACAATTATACATCAAGAATACAACCGTTATGAAAATAACCTTTCGACAAGGTAGTAACACGATCCCGGAGTCTAGTCTTTTCAAAATCATTTGCTTTAAAATGTCTCATGTAAATTACTCCAGAAATCACTTTAAGAGATTATTTACAGACTTCGGGGTTCTCAGTGTAAAATCATGAATTATGAATATTTTTCCTTTCCAAAAAGGTTTTCTTTCAAAATCATATAAATGATTTTATTCTCAACCCAAATCTCAAAGACCAAAACCATATCCACCAAAATAATCGGGATCCAAGATTCAAACATTCACACTTCAGAGACATCAAATCAACAGTCAAATCATCTCCGTGGCCACGAAGGTCCCACCCGAATTAGCTCATCGAAAACAAACTCAAACACACCCATAAGTTATCTTGACATCGTACTCGCAAGTAATGATTCTCGGAGACCTATCCAGACCTACCCGATTAGATAACTTTATGGTCAACTCATAACGTCTGGCCATACTCGCAAGTAACACACCTCCGGAGGCCTCAACGGAACCCTACCCAGATAACATCATTCAAACATGCCCATAAGTTATCATGACATCACACTCGCAAGTGACGATTCTCGGAGCCCCTCTCCAGACCTACCTGAATTGATAACCTTAAGGTCATAACATAACATCTGGCCGTACTCGCAAGTAATGCTCCGCCGGAGGACTCGACGGGTCCCTACCCGGATAACATCTCAAGTCGCTAAGATACACAGCAACAACAAAGGCACAATATTCACTACAACCGCAAACACGTAACACATAAGTTAGCGCAACATAAATTCCTCAAAGGCACAACATTCACAGCACACCATCATTTAGGAAAAAGGCTAACGAGCTAATAATACAAGTATTACTCGATTCCACAATTCCTCGGTTAACTACTCATTTCTAGTATCCACCTTAAGCACAAAATAACATGAAATGGTTGTTATAATTCTTCATGTAACTCTAGTTTACGTTCGTAATTACCTTCATAAAATCACATCTTCATTAAAAGTAAGTTACCGTTAAATATATCGTCACTAACAAGTCCACGTTAAATTCACGACACATCACCTTCTCAAAGTATAAAGAATATAGACGAGATACTCGTCTCTAGTACAAAGCACGCGAAGAAACGAGAAAGCTCGACCGGAAACCCTCGAATCCTCCAACTAGGGTGTAATACCTCCGGTATTCCATGCTTGATTACTTTGTATTGTGTGAATGTTTGGTAATGTGACGTCATTTCTATTTATGTATTCCATTGAGTGCTATATAATTGTACGATGTGAATGAAACGGGGGTGACACACCTTGACGCCATGGGATGATCGTCGGTGCGAATATGACAGTGGCCAACGTCTTGTTCCCCGATAATTGTTGACGAGTGGAAGGGATGGTCACCCCAAGATGGTTAGAATGTGGTTTGAGGCTAAAAAGTTCTGTTTAACGCGCGTTATAACCCATGCCTAACGTACGCTATATTTCGATCATTACGTACGTTAAGGCAGCTACATTACGTACGTAACGGGTGGGTCGGTCTCCCGACCAGAATCTTTCTTTTGACACGGACAGGGCTACTTTCGGTGGGCTAGAGGACAAACGAGTCAACTGTTCGTTACGTACGTTATGTCCCAAATTTAACGTACGTAACACTTGGGCACATTTCGGGCAGTGAGTTCTTTACATACGTTGTCATCACACTGTTACGTACGTAATACACCTTACGTACGTAACACTCTTATCGTTAACGTACGTTATCAAAACCAAGTTTTATAAAATGATAGTTCCCTTCTTCATTTGCACGACCCAACATCACAAACTACCACCCTTGGAGAAATTCCTAGCCCTATACCCGGTTCTTAAGCCTCTTAAACACTTGAATTAACATTGAGGAGGTGGATTCTTGAGCTTCCGTGAAGATTATCCAAGTCGTTCAAGTCACTTCTCGTTCTCCTCGTAGTTCTTGTGAATCCGTCAACTATCTTTATTATTCTTCTTCCAATAAGGTAAGCCACCAATCCCTGGAGTTATATCTTCGATGTTTTCTTATTTATACTTATTATATTGCGGGTATTGGGTAGATTTTGCTAAACTTCGTAGACAATCTTGTCGGATGAAATTGTAGTAACCGGGAATTTCGTTTCTCATATGTTTCGTTTCATGCAAATGAAATTTCACTTCAAATCATCACTATGAATGTAAATTTTGACGAATCAATTGTGGGGAAATTCGTAGTAATCCGTCACCGTATGTTCCATTGTTCGTAGCCACCCTTACCTTGTGATTTTTGACACTTAGCAAACTAAGGAAAAATAATTCGATAGTATAATCAATATTGGTTGTCAAACCGCCGAAGTTGTTGTGCAATAAAATCCGTCGATTGTAGTATTCGGAATATAGAATTGTATTAGAAAGCATAAGATTCGATTTCGCCATAATAATTCGTGGACAACCGAAGAATCATAGGATTATCTTCTTGAGTAAATCGATATACCTAATGTTAATTATAAGATTGAACGAGATAATGGTACACAACACTTGAAAACTTAGAAACGATACTCATACCGACAATTAAAACTACACAAGGAATCCGGTTAGGAAAGGGAGACTAGTTTTATTCATTATAATCCGTACGAGGTGTTAATCATATGTTTCGTGGCTAGGTTAAGCTCGAGCGGGCGTGGGGACTTCGTTATCATAAATCACCTACTATCGGATCACAGGCAAGTGAAATCTTGCTCGTGAATTTTCTAATATCAATGTTATACCGTATGTGTGTACGTGCCATTTTGATAAAAGCCGACGTTTGTCTTTCTCTAAAGATGTTATAAATGGGCCGATGTGTTGGGGATAAAACCTGTATGGTACCCGTGTGGAAATGTGTTAGGGGGTAAGACCCGAATTGGGCACCTATGTTCCGGGGTATTCCAGTGTGGATACTTCCGTGACCCTTGGTTGCGACCTTGGGGGCTTATGTGATAAAGAGAGAGACTCGTCGGTTGAGTGATGAAATATTCCCTGTGATTACTAGGTACTGTGATTGTAAAGATGTCGTATATCGTTGTTAGTAGTTGTTATTTGGTATGCATTCTCTGACCCTGGTTACCTGGTATGACTCGTCGTACCAGGTAAAATTGTTCATCATGTGCAGGACATTCCCGAGGGGTCCGGTCAGACTTGAGCGGTGTTGGAATTATCTCTAGCCGCTGCTTTAATTGGAATAAATTGTTTTCTTTGGAAAAACCTTTGTTGTGTAATAATTGGACTTCAAATTACATTTTCCCTTAAATCTTTCGATTCACGTTATGTAATCCTTGAATTTAAGGTTTTATCGCGATTTTCTTAAAATGCCTATTTTTCTAACTAGCCTTGTGGGTCCCACGTGGGATTCATGGCACTGTAATACCTCGGGATATTTTGGGGGTGTTACAGAAAATGGTATCAGAGAGAAACTCCTGGTTTGAATAAAACTTTCTCCTATATTTTTTTTTCTTTCTCTCAAAATCCAACACCCCAAGCGATCGAAGCTCCTCGAGGGAATGCAAGTAAGTGATATGTGTGTGTTTCTATTTTTGTACAACATTTAATTGTAAACCATGCGTGGAACTGGCTTTAGATTGATACCTTTAGTGCACGTCGAGGAGCTAGAAGGGTGGTGAATGACGCTCAGGGTTCCGCCGCGAACCACAATGAGGACGGGAACACCGCCGAGACCCATCTCGCCGGGGCCACCGCCACCGCTAACCAAAACGATCAGAGGCGGAACGCCAAAATAACAACCCCGAGGCATGGATCCGGCTTTGTTCGAGCCCTTGCCTGTGCTATCGCCATGGGAATTGCTCAGTCAATCAGGCGTAACGGATACGGTCATCAATGTGGAAGAAAACGCAGAAGAGATCGATGGTTGGGAGAGATGTCAAGGCTAGGCCTCCATTATTTGACGGACAGAGAGAAACACGTGACGATCGGATTTCGAAATGGAGACCGCCTTCAAGTAATCGGATGCCCAGAAATGTAAAGGTGCCGCTCGGAATTAATCAACTCCGTGACACTGCTGCACGTTGGTGGAGGACTTACAGGCCAGAGGACCGAGTGGTCGGGTGGACCTAATTTGCCCGACTGCTACGGAGCGAGTACTGTCCCAGATCAGCCCGAACCACTCACGCACGAGACTTTTCAAAGGCCGCCCTCGTAACATGCCAAGATTTCAGAGATCATTCGGGCCTACCGAACCAAGCTAAGTTACATCTCCCGATGGTTCCATCAAGATCAACGAATATGCCATATTGCACGAGGTTACCGGGAGGATGTACAACGCTATGCCGCCGATTTCACCGCACGACCACGAGAGCATACGAAGACGTAGTCACGGATATGCCAGATACGCTTGTTAATACCGACATCGGGCATAACTCAAGAAGCGTAAGACATCGATTCACTGGGAGCAACAACAAAACGAACTCGGGCCCGCATCTTCTTTTAAGTGGCGGTTTCGTACCAACGAAGGGTGTATCCGATCGGCCTTACTGTAGGGACTGCTTCAATTGTGGCATGACCGGGCATACTAAGGATCGGTGTCGAAGACGGCTACCAAATGTTTCACTTGCGGAAAGAGTGGACACATGTCTCGCTCAAGTGGGCCAATTCCACTCGAGCCCGGCCTTCGCAACCAAGTCAACAAGGCTCGTGCAATCCCCTAGACGCTGTTGTTTCCAACTACCGAGCTCCATCCCAACAGAGCCAACCGCCACCGCATGGTGCCGGACGAGGCCGTGGCGCGGAGGTACCTCGTCCTTTCGAGTCGCACTGCCTCGTGTATTTGAGCCGAGGGCTACGGATGGTCACCGCGCCCGCCTATCTCGTACTCTTCTTGTTAACTCTCAGCCAGTGCATGTACTATTTGATACCGGAGCCACCCATTCGTTTATATCTGTGGAATGTGTTGAACGCTTAAATCTTGTTTGTGTACCTTGTGAGCCCTTTACTGTTAAACTACCCGAGGGTAGTAGATTAAGCGGCGATCAAAAGGTTCGAGACTGTCGGATCAGCATCAACGATCATAGTTGGACCGCTAATCTTATGGTCTTCCCACTCCAGAATGAAGATATCATATTAGGAATGGACTGGATGCCATTGCACAGAACAATCTTGGATACCTATCACCTGACTATTTCTATTTCGGCTCATGACGGTACCACACATGTCATCAGCGGATGTGAACACTTTAGTACAAAAGGATCTCTCAGCATTATCGCATCGGAAGCCTCATGTAGCTCTCGAAGTGAATACTACTGGTGTTATGTTCTTCGAGAGGACACTTCACAACTTGCAATCACAAACATTCCGGTGGTGAATGAGTTTCCAGACGTTTTTCCTGATGAACTACCAGGGATGCCACCGCACCGAGAAGTAGACATATACATAGAACTCGAACCGCGGACGAGACCTAATTCCAAAGCTCCTGACAGAATCGCACCGCCCGAGATGAAGCAAATAAAGATACACTGAAAATCATGGAGAAAGGGTTGATCCGCCCAAGCACCTCACCGTGGGGCGCGCCGGTACTTTTTGTTAAGAAGAAAGATAACTCTCTACGCTTGTGCATCGACTACAGGGAGCTGAATAAGGTTACTATCAAGAATCGTTATCCACTACCAAGGATTGATGACCTCTTGGATCAGTTACAAGGGGTAGTTGTGTTTTCAAAGATCGATTTACGGTCTGGATATCACCAATTGAGGATTCGGGAGGAAGATATACCCAAGACTGCATTTCGGTCGAGGTATGGGCATTACGAATATATCGTGGTATCATTCGGGTTGACTAATGCCCCATCCGTTTTCATGGAACTGATGAATAGAGTTTTGATTGATTTCCTCGATAAATGTGTGGTAGTTTTTATCGACGACATCCTGATATATTCTCGAAGCCTACAGGAACACGAGGAACATTTGAGGCAAGTGCTGGGCGTGTTAAGACAACACCAACTTTATGCGAAACTATCCAAGTGCGAATTCTGGATGCCGGAGGTAATTTTTCTCGGACATGTTGTCTCGGCAGAAGGTGTCAAGGTCGACCCACAAAAGATCGAGACAATAACGAGTTGGGAACCTCCGAAGAATGTCAAAGAGGTTAGGAGCTTCCTAAGACTGGAGGGTTACTATCAAAGATTCGTCGAGGCTTTTTCCTGTATCGCCCGACCGTTAACGAACCTACTGAGAAAGAGCACCAAATTTGTATGGACTGCAGACTGCCAGAAGAGCTTCGACGAGCTCAAGAGTAGGCTACCATCGCCTCAAGACTAGTGTTACCACAGTGGCATGTATGATTCATTATATACACGGATGCATCCAAGCATGGACTAGGGTGTGTCTTCATGCGTAATGGCAGTCGTTGTGTACGCATCCCGACAACTGAAGCCGTACGAAGTAAATTACCCGACACATGACTTGGAGCTAGCCGCGGTGGTGCATGCCCTCAAGATTTGGAGGAACTATCTTTACGGAGTTACTTGCAAAGTTTTCACGGATCACAAGAGTTTGAAATATATCTTCACGCAGAGAGAATTAAACATGAGACAGAGGCGTTGGTTGGAGCTAATCAAGGACTACGATGTGGAAATCTCTTATCATCCCGGAAAAGCCAACGTGGTAGCTGATGCTCTTAGTCGGAAAACTACACAAGAGGTGATGGTATCCAAAGATAATCAGCCCAAACTGCAGCAAGAGATCAGGAGAAGCAACACCGAAGTATGGGTACAACGTAGGCAAGGACGATTATGCTCAATCAATATACTTTCGTCCTTACTAGATGAGATACGTCTAGCACAGATGGAAGATCCTGAATTACGTGCGATTGGTGAAAGAATCGAGAAATGAGATGTTTCCGACTATAAGATTCAGGGTGATTTGGTGAGGTTCAAGAACAGGATATGTATTCCACCGAATGACGGACTGAAGCAAACTATACTGAAGGAGGCGCACTCCACTCCCTATTCTATTCACCCCGGAGCATGCAAGATGTACAAGGATTTGCGACAGAGTTTTTAGTGGAAGAACATGAAGTGGGAAGTTGCTAGGTTCGTCGCCCGATGTATGACATGCCAACAAGTGAAAATCGAACACCGCAGACCAGCCGGAATTATGCAACCCCTACCCATCCCGGAGTGGAAATGGGAGAGCATATCAATGGACTTTGTCACTAAGCTACCTACGGCGGTGGGAGGAAAGGATACGATTTGGGTCATTGTTGATCGATTGACAAAATCAGCACATTTCATTCCTATTCAAGAGACAACCGGGACAGAGCAGCTGGCCGTCATTTTCATCAGAGAGATCGTCAGGCTACATGGTGTTCCCTCATCCATCATTTCGGATAGGGACACCAGATATGTGTCTCGTTTTTGGAAAGCCGTACATAAAGCTATGGGGACACAAATACACTTTAGCACGGCTTATCATCCTCAGACAGATGGACACACCGAGCATACGATTCAAACCTTGGAAGATATGTTGAGGGCGTGCGTGCTCGATTGGGGAAAGGATTGGGCTAGACATTTGGGATTAGTGGAGTTCTCGTACAACAAGAGCTGGCATGCAAGCATAGGCATGGCACCATTTGAGGCCCTGTATGGGCGAAGGTGCAAGTCACCGTTATGCTGGGATGATGCCTCCGACACCGCGGTTACCGAGTTGGATCTTATCCAGGAGTCCATTAAGAAGATCTCTATAGTTTGGAAACACATGCTGGCCCCACAGAGCCGGCAGAAATCTTATGCCGAAAACCGACAGCGACCGTTAGAATTTACGGTCGGGGATCATGTTTGGGTCAAAGTATCACCTATGCGAGGTATTAGGCGTTTCGGCTAGAAGGGCAAGTTAAGCCCGAGATTTATAGGTCCGTTTGAGATATTGGACCGGGTATGGAAACTCGCGTATCGATTAGCTCTACCGCCGCATCTGGATGGAGTGCATAATGTTTTTCACGTCTCCCAGTTAAGGAAGTATGTCTATGACCCGAGTCACAAGCTCAATTTCGAAGAAGTGGAAATTTCCGATGACGCTACCTTTAGGGAGGTACCGACCGCCATTCTGGACCGGCGTGTGAAGATGTTAAGAAATAAAGCCATACCCCTCGTGAAGATTCAGTGGTCGCACCACGGCACGGAAGAGGCGACTTTGGAAACCGAGTCGAGCATGAAGGAGAGTCATCCCGAGTTATTTTCTTAAGTTTCGTGACGAAACTATTTTAAGAGGGGTGATATGTAATACCTAGATTCCATGCTTGATTACTTTGTACTGTGTGAATGTTTGGTAATGTGACGTCATTTCTATTTATGTATTCCATTGAGTGCTATATAATTGTACAATGTGAATGAAACGGGGGTGACACACCTTGACGCCGTGGGACGATTGTCGGTGCGAATATGACGGTAGCCAACATCTTGTACCCCGATAATTGTTGACGAGTGGAAGGGATGGTCACCCCAAGATGGTTAGAATGTGGTTTGAGGCTAAAAAGTTTTGTCTAACGCGCGCTATAACCCATGCCTAATGTACGCTATATTTCGATCGTTACGTACGTTAAGGCAGCTACATTATGTACGTAACGGGTAGGTCGGTCTCCCGACCAGAATCTTTCTTTTGACACGGACAGGGCTACTTTCGGCGGGCTAGAGGACAAATGAGTCAACTGTTCGTTACGTACGTTATGTCCCAAATTTAACGTACGTAACACTTGGGCACATTTCGGGCAGTGAGTTCTTTACGTATGTTGTCATCACACTGTTACGTACGTAATACACCTTACGTACGTAACACTCTTATCGTTAACATACGTTATCAAAACCAAGTTTTATAAAATGATAGTTCCCTTCTTCATTTGCACGACCCAACATCACAAACTACCACCCTTGGAGAAATTCCTAGCCCTATACCCGGTTCTTAAGCCTCTTAAACACTTGAATTAATATTGAGGAGGTGGATTCTTGAGCTTCGGTGAAGATTATCCAAGTCGTTCAAGTCACTTCTCGTTCTCCTCGTAGTTCTTGTGAATCCGTCAACTATCTTCATTATTCTTCTTCCAATAAGGTAAGCCACCAATCCCTGGAGTTATATCTTCGATGTTTTCTTATTTATACTTATTATATTGCGGGTATTGGGTAGATTTTGCTAAACTTCGTAGACAATCTTGTCGGATGAAATTGTAGTAACCGGGAATTTCGTTTCTCATATGTTTCGTTTCATGCAAATGAACATCACTAGGAATGTAAAATTTGACGAATCAATTGTGGGGAAATTCGTAGTAATCCGTCACCGTATGTTCCATTGTTCGTAGCCACCCTTACCTTGTGATTTTTGACACTTAGCAAACTAAGGAAAAATAATTCGATAGTATAATCAATATTGGTTGTCAAACCACCGAAGTTGTTGTGCAATAAAATCCGTCGATTGTAGTATTCGGAATATAGAATTGTATTAGAAAGCATAAGATTCGATTTCGCCATAATAATTCGTGGACAACCGAAGAATGATAGGATTATCTTCTTGAGTAAATCGATATACCTAATGTTAATTATAAGATTGAACGAGATAATGGTACACAACACTTGAAAACTTAGAAACGATACTCATACCGACAATTAAAACTACACTAGGAATCCGGTTAGGAAAGGGAGACTAGTTTTATTCATTATAATCCGTACGAGGTGTTAATCGGATGTTTCGTGGCTAGGTTAAGCTCGAGCGGGCGTGGGGACTTCGTTATCATAAAGCACCTACTATCGGATCACAGGCAAGTGAAATCTTGCTCGTGAATTTTCTAATATCAATGTTATACCGTATGTGTGTACGTGCCATTTTGATAAAAGCCGACGTTTGTCTTTCTCTAAAGATGTTATAAATGGGCCGATGTGTTGGGGATAAAACCGTATGGTACCCGTGTGGAAATGTGTTAGGGGTAAGACCCGAATTGGGCACCTATGTTCCGGGTATTCCGTGTGGATACTTCCGTGACCCTTGGTTGCGACCTTGGGGCTTATGTGATAAAGAGAGAGACTCGCGGTTGAGTGATGAAATATTCTCTGTGATTACTAGGTACCTTGTGATTGTAAAGGTGTCGTATATCGTTGTTAGTAGTTGTTATTTGGTATGCATTCTCGACTCGTTACCCGGGTATGACTCGTCGTACTGTAAAATTGTTCATCATGTGCGGGACATTCCCGAGGGGTCCTGGACTTGAGCGGTGTTGGAATTATCTCTAGCCGCTTTAATTGGAATAAATTGTTTTCTTTGGAAAAACCTTTGTTGTGTAATAATTGGACTTCAAATTACATTTTCCCTTAAATCTTTCGATTCACGTTATGTAATCCTTGAATTTAAGGTTTTATCGCGATTTTCTTAAAATGCCTATTTTTCTAACTAGCCTTGTGGGTCCCACGTGGGATTCATGGCACTGTAATACCTCGGGATATTTTGGGGGTGTTACATAGGGTGAAAACACAAGAACAACATAATTACTACAAAGTCGATCGCAAAGAGGATGGAAAATATGTGAAATTCCCGACAAGAATTTGTAGAAACAAAAGATCGAACACTTGGGATTCAATACTTCCCCAAGAACATCAAGAACATCACTCGAACCCGGATACGACAAGAGACACGAATCAAATCATAGGTGTAATACCCGCAATTTTGATTTCTGGTAATTTTCTTTTTTTGGAAAAAGCCCGTTTTGACGACTCGCTCATGACCGTTTCGTCATTTCGAGAATGATTAATTCTGCACTTTTTGTCATCCGACTTCGTTTCAGTATCGTTTTGTTGAGTTCCATGTTCTTAAGCTGCTTTTCCGCACATGAGTTCGATTCTTGCGAATCTCGTCCGAAACTGTTGTTTCGAGTTTCTCGTAAGTTCATTTAATGTTATTATTCGTGTTGTGAGCTTTGGCTTGGTGTTTTGATCGTGTATCGTGTATTTCGGACGTTTTGGGCCATTTTCGTAATTTCCCAAAGTTTGGGGTAATTACTTTCCGTTGTCAAATTTTGAGCCTTTGGGTGGTCGGAATCGTGTGTTCTCTTAGCTATTAGATCAGTCTTCGCGAGTACTTCGTAACCGTATCTTCGGTTTATATTCAGGTTCGGGTTTCTGGGTTGTCCGGGCCGTCGGAGTGGCCACGGCCGAGTCACGGCCGGAGCAGGGCCTGGCCTGGCCGAGTTACGGCCGTAAGGTGCCGGTTACGGCCGTACGTGCTCGGCAGACATGGCTGGATGAATGCCGGTTACGGCCGTAAGGATCGATTCCATCGCCGTATGGATGCCGTGCGTTGTTCGGACGAATGCGATATACTGTAAGGACTCGGAATGCGGCCGTAAGTGCCGAGTTACGGCCGTAAGGCCCTGTCGGTTACGACCGTAAGCAATCGGCAAGCGCTGGGCAGATTTTGACGAATGCAGGTTACGGCCGTAAGGCCCTGCCGGTTACGGCCGTAACCCTGCCGGCTATATATAGCCTGGGCTCGGACAGACTTCATTTTTCTCACTTTTCCTCGTTTTTGTGCGACTGCGGACGGGAGTGACCGGTAGGAGTTGTTCTTGGCCGATTCTACTCTTTTCCAAGGCCTTTTTGAAGATTCTTGTTGATTATATCATCATCCAATCCGTGTTCTTTGTCGAATCAAGGTATATTTCTTGATTTTCATTCAAGTTGACTTTTTAGAGAATTTGTTCTTGATTTCGATTCTAGTCCAATTTTGATACATCGGTTGGTGTAGTATGATGTTATTAATCGTGTTCTATGTGTTGTATATCCATATTTTGAGTTTTTTCAGCTCGATTAGTGATTCGAGTGTTCTTGGGAGTTATTGAACATTGAGTGTTCGATTAAATGTCCTAATGAGTTTCCCTTCGATAGTTTGGTGGGATTTCCGTTGTTTTTTACCTTGATTCTCATTGTGATCGTATTTTTGTGTTCTTGGCCATTTTGGGGGAGACCCTTGAATTTGTGTCGTTCGTCCCTTCAATTCAACGACTTTAGGTCGTGCTATGGAATTCGTTTTCATTGTTGCTATTGTTGTTCATAGTTTATTGTTGCGGGTTAGCGTTCGGTGGAGTCGGCGGGTTCGTAGTCGGTTCGTGCCAACCTAATTCGGTCGATTCTACGCATTGTGGTTATTCGAGGCAAGTACCTTGTCCATACAATTCTTGTTTTATGGATATGATAATTAGTGATCGTCTCCTTGTGTTTATTTGATCGTTTGAAATTCACTTTCAAATATTCGGTTAGCATTGTTAAAGGCCCTGTTTCAAAACACGTGTGTTATGTGAACATTGTGTTCATGGATGGTTACGTGAATTACTATGAATACGCTTGGTGTTGTCGTTGTGATGTGATAATATATATGTATATATTATCTCATATCGGTGCGTTGTGATTTGACCATTGCGTCGTGCATTGCGTTTGTTGCCATTGAGTGAATTACTTGGATATTATCGATGTGATATGTTATTTGTGTAAATGTGTGGATATGGTTGAAGGTCTACGATGACACATGGCATGTGATCATGTGGTCAGGATGCAACAAGCGATTGATCCAACTGTGAGAGCCTAAGATAATCTACGGTGACACATGGCTTGTGATCATGTGGTCAGGATGCAACAAGTGATTGATCCAACCGTGAGATATGGTGTGTGATTTATTTCGCTAGCCAACTCGGGAGGGTCCTTAGAGGCCTCAGGTGGGATTTGTGGCTTCGTACCGGTCCTAGGCGATGCGTGTGTGTGATTTGTTTTATGATTGTGGCCAGCTCGGGAGGGTCCTTACGGGTGGGATTTGTGGCTTCATCCCGGTCCTAGGCGATGCTTGTATGTGATTATGTTGTGTTGATTTTATGTCAGTTGAGGACACTTGATGCAGGCTCTGGCCCTGTGAATTGTTGTTGGTTCTATTTGTGAAAACAAAACCTTTGGGCTGTGACCCCTGTTGATTTTGGAAAGAGAAGGATTTGATAATCCTAAATTATTTTCTACTAAAACTCCCGATGGCTTATTAAACCATTTTGTAAATTGTTTTCTCCTGGATTGTGATCTTTTGGTTTTGGAACGTTTTACCCAAACTCTTGCCTCGGGAAATGTTTGTTTCGTTGTATTTGAAATTTTGAGGATTCCTGATTATTATTGTTCTTGGAACTTGCATTGTATGGCTCGTATTTTTGCACTTGTTCTTGCACTAGCAAAACAGTAGAGTTTTGCTAACCCCCGAGTATTCGGGGGGTGGATGTCTGTATTGCATTAAGGTTTTGGAGCATAGCACAAGGTCGGCATGAAGGATGATGAAAGATGAACGATACTAATCACACGATGACCCGTTGATGTCGTATTGGTTTAGTTGTATTTTATTTTCTGCTGCAGTATTCTTTCCCAACGGGAGTGTGTTGTATTCGACCCCTACGTGGGCATGTATTGTGATTGAGTGTGTGTATTTATTGAAAGACCAAATCGGTCTACTGAGTCATCTTAGCCTTAAAGGCATTATTGAGTTGTTCGATTTTGGTTACCAGCCTGGTAGAACCTTGAGGAAAGGTTCTGCGGCGTATAATATCCCTGAGCGGATTGGGGGTGTTACAATAGGGAGAGAATCAATACAACCGATTGATGATATACAACAACACGATTCACGAAGAACAACTTGAATCTTGAAGATTCACGAAATATAAAAGAAGGGTTTACAAGATGATTACCTCGAATCAAAAATGATGAACACGGATTGATGATGTTAATCAACACCAAGAACTCAAGGAAGATGTAAACTTGGAGTTACAAGACTCCAAAATCGCCCTCCAATCGCCCACAAGTCGCCAAGCCGTGGAGAGATGAAGAGAAGGTGAAGAAATGACGAACTCGGTCAACCCTTGGGTATATAAAGCCGTGCCAGCATTACGTACGTTATACACGAAGGATAACGTACGTTATAGATATTACGTACGTAAGGCACAAAATATTACGTACGTAATCGATTCCCAGAACATCCTATCCAAAATAACGAAGACCATTACATACGTTACGGCAAGGGCTTAACATACGTAATACGCACAGTTAACGCACATTATGATCCTCACATAGTTGACGGCCAGAACTCACTGTCTGAACTGGAATACCCTTACATACGTAATGAGAAGGCTTAACGTACGTAAGACACATGATGATAATGTACGTTATGCTTATAGCATAGCATATGTAAGTCACTTAGCAGTTCCAAAACTGCTAAGTTCGGCTCGTCGAGTACGAGCGCGACGAAACCGCGAAACGACGACAACAACACAAGACGAAGGCATGCATATGAAGAGTGCACAATGACGAAATCAAACGTTAAAAGAATATACGATTCAGACTACCCGAAGGTTCGGAATACGACAACGTAAGTGATTACCCCCAAACTTTGGGAAATTACAAAACGGCCCAAAACGTCCATAAATCACAATATGACATCAAACAACCAACCAGAGCTCAAACACGCATAACAAAACTCAACGGACTTATAGAAAACATGAAACCATAGTTTCGAAGCACCATCACACGAAATGAACCAAATAGCGGAAAAAAAAGTCGCTCAAGACACGGATTCGGGTAAAACAGCCCCGAAACAAACTCGGATGACCAAACACGAAGAACAAAACATTGTCAAAACGCTCGCAAGCGAGTTCTGGAAACCAGAAAAATGCCAAAACCGAAAAATTACCGAAAGATAAAATCACGGATATTACATTCTACCCCTCTAAAAAGAAGTTTCGTCCCGAAACTTAAAAAAAAAAGAAAGGGTGAAGTCACAAACAACAAAGCACGGACGAAAAATCTCAGCGGTCCCGACGAATCGATCCCGATACCGATGCCGAAGCACGATTCTAGGAAACTTCATGGAATATTTCACAATACTGA
Source organism: Orobanche coerulescens (assembly GCA_033398695.1). Lineage (NCBI taxonomy): Eukaryota > Viridiplantae > Streptophyta > Magnoliopsida > Lamiales > Orobanchaceae > Orobanche > Orobanche coerulescens. The sequence goes on from CM065806.1 coordinate 18,397,668, forward strand.
ACTCTGTGGCCCTCAAGTCCATAGTTATAACAAGTAATCGATTACGAAAGACAATTAGCTTGCACATGACCCACAACGTTGCAATTGAAACACCTCCCACTCTGACTAGGAGTCAAAGAAGACGACTTGGAACTCTTGGTCACCGAACGAAGAAAATGAAGGTTTCACCGAAGGACTACGCGAAAATCGATGAGAAGAAGTTTCGACTCCCACACTATCCAAAAAATATCCAGACATCCTCTGTCTCTTCAGCTCATGCAAATGCCCAATAGATAACGATGCCATCTCGTACGCCATGTCTCGATTATGATACGCTTTCAAAGTAGCACAAGTGAAACCCGACATATACTGTCAAATCTCTGGTCTCATCCGCATATCGAAATGACGGATTTTATCTTCCTCGGTCCTCAACTGCCCTTCACATAAGTGAGCTGTCGACTATAATTGATTATAGTCTGCGACACGGGTATATTCTGCGGCTCGGCTAGATAAAAATCTCTGATTCTCTGCTCTCGGATCCGCTCCGTACAGAACTCCGCTTCCATCAACTTCTTGAACTCGTCCCAAGTAACAACATGATCCTGAGTCTCAACGGCCTCCCACCAATTAGCAACGTCACTATCGAGAAGGAACTAAGCGATAGGAATCCTCCGTTCCTCTGGACAACCAACCGCCTTGAAAATCTTTTCCAATTGGAAAAGCCAACCGTCCCAGCCCAAAGTATCACCTACGCCCGTAAAACGGGGAGGACGCATACGTACCACTTCTCTAAGCCACTGAGCCGACCCGACGTTCTTAGTCACGGTAGTGTTACGCTGAACCACCTGGGTCAAATGAGTCATCTGGTCAGCCACTTGCTGAAGTATAGTAGCAACACCAATACCAACGCCATCACCGGCAGCATGATCCTGATCGCGTGACTGATTGCCACGACCCCGACCTCTGGCCCTTGACATACTAAACTGAACAACCATTTGTTAAAAACGAGACATAACAAAACATAACATCAATCACAAAAGAGGGTCCATACAAAACACACTGCGAAATACAGAAATAATCTTGCTAACAAGAGTTACGGAAAAACAGTTTAATGACCACAACTCGAGCATCATCAACACGGGTAATGGTATTAGTCAGCACACGTTTCTTTCAAACATAATTGCTGAACGTACATATTAAAAAAATGGAATTTCCTTCTCAAACAACAAAAGTGCTTGTAATTATCGCTTCTTCGTGAAACAGATCAAGGATTTCTTATTCTAAAAATTTTGAAAAAGTGTGAAAAATATTTTAGAAGACTTGTCATTCCTCATAAAGCGGAAAGGACTCAGTCTAGAGAAAAAAAGAAATTTGAAATCATCAGCATCTCATTCCGTTTCAAAGCGAAACTTTCGAATCTTAGCAAAACAATTTTTTCAAAATCCTTTCGATCATAACCAAAATGACGGAAATATTTTACAATGTCCAAAATACTTTAAAACGCCTACTTCAGATACCATCTAAAGGTGTCATTTGAAAATACAAGACTAACTCGTCAAAGTTTAACCGTTTCCAAAATCCATGCAAAACTGTTGATTAACCGCACCATCGAAAATTTCAAAAACCGGTTCTTTACAAACATACTCAGGCTCATAATTGCAATTAATAAAACCATTTTCAAACCTACACGCAGCGGACATAATTACAACTGTCCAAAAATAATCAGACTTGAAACCACATGCCCACTCGGCAACGAGATCACAATTTCAATCAAACATAATTCGCGAACACCAAGTTCAAACATACATCAAAACTACCCATCTGAGTTCCTCACGAACTCTACCGTCGATACATTCTCTGGAACACATCAAGATTCACAGTTTTCACATCGTATTACACCCATCGGTGTCCAACCATCAATACATTCAGCTCAATATACACACGATATACCACAAGTATCAAACACGGATTTCACTTTACAGCACTACACAAACAAAATTATGCACCACAATCATCGCACATACAGAAAATCATGAAATACCAATACCTTGCATAAAAAAGGAGATTTACGTACACAGGCCGCACGGAGATGATGGCTGCACCACGATACTAATCACAATGAATCATAATTGATCACAACAGATTACAATGATCACGCTTGTTCACAATTGCTCACTCGGGTGACACGGCAAGACACGACTCCGACAAGACATGACTCGACAAGACCCAACTATACCCAACTGCCTAGGTTTTCGCAAACCTAAGCTCTGATACCATTTATCTAACACCCCCAATCCGCTTAGGGACATTACACAATATAGATCCTTTCTGCAAGGATCTACCAGGCAGGAAACCACAAAACAAACCCACATCTGGTCAATTTGACCAAAACATAAAACTGTAGACCGATTAGGTCTCTCAAAATACAACATAACAGTACAACTGATAAACCCAAAATACAACTCAATCATAATTTACACAACATGTACATCCTCTTAAGGACGACGAAGAACTAGAAATAAATACTCGGACCGACAGATCACTGACGGACAACCAACTACAATTGTGACTAGTATCGCTGCTTTACATCATCCTCCATGTCGATCATGTGGTTGCACTCTCTCAAATCAGAATACCTGAAAAACATAACATAATCCCCCAACGAGGGGTTAGCGATGGAAATCGCTAGCAAGTAACCAAGCTATACAATTATACATCAAGAATACAACCGTTATGAAAATAACCTTTCGACAAGGTAGTAACACGGTCCCCGAGTCTAGTCTTTTCAAAATTATTTGCTTTAAAATAGCTCATGTGAATTACTCGAGAAATCACTTTAAGAGATTATTTATAGACTTTGGGGGTCTCAGTGTAAAATCATGAATTATGAATATTTTTCCTTTCCAAAAAGGTTTTCTTTCAAAATCATATAAATGATTTTATTCTCAACCCAAACCTCAAAGACGAAAACCATATCCACCAAAATAATCGGGATCCAAGATTCAAACATTCACACTTCAGAGACATCAAATCAACAGTCAAATCGTCTTCGTGGCCCCGAAGGTCCCACCTGGATTAGCTCATCGAAAACAAACTCAAACACACGCATAAGTAATCTTGACATCGTACTCGCAAGTAACGATTCTCGGAGCCCTCTCCAGACCTACCCGATTAGATAACTTTATGGTCAACTCGTAACGTCTGACCGTACTCGCAAGTAACGCGCCTCCGGAGGCCTCGACGGAACCCTACCCGGATAATATCATTCAAACACGCCTATAAGTTATCATGACATCGCACTCCCAAGTGACGATTCTCGGAGCCCTCTCCAGACCTACTCGAATTGATGACCTTATGGTCATAACATAATGTCTGGCCGTACTCGCAAGTAACGCACTGCCGGAGGCCTCGACGGGTCCCTACCCGGATAATATCTCAATTCGCTAAGATACACAGCAACAACAAAGGCACAATACTCACTACAACCGCAAACACGGAACATATAAGTTAACGCAACATAACTTCCTAAAAGGCACAACATTCATAGCACACCATCATTCAGGAAAAAGGCTAACGAGCTAATAATACACGTATTACTTGATTCCACAATTCCTCAGTTAACTACTCATTTCTAGTATCCACCTTAAGCACAAAATAACATGAAATGGTTGTTATCATTCTTCATGAAACTCAAGTTTACGTTCGTAATTACCTTCATAAAATCACATCTTCATTAAAAGTAAGTTACGGTTAAATATACCGTAACTAACAAGTCCACGTTAAATTCACGACACATCACATTCTCAAAGTATAAAGAATATAGACGAGATACTCGCTTCAAGTCCAAAGCACGCGAAGCAACTTGAAAGGTCGACCGGAAATCCTAGAATCCTCCAACTAGGGTGAAAACACAAGAACAACATAATTACTACAAAGTTGATCGCAAGGAGGATGGAAAATATGTGAAATTCCCAACAAGAATTCGTAGAAACAAAAGATTGAACACTTGGGGTTCAATACTTCCCAAAGAACATCAAGAACATCACTCGAACCCGGATACGACAAGAGACACGAATCAAACCATAGGGAGAGAATCAATACAACCGACTGATGATATACAGCAACACGATTCATGAAGAACAACTTGAATCTTGAAGATTCACGAAATATAAAGGAAGGGTTTACAAGATGATTACCTCGAATCAAAGACGAAGAACACGGATTGATGATGTTAATCAACACCAAGAACTCAAGGAAGATGTAAACTTGGAGTTACAAGACTCCAAAATCGCCTCCCAATCGCCCACAAGTCGCCAAGCCGCGGAGAGATGAAGAGAAGGTGAAGAAACGACGAACTTGGTCAACCCCTGGGTATATAAACCCGCGCCAGCATTAGATACGTTATACACGAAGGATAACGTACGTTATCGGTATTACGTACGTAAGGAACAAAATATTACGTATGTAATCGATGCCCATAACCTCCTATCCAAAATAACGAAGACCATTACATACGTTACGACAATTGCTTAACGTATGTAATGCGCACAGTTAACGCACGTTATGATCCTCACAGAGCGTACGCTATCGACGGCTAGAACTCACTGTCTGAACTGGAATACCCTTACATACGAAATGAGAAGGCTTAACGTACGTAAGGCACATGATGATAATGTACGTTATGCTTATAGCATAGCGTACATAAGTCACTTAGCAATTCCAAAACTGCTAAGTTTAGCTCGTCGAGTACGAGCGCGATGAAACCGCAAAAAGACGACAACAATACAAGACGAATGCATGCATACGAAGAGTGCACAACGACGAAATCAAACATTAAAAGAATATACGATTCCGACTACCCGAAGGTTCGGAATACAACAACGGAAGTGATTACCCCCAAAGTTTGGGAAATTACAAAACGGCCCAAAACGTCCGCAAATCAAAATATGACATCAATCAACCAACCAACTGAAGCTCACAACACGCATAACAAAGCTCAACGGACTTATAGGAAACACGAAACCATATTTTCGAACCACCATCACACGAAATAAACCAAATAGCGGAAAAAAAGTCGCTCAAGACACGGATTCGGGTAAAATAGCCCCGAAACAAACTCGGATGACCAAACACGAAGAACAAAACATTGTCAAAATGCTTACAAGCGAGTTTTGGAAACCAGAAAAATGCCAAAAACAAAAAATTACCGAAAGAGGAAATCACGGATATTACATGAGCTTCACAGCGGAAAGACTACGACGTTGCAAACTAGAAATACCAACTTCTGCACTGTCTACAAGGTCATCATACTTTCTCTGCTTCTTCGACCCGGGCACACGCTCCGACGATAACGAAGCTAGTTCACGGGTTAAGGCTCGATCTTGATAGTCCCTCAACGAAGTGCAAGTTAATCCTGACATATACAAGCGAATCTCCGGCTTCATCCGTTTGTCAAAGTGAAGGATCCTCTCTTCATCAGTTCTCACCTGATCTCGCACATAACTGAGTTGTTTGCTATAGTCGATGATAGCCTGCGACACCGATATATCTTGCAGTTCTGGCAAAAAAAATTCACGAATCCTCTGCTCTCTAATCGGTTTCGGACAGAACTCAGCTTCCATAAATGCCTGGAACTCCGCCCACGTGACATCACGATCACGAGGTTTAACAGCTTCCCACCAATTAGCGGCATCTTTGTCAAGAAGGTACTGAGCGATAGGTACTTTACGCTCTTCAGGACAATCGACAGCCTCGAATATCTTTCCCAACTAGAAAAGCCAACCATCCCAGCCCAACGCATCCGCAACACTGGCGAGTCGAGGGGGATTCATATGAATTACTTCCCGAAGCCATTGATTTACACCGACGTTCTGAGTCGCGTCAGTGTTGCGTTGAACCGCCTGGGTCAAATGAGTCATATGTGTTGCTACTTGTTGCAGTATAATAGCAACACCAATACCAATATCATTCCCGGCAACATTCTCTCGATTCCACATCTGGTCCCCGTGGTCATCGGCACGACGGTTACGACCACGATCTCTGCACCTCGGCATACTAACAAGCAACAACCTATCGTAACGAAAGATCATAACACATACCAAAGATATCAACATCTCCGTCTTCAATCAAACATGTTTAAATCATATATATTATGATTTAATCCAAACTAGATCACAATATACAAACCATTATCCCGATAATTTATATTTATAATATCATTGCTATATGAATTATAAATGCAATGAAATCAAAATCATTCATTATATCAAAACCATCTTCTGTACGGGGCCCGCGCTGGAACCCACCAAGCTGAAAACCATTTTCAAAAAACGTTCAAAAATGTCAAAAAGGCCGATGACGGTAATACTTTCCAAATACTCACAAGTCATTTTCCAGATACCAAATACCGTCATAAAATACCATTTGAAATTACAAGGCAAAGAATAGTTTCAAAATGTACGTTAAGCCACCCCTTAAACGTACCGACAAAAGAGTTAGGAAAAAGGGTTAACGAAATAACCCAAGTTTACGAGATACACAAAAGGTCGTTTTAAAATACACATGATTTGGTAAAAATTCCAGAAAGTCATTTTGAAATATACACACGCAACGAATAAGAACACATTTCAAAATACACATAATCACACACAACAATTGTTATCACTAGACAACGCACATAGAATACGGTCACAAACGGTCAGTCTAACAATCACAAAAGTTAGACCTATGGCCAAAATGCAATTTCCGAGCTTCAGCCTAGACTGATTAGTATGCGCTTCAACAGAGACTTAGTGTGCGCTAGCCATGCCACGGTAGCGCGCGCTAGCCTCACACTTGGCGTGCGCTAACTGTCCTAATCCAGCAACACATTCATGAACATATACCAGAAATTGAAGGTTACAAATAAACAACATACGAATCCTAACACCGATAGTTCACATCATTGTGACTTTGCACAAATAACCATCAGAGGTTAAATAACATTCCAAACCGAGTCTCCACTTCTCGGTCAAGAGAAATATCCCGACGAGAGCATACCGAACGACTCAGTGTTCACACCACTACTTAATCACAACTCTGAGCATTATAGACAAATTAATAACATCCTCACTACATACCTTTTAACCGAAATTCATGAAACCGAAAAGTTGAAAGCGAAAGTCATGTCTCAAGTAAACTTTTGATAGACCTCGTTTGAGTATTTAAAAATCAAATTTTGAAAATTTGCAATGCAAGATGAAAATAAAATATATGTAGTTTGAATTCTTAAAATTTTCGGTCTCGAGGTCATCATACGAAAATCAAACCTTTTTCCTTCTTGAAGGATGTTTTAGAATGAAAATTTACGTGACTCTCCAAAACATTTAAAGCTTTAAAATATCACATTGATAACCTTTCCTTGCGTATTCATGCTAAAACATTACTCCTGTAAAAACGATTTATACAAGGATACATATACACATATATACATATACATCGGCACATTTACAAAAATCAAACAAACATGGAGTACGTATTCACGATTTACATTTAAACTCCACATATAACACAAAAATCATACAAGTTTGCATAACACGAGGCACAACATAGTGGGGAGACTTACATCCACAGATCGCACGAAGATGATGGCTGCACCATGACACTAATCACGACCGACAACTCAGATGACGCATCGCGACACGACTCAGTCAGACCAAATCTGACAAGACAAGACAAGACAAAACCCGACAACACACAACTCGACCCGACAGCCTAGGTTTCCTCAACCTAAGCTCCGATACCATATTCGGTAACACCCCCAAACCATTCAGGAATATTACAGCGCCACAGACCCTCTCCGTAAGGATCTACCAGGATAACAATAGAAAAACACAACATACAATACATGCCGACATGGCTATTAACGAACCATTAGACCGATTTGGTATTTTACCACAACATACACATCAACCATACATTTCTCTTTCCCGAAACTCATACCCACGCAGGGCCTGGAATACATTAACGCTCCCATATATCGGGAAAATAACACAGCGGAAAGATAACCAACAAGACTCTATCAAAATATTATACGATTGGTCTTCATGTGATTAGTATCGTCGTCTTCCATCAACCTTCGTACCGATCCTGTGATTTGCTTCCCAGCAACCTGCAAGTACCTAGATGCAATACAGACATCCACCCCCCGAATACTCGGGGGTTAGCAAAACTCCACTGTTTTGCTAGTGCAAGTATAAAATACGAATACAAGCCATACACAACATACTCCAAGAATATACTAATTGTGAAACATGTTTCCCGAGATAAATCATTTGATCAAGACAGTTTAAATCGTGAAATGAGGGAAAATAAACCCAATGTATCTCTTATAAAACATTTAACGATCTCGGGAGTTTTGAAAACATTTGGGATTAAGAATTCTCAAGTCTTTCGAAACTACTTAGGGACACGGCCCAAAGATCATTTTCCAAAATAAAATTTTCGATAACTCAACACGGGGTCCATGACCCAATTCACGAAACACAGTTTCCACGACCCAAATCACAAAACACAGGGTCTACGACCCAAATTATCCAAAACAACATATTCTTAAGGATAATTCGCGTCCCGTGCTAACAAGCCACGAACCTCAGATGCTCCCGCAGAACATACCCGAGTGAATAACCTAATAGGAAACCATACCAAATCACATGTCCTCGTGACAACAGTCACAAAACCATAACCATACATACGTTCATAGTTATCCCAGCATTGCACTAGCAAGCTACGAACCTCGGAGCCTCCACGAGACTTACCCGATTAGATAACCCATGACACGTACATCACACAACCAAACCACAACCATAAGTTATCTCGGAATCGCGCTAACAAGCCACGAACCTCGGAGTCCCTGCAAGACATACCCGGATTGGATAACCCCACAAGTTATCCCGGCATCGGGCTAGCAAGCCCCGAACCTCGGAGTCCCCGTAAGACTTACCCGATTGGACAACCCTACGGTCAAGCCCGACCCATACTAGCAAGTATGGATCCCGGAGATTCATCAATCTTACTCGGAGGCACATCACTTACAACAATCGCGCACAACGAACAATTCAATACCAATACCAAACAACACTAAGGACGACAACTTCCTTACAAAGGAGAGATATCTAATATCGCACAACGTCACATTTTTACCGAACATGTACACATAACAACACCTAATCATCGGTAAATCATTACGGTCTATTATATTCACTAAATATGATCATAACGTCTTTCAACAAACGAAACTAACACACATATTCCAAAATCACACCTATTCACGAAGCATACGAGTTATCGTTGAAAGACAACATTTATCGAGAACATACCGATCCTTTTTAAAGTTCATTAAACACTCGGATTGCGTAATAAATCATTCACCAACAATTACGCCTATGAAACATGAAACGTATGGCCAAGATACTTGCCTCGATACCACGAGCAACGGAACAACAAACGAACACGGCCGGGTACCCTCGAACTTCCAAGATCGACCAAAAACCCGACAACTCTACGAAAACTACGAAAATAATATCACCACGAATCAATAACGCTAAACGGAATCCGAATCAACCCGAAAAACAACAAGAATCCGAGGGTTCTTCAAGGAAATCGAAAATAAAGTTCCGGGTGGTAAAAATCGATAAACGAGTTATAAAATCCGAAGATCATGGCCAAGACAACAAAAATATCATAATCAATTCATAAACCACGGATTAAATCAAAGAATCACGAAGAAACCCCCAAAAATCATACAACTAGGGTTCTAAGTAAGAAAATACCTCGATTCGATGAAGAACACGGATTGGATGATGATATAATCGACAAGAATCTTCCAAAATGCCTTATAATCAAGTGGAATCGACCAAGGGCTCACCTCCTCGTCTCTCCCATCGCCAGCCACCACAAAAAAAATGGAAAAAGTGAAGTGGGTTCAAGTTTGGCCGAGCCCAGGCCTATATATGCCGACAGTGTTACGGCCGTAACTGGTAGCTCATTATGGCTGTAACCTGGTCAACTCATGTAGCGTACGTAATGGCCGAAGCCTTGCGTACATAACGGTCGCACCTTAAGGTTGTAATCGTCATAGAGTTACGGCCGTAACCGAGCTCCCAGGGTCACTGACCGAAATCTGCCGAATCCCTACGGCCGTAACCGGTCAGTGCTTATCGACCGTAAAAAAGCCTTACGGCCGTAACCTGATGAACCTTATAGCCGTAATCGAGTCCTCCCAGGCCAGGTCATGCGGACGTCTTACGGCTGTAATCGGCCTGGACTTACGGCCGTAACTCGACCCAGTCAGCCCTCCGATTGCCCGCCTCGATACTCAACGACGTCTTGATCATGCGAACGCACCGGCTATGATCCAAAACAATAACGAATAGGCTACGAAACTCAACGTACCATAATGAAAGAATGCGATTCCAAAGATGCGGACGACAACAGTCCGTTCGACAGAAGAAAATTCAATGAAACCGGAATAAAGATCTCGGGTATTACATTTGAAAGAAACTACTTGCTATTTCTGAGACAATCACCTTTTCATTTTCTAAATACTTTCGTTTTTTAGATGATAAATCTTTAAAGAATTTTATAAAGGTAGGAACATTTTGTATAACATCAATTAGAGGTAAATTGACATTTACTTTTGAAAGCATTTGGTAAAGAGCCTCGAATTGTTTATCTCGTTTTTCATTTCTTAACCTGCTAGGAAAGGGAATAAGTGTTATATAAGGATTGGAAGATTTATGAAAAGAGTTTATTGTTTAGAATCGTATTCTTCTTTATCCTCTACCACCGGTTTGGCCTTAACATCCAGCATCTTTGGAGGTTATATCTTGTTATCGACTTCTCTTCCGCTTCTGAGTATTGTGATGGCTTGAGCTTGTTCTGGCTCGATAGGAAGTTTCCCTTTATATATTTTTTTGGCTAAATATCCAACTTGGGTTGCCAATTGTCTAATCGTAGTGTCTAATCGTTTTACTGTTATATCTAATTTAATTGAGTTCGATTCTATCATTTCAAAACGTCGTGATGTAGATTGTATGAAATTGTTTAAAGTTTTTTCAAGAGATGATTGATGTGGTAGGTTTGAAGGTTGATTCATTTGATAAGTTGGTGGATTCATTGGGTACATAATTTGGTTTGGTGGTTGATTTGAAGGGTAATTTGGCTTTGATAAAAACTGAGAATTTGATTTTGGTGAAGGGGCGTTAGTGCTAGCCCATCCAAAGTTTGAATGATTTTTCCATCCAGGATTATAAGTGTTTGAATAAGGATCATTCGGGGAGGTTGGCGAGGTTGGTAGTTTTGAATAACATTTACCTGCTCATCAGGTTGTGCTAATTCAAGAACTGCATTACACATATTAGCTCCATGTCTGTACACTCCACACACACCACAAGTTTCAGCAGATTGTTTGGTCGGAGAATTATTTCTAAAATGTTGAATTTCCCTGGTCATTTCTTCTAATCTTGGTGAAAATTCGCTATTAGGTATAATTTCATTGTCTCGATTCTTTTTAGCTCATGCACTTTTCTGTTGTGAATTATTCCTTATCATTTCAAATAAATCAAACACTTCTTGTGCAGTAAGTATACCAACATCTCCACCTGCAGCATTGTCTATCATGTATTGGAAAGTTTGTCCCAATCCATCATAGAAAAACTGGTTTAAAAGTTCAGGTGAATAATGATGATGAGGGCATTGTGTAAGAAGACCTTTGAATCTTTCCCAAGCTTCATAGAAAGGTTCTCCATCTATTTGATTAAACGATGTGATTTTAGTTCGAAAATCTTTAGATTTCTGATTAGAATAATATTTTCCCATAAATTTATTGTATACGGCCTCCCAGGTTGATAATGAGTTAGGTGCCAATGACATCAACCAAGTTTTAGCTTGATCTTTTAGAGTATAGGAGAAACATCGCATTCTCAATTGATCCTCATTTGGATTTTGTAAAGAAAAAGTTTGAATTACGGAATAAAATTCTCGAATGAAGTTCAAAGGATCTTCATTTGACATTCCGTAAAATGAGGGCAATTGATTAAAGTGAAGATGTTTTAATTCATAGTTTCTAGCATCTTCCCCTAATCCAATACAAGATGTAGATGTACCTATAACAGGCCGTGCAAAATCACGCATATAAGTTATTCTTGGTGGTAGTTCGTTCGCCATATCAAGTTCTTCAGGTATTATTTCGAGAGGTATTTTTTATTTTCTTCTATTTTTGGTTCCTCTCTCGGTTCCCGTTGAATTTGATTAATATTTTTAACATATGGCTGGAGATCTTCTTTAAGAGATCTACGCCCTTGCATTCAAAGAAAATAACAGAAGTACAAAAAAGAGAAAAAAATATTAAACAAAAATAAAGAACATAGAAAATATCACAAAAATAGTAATTTTAACATCGATTCCACGGCAACGGCGTCAGAAACTTGTTTCGCTCAAAATGTACTTGTAAAAATAGCGACTCGCAAGTATACGAGGCGTTTGTAGTATTCCTGAGTTTACCAAGGTCGTTTCACTTGAGGATCGTTTTTGTTTGTTAAAATTACAATAATTGTGAATTCTCAAAATAATAATCCCTAAACATTCTAAATAATGGTTTTTTTATGATTTTAGCTAATTTGCAGAAAAATAAATATAGGAAATAAAATTATTTAAGAACTTTGATTACAACAATTTAAATAAGATAAAGCAGTAAGAATAAAAATGACTTTAATGTAGAATTGTGATGTTTTTGATAATAAAGATTCTAGGGATTCAGATTATTAAATAAATAACTCGAGCGTATATCAATTTGTTAAATGTGAGATTTAATAATTAGATAAATATTATATCTTCAGAAGAAATGATTTGATAACTTTCGTATTCACAAATTATTTTAACAGAAGTTTAAATAATCTAATTAATTCATCCAACTAAATAATATCTTTTGGATTCATATTTAATTCCTTGGGTTAAATAGTACCTTTTAGATTAATAATTAACATTCTTTAATTAAATTAAGATTTACAAAAATATTTCCTTCCGGTCTCTATTTTTGTATTTGTGAATTATAACAATTTAAATTAAAGAAGGCACATTAATAAATTTAGGCTTAATTGCATATAAATTCCCCACCTTTTACCAAATTCGTTTTTATATCCCCACCTTTTTAATTTAGTTGAAAATTTCCAACCTTTTCATTTGTTGCAATGGGATACCTCCGGTAGGTATCCGGCGAAGTAAATGCTTACCTATCTCGACTGATGCTGACCTGTTATATTAAATGATGACCTGTATTAATGTTAAGTGTAAGATTAAAATGGGTCGTTTATAGTAATAAGGCAAAAAAGCCATGAAGGAAAAAAAATAAAAGAAAAATATAAATTGAAATAAAAAAGATAAGAAGAAAAATAGAAATTAAAAATAGAAAAAATCCCAAATCCCAAAATCCCAAGTCGCGACCTCTCATTCACACACAGAAGAGCATTTCTAACAAAAAATCCCAAATCCAGCATTTTGTTGTTGCGTTCTTCTTCGGTAGGTTCCCAATTTGTTGCGTTCTTCTTCTTCGGTCCCAAAGTTGTGTGAAAGAGATTGCAAGAGCTATGGGAGACACGTAGGTTCCCAATTTATTTTCTCTATGTATATTGCTCCAGTTATTGCTGCAAATTGTGATTTTTTATTCGTAATGTGAATTTTATGAAAGCAACAACTAGGGCTCGTTTCTTATGTATTATTGATGCTGTTATTGATGAAATATTTTATTTTTATGCGAAGAATCCAATTTCTTGAAAGCAACAGTTAGGGCTTTTGCAATAGTTAAGGTTTTTTGTTGATTCATATTCATTTAAAATGTTTCAATGATGAATTCAGTGAAGATTCAGATTTTGAACCTTCTCATGAGCCTGTTGAAGAGAGTGAATCTGATGATGATTTAGAGGACGAAGAATTAGCATCTGATGATGAAGAATACATAGAAGCTAGGAAGAAGGAGAGGACTGGGATGAATATATTTGATTTGATTGATCTAGGTGGGCAGAATGGATTTGGCTTTAATCCAGTGAAATTTGCAAGACATACTGAGTCTGATTATTGATATTCAGATGGTGATGTCTGTTCTGACTCCACTGATGAAGAGTTAAAGGGTAAGAGAAGTAGGAAGTTCAGGAGTGTTTATGATCCAAGATTTAATCCAGCAACACTTGAGATAAAGCTTGGAATGAGATTTGATGATGGCTTTCAGTTGAGGAAAGTGCTGAAAGATAATGCCATTGCAAATGGAATGTTTATCAAGTTTAGCAAGGTTGGTAAAAATAAATGTCAGGCTAAATGCAAACTACTTTGTGAGTGGAGAGTTTATGGTTCTCTTGTGCAAAAATAAGACATATTTTGCATCAAGAGATATCATCCTAAACACACATGTACCAGAAAAACCAATAATAAGCTTGTAAGCTCAAACTGGATAGCTGAGAAGTACTTGAATGCTTTGAGAGTCAATCCTAACATGCCTATTTCAATTTTAGCAGAAGATATTTGGACAAGGTTTGTCACTGTAGTTCCTAGAGACAGGTTGTACAGAGCAAGATCTCTTGCACAAGATATGATGCCAGGCAGACCCAAGAAGAACAGGAGAAAGGATCCTCAAGAAGATCAAAAAAATCCAAATAAGCTTAAGAGGTTTGGGCTTGTTATGACATGCAGAAACTGCTACCAAAAAGGTCATAATTCTAAGACTCGCAAGAATGAAAAGGTTGCAGCTCCAACAAAGGTAATGATCTTTCATTGCTTTTGTTTAATTTCATTTAACATTTCACTAATATAGTTACCTTGTGAATCAGGGAAAGAGAGGTCACCCAAGAAAAATCCCAGAACAGCCACCAAGGCCACAGAAGAACAAGGAAAATGCCACCTCAACATCTCAGAAAACTTTAGGGGTAAGTTTACTTTGCACACAAACTAATAAATCTTGAATTTGGGTAAGTTTCTCACTGTTTTCATGTTATTGTAGATGTCAAAGCAAGGAAGAGTGAGAAGAAGAACTGCCTCCTCAACTACTACAGTCACCAGAGATCCACCAACAAATGAAGGCCCTTATACTCAAGAGAGTAGAAATCCAACAACTTGGAATTAGAAATTGATGAAGATCTTAGGATTTATTGTACAAGTTGATACATGTTGTTCAAACTTGTTTTTTTGTTAATCATTCACAAGTTGAAGATAAGGTAGGAGGCCTGCAAACTTGAATTTGTTTTGTTAATATGATACATGTTTGTCATTGCAACTAAAGTGGATTTCTTTGTTGCAACTAATCAATGAAACATGCAGCTTCTTTTGGATCAAACATGTGCACTTTATCTAGTTAATCTTGATTTCTTAATTTGTGTTTATATCCCCACCTTTTTAATTTAGCTTCTTTTGGATCAAACATGTACACTTTGGATCAAACATTTCGTAAATTATTATTTCTTAATTTTTTTTTTAATTAATGATTTTTTTCAGTTTTTTTGAATTTATTTTATTTTTTCCTTATATTATATGTAAGACCCACAATCCGCTCAGAGATATTACACGTCGTAGAACCTTTCCTCAAGGATCTACCAGGCTGGTAACAACATCGAATATCACAACAATGCCTTTAAGGCTAAAATGACTCAGTAGACCGATTTGGTCTTTCAATAAAAACCTACAACTCAATATCAATACATGCCCATGCAGGGGTCAAATACAAAATACTCCCGTATAATGGGAAATATACTGCATCGGAATAACTTACAACTGAACCAATACAACAACGTACGGGTCCTCATGTGATTAGTATCGATCATCTTTCATCATCCTTCATGCCGACCATGTGCTATGCTCCCCAAAGCCTGAATGCAATACAGACATCCACCCCCCGATTACTCGGGGGTTAGCAAAATTCCACTATTTTGCTAGTGCAAGTACAAGGTGCAAAATACGAGTCATACAATTCACATTCCAAGAATAACAATAATCGGGAATCCTCAAAGATTCAAACGTAACAAAAAGTACTTCATGAGGTAAGAGTTTGAGTAAAACTTTCCAAATTCGAAAGATCACAAATCATGAGAACAATTTGTAAAACGGTTTAAAATACCCTCGGAAGTTTTCACGGAAAACAGTTTAGGATTATCGAATCCTTTTCTTTCCGAAATAAACAGGGGTCACAGCCCAATGATTTGCTTTCTCGAATAAAAACCAACAACAATTCACAGGGTTCAAAACCCACGTCACGAGTCCTCGACGGACATAAAGTCAGCAACACATAACCATCCAAGATACGAAATCTCGGTCACACCCAAGGTACTCGACCTGGTCAACACATCCAAACTCATATACTTCCTCCCTTCTCTTATTATTGCAACGTGTTGACTATTATACTGTTCACATACTCTCTTTTGATCATCTTTTGTGATATATATATATAGTAATGTGAGATTTTGTTAGATTCATCTCGAAATATACTTTCAAAATATCAACTTCTTATAATTTTGAAAAATAAAAAATTGAAGATATTAATAATTAAAGATGTGCATTGACAAGCGTGAAAGTCCAGATGTTGCAGTTATAAGGTAACGGAGGAAGTACATAACACCGTGAACACATGCCACGTCATCTCACTGTTGGATCAATCACTTGTTGTCTCCTGACCATATGATCGCATGTCATGTGTCACCGTAGGTTCCATATACCACCGTGATCACTTGCCACATCATCTCACGGTTGGATCAATCACTTATTGTCTCCTGACCACATGATCACAAGCCATGTGTCACCGTAGGTATCCCGAGGCTCTCACGGTTGGACCAATCACTTGTTGCATCCTGACCATGATCACATGTCATGTGTCACCGTAGACCCCGCCCATATACACACATTCACACACATAACACGGCACGCCAAGGATAACCAAACAATTCACCCAAAGGCAACAAACACATAGCACGACACAAGTGTCAAATCACAACACACCGAAATGAGATAATATATTTATATATATTATCAAAGCACAACAACAAAACCAAGCGTATTCATAGGGTTCACTTAACCATTCACGAAACACACCATTCACAAAACACACGCGTTTTGAAAGTGAGCCCTTAACGAGGCTAAACCGAATCTTTTGAAAGTTCATTTCAAACAACCAAACAAACATAACAAGACGGTCACCAATCATCATATCCACAAAACAAGAAGTGTATGAGCAAGATACTTGCCTCGAATAACCACAAACGTGGAGAATCGACCGAAGTGAGGAGACTCGAACCATCTACGAACCCGCCGACTCCGCCGAACGACAACCCATGATAATAAACTACGAACGACAACAATAACAATGAAAATGAATGCCAAAGTACGACCCAAAGCCGCCAAATTAAAGGAACAAACGACGAAAGTTCAAGGGTTTCCCCCAAAACGGCCAAGAACACGAATCGACCCGACAAAAACATGAAAATGGAATTTCAACCCGTGGGTTATGATCAATACGAATAGATAACGACAATAGAACCAACCATTTCCGGTTGAAATCACGAAATCGAGACAAACCCAAAATATCTCAAATATGGTTCTAAAACCTTACCTTGATTCGGAGAAGAATGAAGGCTAGATGATGGTGAACACGAAGAAGACCCACCGAGATGATTACTACCATCAACGGTCGATGAAAGCTCGTCCAAATCCACCCCAAATCGCCAAAAATGCCGCAAGGGAGAATGGAGGAATGAAATGACCCAAAAAGGGTCAACCCTCAAATATATATACGTGCGGGAAGCTAACGTACGTAAGCCATAAGCCTTAACGTACGTTAGTGATGTTACGTACGTAAGGAACAAGGCATTACGTACGTAAGAGTCATCCAGACTCAACTGTCCGAAAACCTGAACAAGGTAACGTACGTAACGAATGCTGTGTTACGTACGTAATAGAGGCATCGATAGCGTATGCTACCGATGAAGAATTGCGTGCGCTAATCATCTAGCAGTACAGAACAGCTACCATATGTCATACCCGAAAAGAATCGCGGAACGCGACGAACACGAATCACTACAGTCGAACAAGACAAGTAGTACAATAATAAAAACACGAGATCAAGTTTAAAACAAACACCTGATCCCGACACCCCGGAGGTAGGTATAAGCTAGTACGAAAACAAGTACCCAAAACTTTTGGAAATTACAAAACGGTCTCAAATGTCCGAATACTCACGATACGACAACGAATAATCAAACTGAAGCTCAAAACACGTATAAAAACGTTAAATGAACTTACGAGAAACCCGAAACAACAGTTTCGAATGAGATTCGCAAGAATCAAACTCAAGCGCGGAAAAGTCGCCTAAGTACACGGAACTCAACAAAACGATATCGAAACGAACTCGGACGTCAAAAAGTGCAGAATTAAATATTCTCAGAATGACGAAATGTTCACAAGCGAGCCATTAAAACGTACTCCTGCCTAAAACGAAATTTATCAAAAATCGAAATTGCGGATATTACATACTACCCTCCTTAAAAGAAGTTTCGTCCCGAAACTTAAAATAAGTAGGGAGGAGCAACATCCCACCAGGAAGCACTCAACGAGATACATAAGAACCGAAAACTCGTGCCCAATAGCAAAATGCTACAAGCCACGCAAAGAAACATGCGGCGTGAAAACACGCTCCACGACGACCATCACAACGCCACAGGCAGAGACATAATAAAACCAACAAGTGACAAGCGTCACCAAACAGATAATACAATCAAATCAATTATCCGAACAATCACAAAACAGGAGATACTAATGCAAGAAAACATGCACAGTCAAGAAGACAGAAAATAAACACAAAACGATCCACAAGGACAATCACAAACAATTCGGACTACGCCGAAATCCTAAAAAACCGCACTAGGAATCTCCGTGTCCTTTCAGAGCAGAGACGCAACCTCGATCCCCAAACCTCTCAGCTACCGACGTGCAATGCACGGCTCGGTGACCCGCCTGGCCACACTCGAAGCAGCTGACTAATGGTGAACGACAATTCTTCGCGGTATGGCCCGCTCGACTACAGTTATAACATGTCTTTGAGCTTCTCACGTTACTCACTGTAGGGGTACTACTCCTCTGATCACGCGATCAAGGAACCATCTTGGGATGACGATACGAAGTCCCATCCTCAGGGGGCCCACTCCCCTGATTTCCTGAAAAGTTCCCAACCGTCTTCTGTTTCTTCGACTCTGACATATGCTCAGTCGATGATATGGATAGCTCGTAGGCTAACGCCCTATTCTGATACTCTCTCAACTAAGTACAGGTGAGACCCGCCATGTACTGACGAATCTCCGGCTAAAATGACAGATCTTATCTTCTTCTGTCCTTACCTAGTCCTGCACATAGCTGAGCTGTTTGCTAAAATCAATAATAGCTTGAGACAACGATACATCTTGCAGTTTTGCATAAAATAATTCATTAATCCTCTAATTTCTGATCAGCTCCGGACAAAACTCATCTCTCATGAATCTCTGGAACTCTGCCCACGTGACAACACGATCTCGAGGCTTAACAGCCTCCCACCAGTTAGCGGCATCCTTGTCGAGAAGATACTGAGCTACCGGTACCTTACGTTCTTCTGGACAATCAACTACCTCGAATATCTTTTCCAACTGGAAAAGCCAACCATCCCAACCCAATGCATCTGCGGCACCGGCAAAACGAGGGGAGTTCATGCGAACCACTTCTCGAAGCCACTGATTTGCGCCAATGATCTGGGTCACATCTGTATTACGTTGAACTGCTTGAGTCAACTGAGTCATCTGTGCAGCTACCTGCTGCAAAATAGTAGCAACACCGATACCAACACCATCACCGGCAGCATGATCCCGATCACGCATCCAGTCGCCATGACCACGACCTCTGCCCCTCGGCATACTGAATAAGCAACCACTCAACACAACAAAAAATCATAACACGCGACACATACAACGATTACCATCGTAAAGCAACACACATACAAACATCACAGCAACAATGGTATCGTTCGGCGATCTCAACAGCCCGAACGATAACCAGCACATAATTACAAAACATCATGAAACAATCACACATGTACACAATCATACGAACCCAAGCTCTAATAGCTCGCACAGGCGCGATAACACGCAAATCACCATGAAGCGACAACATTCAATACCAACATTACACCTCTCACAGAGGGCTACCACAACAACTGTGTGGCGAACGACTCAATGCTCACACCACTCATTCAATCACAACCCGGAGGGATAACACCCTAACGATAATGCTAACATCATACACACCTTTTCTGACCACAAATAGGAATTGATAGGTTTTAAAAACGAGGGTCACCTTTTGAAAATTATTTTGGAAACACCAGTTGATCTTGAGCATCACCTTTCAAAAAGTAGTACGAACATCATTATCGAGACTTTGAAAACCATCTTGCGTTTGATAAAAATGAGGACACTTTCTTTTAGTGAAAAACTTTCAGAAATATTCGACCCTCGGGTCTAAGCAAAGCATTTTCAATTTACTGGGAATATATCAACTATTTTGGTCCTCAAAGTGGAATAATTTTGAAACATACTGTGGTACCTTGAAAGTACCGCGAGAAAATAATCTATTTTAAAATTACATCTCAAAATTTATTTTTTACGATACTCAAGGTTTTCAAAAATCTGATAGTCCAGAATGCCCAAAACTCACACGTATCGACATTCACTTATACACATCATAGTACACGCATCAATTCGTTCAAAATCAAGACAATACATGTCTTCTGCCGGAAAACAAACAGTCAAAATATCACAGTCATAAGGACATAAATAGCGACAACACCCCTCATATAAACGGAATATGAGAGTCACATAAACACACATCACGAAACCAAGAATCTACATAAAGATCCCATCACTCAATGACTAATCATACAAGTGGCTCGTGCCACACGAGGCACAACACAAAGAAGTGAGACTTACATCCACAGGTCGCATGAAGATGATGATCACCCCACGATACTAATCACGACCAACAAACTCAGACGACGCGTCGCGACACGACTCAATCAGACAAAATCCGACGAGACAAAACTCAACAGGCACAACTGACCCGACAGCCTAGGTTTCCACAGCCTAAGCTCCGATACCATTTATGTAACACCCCCAATCCGCTTAGGGATATTACACGCCGTAGAACCTTTCCTCAAGGATCTACCAGGCTGGTAACAACATCGAACATCTCAATAATGCCTTTAAGGATAAAATGACTCAGTAGACCGATTTGGTCTTTCAATAAAAACATACAACTCAATCTCAATACATGCCCACGCAGGGGTCAATTACAAAATACTCCCGTATAATGGGGAAATATACTGCAGCGGAATAACTTACAACTGAACCAATACAACAACGTACGGGTCCTCATGTGATTAGTATCAATAATCTTTCATCATCCTTCATGCCGACCCTGTGCTATGCTCCCCAAAGCCTGAATGCAATACAGACATCCACCCCCCCGATTATTCGGGGGTTAGCAAAATTCCACTATTTTGCTAGTGCAAGTACAAGGTGCAAAATACGAGTCATACAATTCATATTCCAAGAATAACAATAATCGGGAATCCTCAAAGATTCAAACGTAACAAAAAGTACTTCCTGAGGCAAGAGTTTGAGTAAAACTTTCCAAATTCGAAAGATCACAAATCATGAGAACAATTTGTAAAACAGTTTAAAATGCCCTCGGGAGTTTTAACGGAAAACAGTTTAGGATTATCGAATCCTTTTCTTTCCAAAATCAACAGGGGTCACAGCCCCAAAGATTTGCTTTCTCGAATAAAAACCAACAACAATTCACAGGGTTCAAAACCCACGTCACGAGTCCTCGACGGACATAAAGTCAGCAACACATAACCACCCAAGATACGAAATCTCGGTCACACCCAACGTACTCGACCTGGTCAACACATCCAAAATCATATACATAACACATGCCACGTCATCTCACGGTTGGATCAATAACTTGTTGTCTCCTGACCACATGATCGCATGTCATGTGTCACCGTAGGTTCCATATACCACCGTGATCACTTGCCACATCATCTCACGGTTGGATCAATCACTTGTTGTCTCCTGACCATATGATCGCAAGCCATATGTCACCGTAGGTATCTCGAGGCTCTAACGGTTGGATCAATCACTTGTTGCATCCTGACCACATGATCACATGTCATGTGTCACCGTAGACCCTGCCCATGTACACACATTCACACACATAACACAGCACGCCAAGGATAACCAAACAATTCACCCAAAGGCAACAAACACATAGCACGACACAAGTGTCAAATTACAACACACCGAAATGAGATAATATATGTATATATATTATCAAAGCACAACAACAACACCAAGCATATTCATAGGGTTCACTTAACCATTCACGAAACACACAATTCACAAAACACACGCGTTTTGAAAGTGAGCCCTTAACGAGGCTAAACCGAATCTTTTGAAAGTTCATTTCAAATAACCAAACAAATATACCAAGACGGTCACCAATCACCATATCCAAAAAACAAGAAGTGTATGGGCAATGTACTTGCCTCGAATAACCACAAACGTGGAGAATCGACCGAACTGAGGAGACTCGAACCGTCTTCGAACCCACCGACTCCGCTGAACGACAACCCGTGATAATAAACTACGAATGACAACAATAACAATGAAAATGAATTCCAAAGTACGACCCAAAGCCGCCAAATTAAAGGAACAAACAACGAAAGTTCAAGAGTTTCCCCCAAAATGGCCAAGAACACGAATGGACCTGACAAAAACATGAAAACGGAATTTCAACCCGTAGATTATGATCTGTTGGAGCAAGATCGGAATATGCGCCGTTTGTGCGGAAGCATAAATATAAAGTGCGGAAAATAAATGGCACACGGATTTATAGAGGTTCGGCCAAACGTGCCTACGTCCTCTCTCGATGTATCTTTTTCTATAGGATCAAGATCAAAAACTCTACGTCTCTCTTCTATCGGTCGAGGGATTACCATTACAAGCTCATCTTCTATCGGTCCGAGTAAAACCATTTTCCTTTTCTATTAGACAAGGAATCAACCATTCTAGCTTTCTATCGGTACTAGATAAACCTCACTAAGATAGCGATTACGATTCTAACAATGTCGGATCCTTGATCCTAATAACACCGAATCTAATTGTATCTTTTCTTTTTCTCACTCGTGTATGATTTAGTGTATCACACTCAATCACTCTAATTTAAGCTCAAGAACAACAACTATAATGTTTATAATGATATCTCAAGTGTATATGAATTGCTCAATGTTATTATGTGGATTGATACCAACTCATTTGGTATTTATAGCCTTCTTCCATAAACTAGCCGTTACTGCCAGTTGTTATTTAGCGTGCGCTAGGATTTCTTCCTTAGCATGCGCTATCGCGTATATTTGCCTCAGCATACGTTATGCTCTTCATGTTACATACGTTAATGTCTTCCAGTTTCAGTCCAGTGGCTACTGTCTCTGACTGTTAGCGTGCACTAATAATCCTTCCTTAGCGTGCGCTAATCTTGCATCATTGCATGTGTCATACATCCGTTTATACTTTTTGACTTGTAGCAGATTCTCCCCAACGGATTGTTTGACTTGATTTAAACTTGATATTTAGCATGCGTTAAATATCACTTGTTGCGTGCGCTAAGCTGACTTCATTGCATATGTTATTATGTGTTTGAATCTCTTCACAACGGTAATATGGGCTCGATAGCGTGCGTTATATTATAGTGTGTAGCGTGCGCTATCCTCATCAGGTGACTTCACTTCAGGTTACTTCGAACTCGTCTGATCTGCAGCCGGGACCCGTTAGCGTGCGCTAACTTATATGTCTAGCGTGCGCTAGCTTTGTAGTTTGTCCAGCTTTTTGCATCTTCGTCTGCTTCGATGTTTTGTTTTGCCTCGATGTTGTTTTGCTTTGTTTAGCAACTTAATCATCAAAATACTTATTTATTGATATGTGGAATAAATATTCCAACAATCTCCCCCTTTTTGATGATTACAAAACAACCCTTGAATTGGATAAAACCTGTAAAATAAATATATATATATATATATATATATTGTTGGGATTCGGTGCCTAAAACGAAGGCCCAGCGGAAACGGTAAAACGAAAATTAATTCGATCCAAATCCCTACGAGGATCGATCGAGCTACGTATATACGAATATCAAAAACGAATTCACAAGAGATATAGAAACTCACCGTTGTAGACCGTTGATTAGATGGATAACCTTCTCTTGAGCTATTCCCCAAGCTCTTGAACGATCCAACGCCGAAAGCACCGCGTCTCTACTTGCCACGCGCCGGAGAAACAACCGGAATGACAACACGTTGCTATCCTCCGAGGATACGGCTAGAGCTAGGTGATGAAGCTATTGATTTTGATGAATATACTCCAAGTATATTTATCAAAATTCTCTCAATATTTTTCTCTCAATTTTCTCCAAGAAAAATGAAGAAGAAGTTAGTGAAGAAGATGAAGATGAGTATGAACACCCTGAAATGAACTCTAAGTTCTTTTCTCTCTCTCCTTCAAACTCTCTTACGTCTCTCTCTCTCTCTAAGTGTGAAATATGTATGTGATATTATATATACTCAATCACAAGTCTACATATTATTCTTTATACACCTTCCACCAACTTATACAACTCATTCACATGAGAGGTATCCCCACCATGTCAATATCATCCATATAAAAT
Source organism: Orobanche coerulescens (assembly GCA_033398695.1). Lineage (NCBI taxonomy): Eukaryota > Viridiplantae > Streptophyta > Magnoliopsida > Lamiales > Orobanchaceae > Orobanche > Orobanche coerulescens. The sequence goes on from CM065806.1 coordinate 18,422,457, forward strand.
GGAAACAAAGGACAAGGGGAAATTAGGTGGAAAAGAGGAGGGTGGCCATGATGAAAAACGGACGAGTTCGGTTCGTTTCGGACTCCCGAAAGTCCAAACAGATAAACTCCGATTCCGTTTCGATGTATTTATATCGATTAATTAATCCAATTAATTAAACATATCAAATACAAAATAATATAATTAATTTCTCCAAGAAATAATTATATACATGAATTAAATTAATCACCTAGTAATTTATTTAATTCATTAGGCCGTAAATCAATTTATCCAATAAATCGATTTAGATATCTAATGTCCCAAATTTAGATATCCAATATCTAATACACATAATGAGATAATTAGCTTGATTCATTCCGTCGTCAATCCTAATGCGCGACTCGGTAGGTCCGTCTCAGTCAGCAATGGGAGGAACCAAAGAGTAGTAGCACCACCTAGCCAGCCTGTACCCCAACTGAGAACGAATGATTGGGATCATTCAAGAACCATTCTGTCGTGAGTACCAGTATACGTATAAACCCTTCTTTCAAATGTCCCGATCAAGTTATAGGGTCACGGTCAGTCAAACCCTATCAGTACTTGATGTTATGCGTGCGTTAATGCAAATTGAGATCATCGAGCTCTTGTGTATCCAATACAACTAGCTCCAATGCTTTGGCCAAAGACTTATGATCTCATCTGCCAATACCCGCATAGGACATATAACCCGCTCACTAACGGGAGAAAGAATTCTATCTTGGTATTCAGTAGGACCTGCTACTTGCCCATCAAGATGCACGTCGAGGTTGACCCCCGTCTTCCGGTTTATAGGGTCGAACTACTCTAATGAAAATCTTGACGTCGCAAGCACATCCCTACTAAATCCTCAAGTCGAAGGTTCACGAATACCTATCACAACCTTTCGATTCCATCATTGACTGTCCCGGAGTGAAATCCATGTGATGAATCGAGGGTGAGTCGATTCGAGTATACTAATCCAATTAGCATACCTATAACGTGTGCTCCCACTAACCATTAGCGTTCGACAGGCACTCTCCATGTCAAAGAACACGTCATACAAGTCTTCACATAAAATTTAACGCCCAGTCAAGTTTGATCGACTTGCGAACGATTAAGTATTTGAGCTATAACCCTTTTCAGTGCCGACCCCCTTATCCAATATGGAGTGGAACGTTTTGCTCTCAAATACACGGACTAGTTTCTATATATTTATTTACGAGTTCGGAATGCCAGTAACTACCAGTAAATAAAGAAACATTCCTTTGCCTTATATAAATAGTTTACATAATTACAAGTACAATGCCCTCACTCGACAACCTCTGAGTGGCATTCGAGGGCATACTCCTAACAATCTCCCACTTGCACTCAATGCCACACACTATGGTACCTAATATCCATGTTCTCCAGATGACGCTCTAAGCTAATCTGAGAAAGTGGCTAGGTCAGTGGATCAGCGACGTAGTCGGTTGACTCTACTCTATGCAGCTCAATGTATCTCTTTGCGAACGAATGCTCTTACGAGATGATACTCTCTCTCAATATGTTTGGTACTGTTATGAAACCTTGGCTCCTAGGCACGTACTCTCGCTCGTGCTGTAGCACCATGTGTCACGTGAAGTTTACCCAGTAACTTCTAAATTCTTCCTTTGGAGGCCTCCGAGGCTGCTTTATACTCAGCCTAATAGGTGGAATTAGCAGTCGCGCTATTCTTGGCACTATGCCAAGATACTGCTCCTCCATTAAGAGTAAATGTAGCCAGAAGTAGACATAGAATCGTCTTTCTGTCCTTGGAAGTCCAATACAGTGAATCACATCACATTCAATTCTCCACCGCCATACATCAGAACCATATCTCTAGTCCTTCTCAAGTACTTGAGAACGTTCTTTACGGCAGTCCAATGTTCCCTACCTGGGTTTGCCTGAAACCTACTCACCACGCTTACAGCATGCGCGATGTCAGGTCTTGTACACAACATAGCATACATAAGGCTACCCACGGCCGAAGCATATGGTATATTACTCATTTCCTTGCGTTTTTCCTCACTTTGAGGACACATCTTCAAGGAGAGTTTTATTCCATGTTGCATCGGTAGGAACCCTCTTTTTAGAATCATCCATCTTAAATCGCTTTAAGATTTTATCTATATAGAGGGCTTGGGAAAGACCTATTGTTCTCTTCGCTCTATCCCGGTAGAGTCGAATACTAAGAATATAGGTAGCTTCTCCCAAGTCTTTCATGGAGAAATTACTCGAAAGCCAAGCTTTTACAGAACTGAGCATTCCCACATCATTTCCTATTAGCATAATATCATCCACATATAGTACTAAGAATGCGATCTTGCTCTCATTAACCCTGTTGTATACACAAGGTTCCTCCTCATTTTGCACGAAGTCAAACTCTTTGACCGTCTCATCAAAATGAAGGTCCCAACTACATGAAGACTGCTACAGTCCATTTCATGGTGTCTACATCCACCATTGCTAGGTCATTGGTCGTGGGTCGGTCTCTTGTTTATCACTTGGAACCTCGAGGAAACCCAGTTCCTCCAAGTGCATAAAACTATACCTCTCAGGTAATTGAGACACCCTACTAGACCTACGAGGTGGTTGTACTTGTGTTTCAGAAGGTTCGGTTCCAATTTCTTGCACAGGTGTCTCCTTAGGAGTTTCATTGTATTCTTCCAAAGAAATACTTCTACCTGCTCCGCCTTCCTGAATGAACTCATCTTCCAGGAAGTGTGCTTGTAAAGCAACAACGATCTTTCGATCTTCGGGCATGTAGAATAGATATCCCATCGTCCCAGATGGGAATCCAATGAAACGTCCCTTCGCAGACCTAGCTTCCAACTTTTCCACCTTCTAGACATAGGCGGGACATCCCCAAATCCTAATATGATTAAGACTTGGTTTCCTTCCTTCCCACATCTCATGTGGAGTTTTAGGAACGGATTTGGAAGGACATACGTTCAAGATATACGCGGCAGTCAAGAGTGCATACCCCCACAGATAAATCGGCAAGTCAGTATAGCCCAGCATGGAACGGACCATGTTCAACAGGGTCCGGTTTCTTCTTTCTGACACACCATTTAACTGAGGAGTACTTGGAGGTGTTAGTTGTGAACTATTCCATGTTCCTTAAGGAACTCGTCAAACTCTGTACTCATATACTCGCCACCTCGGTCCGACCGAAGTGCTTTGATATGATTACCAGTTTGTTTCTCGACTAGGGCCTTGAATTCCTGGAATTTCTCAAAGGCCTCGGATTTATGTTTCATTAAGTATACATAACCATACCTAGTATGATCATCTGTAAACGTAATGAAATATTGATATCCGTCACGTGCTGCTTCCAAAGCACCACAAACGTCAGTATGGATTAATCCCAGTTTATCGGCTCTTTCAAAAGTCCCAGTGAAGGGGACTTAGTCATTTTGCCTTTAAGGCAAGATTCACAAGTAGGAAAGGGATCCGATCCCAATGGACCCATAAGTCCATCTTTTTCCATCTTGTAAACCTTGGTCTGACCAACATGACCAAGTCTAAGATGCCATTTCAAAACTTGATTGGTTTCATCCCTACCACGTTTTCTAGTCATAGTATTCACAACTACTTTGTTCTTGAGATTTAGATGATACAATCCATTCAACAATGTAGCAGTACCCACTAGTTTATTTCTAAAATAAATTTTGCGGGAACCATCACCAATAAAAATGAAAAGCCTTTTCGGTCCATGACCGGAATGGATACAATGTTTTGTGCCCCTTGGGCAAAACAAGTACATCTTCTAAAGTCAAAACAAAGCCGGATTCTAAACCCAAAAGAAGTGATCCTATGTCGATCGCCTCGACACTATGCCCGCTTCCGACCGTGATCATAACTTCTCAGCTCCAAGCTTCCTACTTTGTTCAGATCCCGATTCACGGTACAAATATGAGAACTAGCACGAGAATCCGATCTCAGGAAGTAGAAAATACAGTAGCAGAACAATTTGTTTCCAAAACTAAAAGTTCTGTACCTGAAGTGCCATGAAGAATCGGACAGTCTCTAGCCCAGTGGCCCAGCTCACCGCACTTGAGACAAGCATCCTTCTTCTTCTTGTTCTTTGGAACCATTGGGGCCTTGCCCTTACCCTTAAGGTCCTTAGCTTGCGGTCCAGTCCGCTTCTTGGTCTTTTTTTTCTTATTCTTAGACTTCCGAAGTCCAGAAGAAATCACAAGAGCAGACTCCTTCATCCGTGGACTCTTCATCTGAGACTGAGCGGTCACGAGTTTGTTCATTAGCCCAGCTAAATTACATGCAATCTCATTGCAGTTGAAGTTCATAACAAACTGTGAGAAGGAATCAGGGAGAGACTGTAGGATAAGGTCGGTTTGGAGAGAAGTATCCATTTTGAAATCAAGAGCCTCCAATCTCTCGATCATGGATATCATTTTGAGGACGTGTTCCCCAACCTTCTCACCTTCCTTCATCCTTGCACCGAACAGTTGCTTGGATATCTCATATCTAGCGATTACATTGTGCTCACCATAAAGTTCGGTTAAGTGAGATAGAATCTGCCTAGCAGAAGTCATTTTCTCATAAGCTCTCTGAAGCTCATTAGACATGGAAGCCATCATATAAGCACGGACTTTCACGTCATCCTTAACCCACTTTTCGTGTTTTTCAATCTCTTCCTGATTGGCTCGGGTCCGCACAGGAGGCGCTGGAATGTCCGTCTCCAAGACGTATCCCAGTGCCTTTATACTGAGGACTATCATCAGATTGCGGATCCAATCCACAAAGTTAGGTCCCATTAAGGTGTTCTTTTCGAGCAGAATTGCGAGTGGATTCATTGTCATATTGAGATTTGAGTCTGCATTAAGTACGATAGATTAATTAGTGACTCATTCAATTATGTTCTGAGTATAGAATGAAGGTCTTTTCTATTCTTGTTACCCAGCTCCCACTATTTTTATTGGAATAACACACTCCCATGTGAAATCCGGAAGTATCGTCGCTCTACTTCATAGTGGTGATCGAGTTCTTTATAAATCTTAATAGAGGGCAACCGAACAGGTTTCTAGTCTATTAATTTTCATAAAGTGGTGTCCAACACCAACCCATCTAATGGCTGATTCGATCTTCTTTTTCCCCTTGTTCACTCCCCTCAACCTATACGGTTTCTATGGTTCGTGAACAAGTTAAGTTTATACCATCGACGCAAATCAGTTTCACAATTGAATCTTATCCGGAAACCTATCAGGTTTCTAGGGATAAAATTTGCTCCAACCGAAGGCATCCAATGCGCTCCTGGTAATTTATCCGTCCTCCCTGAACGACTACCCCGATAACTCGGAAGCATAGCACATCCGGTTTGGATTTCAATTTCCTGAAAACTCGATGGAGGGAAGGAAAACCTTGAAACCTTATAAACTTAATAATTTATCGTGGGAGAATTTTCGCGATCAACATTACACTTTGCACATTAATCATTTAAGCGCGTTTGTGGCATTCATATAATATGAAACAACCATTCACAACCTAGTTGCTACCAACATGTGGTTCATGGACCGTTCCTAAAAAACAAAAACTCCGTAATCTAATTACAAGTCTTCGTCTTGAATCTTCGTCTTCTCGAAATGGATCTTCCTCCGGTCTTCGTCATTACATATAAATTTTACATTGAAAATTGCATCCTAGATACAAATATTTCTAGTAAAATAAATAGGCTCAAAACGGCCTTTACAACCCAATCGAATAAAACGAACGATTCAAAACTAAGTCCACGAACCACATCCCCATTCAAAAAGCATTAATCCAATAAATACTATATAAATGGAAAGCGTAGAGATACATTGATCCAATCAGCAATACGAACCGATCCAATCGATTCACACAATTGGTAATATGATAACGTTCAAAATAATTCGGTCGACCATAAATATTCCAATTAATCAAATTTACCTTATAAAATGAAATACCATAAATCATTTTAATCATATTAAATCCAATTTAACATGAGGGAGATTAATTTTCAAGAATACACGAAAAAATCGAGCCGGGGCGAGAAAGGCCTGCCATGGCCGAGTCACTGCCGGCATCATGCCGGCAGACAGGCCTGGCATGGCCGAGTCACGCTTCGGCATTGCCCGGCCGCCTAACAGCCACAGGCGCGGCCCCTGGAGCTGTCTTTGCGGCCCAAGATCTGATGTTTGCCAGGCCATTACCATGCAGGCCTGACAGCTCCGGACCCCTCCCGACTGTCCCAGGTATTTCGGGGCTAGTTTTTCGACCGTATATCCAATATCTATATTTTCCAACATTCATATCTTCAATATAAATCATATTTCCAAGAAATTAAGATTTATATTTAGACATAAACTTACGAAAAATATAACTACAACGAACGTAAAAACATATACCACGATTATGACTAAAATGATTCCAAATCATTCACCATCTAATCAAGCATTCCAAATGCTAATATCGTATACACGATCGCAAGACCTACGCTCCGATACCACGGTTGGGATTCGGTGCCTAAAACGAAGGCCCAGCGGAAACGGTAAAATGAAAATTAATTCGATCTGAATCCCTACGAGGATCGATCGAGCTACGTATATACGAATATCAAAAACGAATTCACAAGAGATATAGAAACTCACCCTTGTAGACCGTTGATTAGATGGATAACCTTCTCTTGAGCTATTCCCCAAGCTCTTGAACGATCCAACGCCGAAAGCACCGCGTCTCTACTTGCCACGCGCCGGAGAAAGGACCGGAATGACAACACCTTGCTATCCTCCGAGGATACGGCTAGAGCTAGGTGATGAAGCTATTGATTTTTATGAATATACTCCAATTATGTTTATCAAAATTCTCTCAATATTTTTCTCTCAATTTTCTCCAAGAAAAATGAAGAAGAAGTTAGTGAAGAAGATGAAGATGAGTATGAACACCAAGAAATGAACTCTAAGTTCTTTTCTCTCTCTCCTTCAAACTCTCTTACGTCTCTCTCTCTCTAAGTGTGAAATATGTATGTGATATTATATCTACTCAATCATAAGTCTACATATTATTCTTTATACACCTTCCACCAACTTATACAACTCATTCACATGAGAGGTATCCCCACCATGTCAATATCATCCATATAAAATGGAAACAAAAGACAAGGGGAAATTAGGTGGAAAAGAGGAGGGTGGCCATGATGAAAAACGGACGAGTTCGGTTCGTTTCGGACTCCCCAAAGTCCAAACAGATAAACTCCGATTCCGTTTCGATGTATTTATATCGATTAATTAATCCAATTAATTAAACATATCAAATACAAAATAATATAATTAATTTCTCCAAGAAATAATTATATACATGAATTAAATTAATCACCCAGTAATTTATTTAATTCATTAGGCCGTAAATCAATTTATCCAATAAATCGATTTAGACATCTAATGTCCCAAATTTAGATATCCAATATCTAATACACATAATGAGATAATTAGCTTGATTCATTCCGTCGTCAATCCTAATCTGCGACTCGGTAGGTCCGTCTCAGTCAGCAATGGGAGGAACCAAAGAGTAGTAGCACCACCTAGCCAGCCTGGCGGCCTACACTGTACCCCAACTGAGAACGAATGATTGGGATCATTCAAGAACCATTCTGTCGTGAATACCAGTATACGTATAAACCATTCTTTCAAATGTCCCGATCAAGTTATAGGGTCACGGTCAGTCAAACCCTATCTGTACTTGACGCTATGCATGCGTTAATGCAAATCGAGATCATCGAGCTGTCGTGTATCTAATACAACTAGCTCCAATGCTATGGCCAAAGACTTATGATCTCATCTGCCAATAACCGCATAGGACATATAACCCGCTCACTAACAGGAGAAAGAATTCTATCTTGGTATTCAGTAGGACCTGCTACTTGCCCATCAAGATGCACGTCGAGGTTGACCCCCGCCTTCCGGTTTATAGGGTCGAACTACTCTAATGAAAATCTTGACATCACAAGCACATCCCTACTAAATCCTCAAGTCGAAGGTTCACGAATACCTATCACAACCTTTCGATTCCATCATTGACTGTCCCGGAGTGAAATCCGTGTGATGAATCGAGGGTGAGTCGGTTCGAGTATACTAATCCAATTAGCATACCTATAACGTGTGCTCCCACTAACCATTAGCGTTCGACAGGCACTCTCCATGTCAAAGAACACGTCATACAAGTCTTCACATAAAATTTAATGCCTAGTTAAGTTTCATCGACTTGCGAACGATTAAGTATTTGAGCTATAACCATTTCCAGTGCCGACCCCCTTATCCAATAAGGAGTTGAACGTTTTGCTCTCAAATACACGGACTAATTTATATATATTTATTTACGAGTTAGGAATGCCAGTAACTACCAGTAAATAAAGAAATATTCCTTTGCCTTATATAAATGGTTTACATAATTACATGTACAATGCCCTCACTCAACAACCTATGAGTGGCATTCGAGGGCATACTCCTAACATATATATATGTACGTTTCAAAGTTTTTTACTTTGATCATTTCGTTAGTTTCTCCAATCCTTTTTCTTTTTCTTGTTATTTTCGACTTCTTCGTTTTTCATTTTTCAACTACTTCGTTTCTCCCCCTTTTTGTATGCTTTCTTCTCCTTTTCGACTTCTTTGATTTTTATTCTTTTCTCCTCCTTTTTACTTTTTATTTTTATCGTCATATCTTTCATGACGCTTTTATCCAATTCAACTTCTTCTCCCCCTTTTTGTATTCAGCAAAAAGTAAAAAAAAATATAGAGGATACCAATTTGAATATATAAAGAAAATATGCATGAATATAAAAAATATGCAATAATAGGAAATATCTCCCCGTGAAAATATTATCTCCCCCTTTGTAAAATATCAAAAATTAATTTTTGTGGATCCAGCCGAAAGTCGGTTTTTCTTTCGAGATGTGGGCGATGTTTGAAACAATTGTTCCTTTAGGAACCCAAATTTTCTTAACTTTAATCGTCCGTCTTGGGCTTTTGCAATTCGAAATGTGATGCCCAATTTTCAAACATTTTTCACACCGGGGTATCTTGAAATTTACGGATTCGTTTTTAAAACGTGGTTTGAATCCTAACCCCTCTTTATTTGACGTGTATTTTTGAAACGAGAGCATGTTTTCAAATTTCTCGTTTCCGAGAGAAAATTTCTTCGTTAAATTTTTTAGCTCGGTTTGAATTTTAACAAGGTCATTCTTTAAAGTATTTTCGTTTTCAAGGCATTTTGAATGATCAATCTCGACAAATCTTCCCTTTTCAAGAATTTTGAAATTTTCAATTTCCAAAGATTTATATTTAGATTTAAGTGATTTAATCTCATTTAAAGTATTTTGATAATCGGTATGTAATAACTCGAATGCTTCAAAAAGTTCGTCGTAAGAATTACTTACTTGGCTTTCGACGTCGCTATCGTCAAATGAACTCCGGGCCATAAATGCAAGGTTATTTTGATCGATGAAGTCTTCATGAGGATCTTCGTCACTCCATGTTGCAACTAAAACCTCCTTGGGTTTAACCCGACGATTCTTAGCAAAGTGGCCTGGTTTACCACATAATTGACAAGTGTTGTCGAATTTCTTAGATTCGCCCTTTTGGATGTCCTGCTTCCTCCGGTTTAATAAGTGTTGGAACTTATTAATATTCTTGGCATAATATGCCGATTCTTCATCGCTTCCATCCACCGGGATTTCTTACTTTCTAGATCTCGACATCTTAGCCTTCATGGCTATAGATCTTTCCTTCAGTTTCGGTTTGGCATTCTGAGATTTTAGAACAATCTCATAGTTGATAAGAGAACCAACGAGAGCGCTAAAATCAAGAGTATTTAAATCTTTTGATTCCATTATTGCCGTTACCGTACCGTCCCATTCTCGAGGTAGTGATTGGAGAATTTTCTTTACTTTCTCACTACTCGATAGTGGTTTTCCGAAACATGCTAATCCATTTGTGATAACCGAAAAACGGTCGAGCATTATAGTGATGGATTTGTCGTCCTTCATTTGAAATAATTCGTACTCGTGAAGGAGCATGTTTATCTTCGTCGCCTTGACTTGAGACGTACCTTCGTATGTTACCTCAAGCATTTTCCAAATTTTTTTGGCACTATCACACGATGATATCCGGTTGTGTTCTTCCGGATTTAAGGCACAATATAGAAGTTGAGTTACCTTACAATTGTAGTGATCATTTTTCCAATCGGAATCATCATATTCTTCAAAAGTTTTAAGCGTACCGTTGGAATTCGTTGGAATTTTCGGACCAATACAAACCACCTTCCAAAGCTCGATGTCATATGCTCGGATGAATATTGACATCTTCTTCCAAGTCATGAAGTTCGATCCATCAAAGAATGGAGGTCGGTTTAGGGCAAGACCTTCGACTGGAGCAAATTGGAGAGCCATTGGATCTTTTCTCCTCAGATGTAAAGCCGCTTATAGGAGTACCGCTCCGATACCAATTGTTGGAGCAAGATCGGAATATGCACTGTTTGTGCAGAAGTGTAAATATAAAGTGCGGAAAATAAATGGCATACTGATTTATAGAGGTTCGGCCAAACGTGCCTACGTCCTCTCTCGATGTATCTTTTTCTATAGGATCAAGATCAAAACCTCTACGCCTCTATTCTATCGGTCGAGGGATTACCGTTACAAGCTTGTATTCTATCGGTTCGAGTAAAACCGTTTTCCTTTTCTATTGGACAAGGAATCAACCACTCTAGCTTTCTATCAGTACTAGATAAACCTCACTAAGATAGCGATTGCGATTCTAACAATGCTGGATCCTTGATCCTAATAACACCGAATCCAATCGTATCTTTTCTTTTTCTCACTTGTGTATGATTTAGTGTATCAAACTCAATCACTCTAATTTAAGCTCAAGAACAACAACTATAATGTTTACAATAATACCTCAAGTGTATATGAATTGCTCAATGTTGTTGTGTGGATTGATACCAACTCATTTGGAATTTATAGCCTTCTTCCACAAACTAGACGTTACTGCCAGTTGTTATTTAGCGTGCGCTAGGCTTTCTTCCTTAGTGTGCGCTATCGCGTATATTTTCCTCAGCGTACATTATGCTCTGCATGTTACGTATGTTAACGTCTTCCAGTTTCAATCTAGTGGCTACTGTCTCTGACTGTTAGCGTGCACTAATACTCCTTCCTTAGCGTGCACTAATCTTGCATCATTGCATGCGTTATATATCCGTTTATACTTTTTGACTGGTAGCAGATTCTCCCCAATAGATTGTTTGACTTGATTCAAACTTGATATTTAGCGTGCGCTAAATATCACTTGTTGCGTTCGCTAAGCTGACTTCACTGCATACATCATTCTGTGTTGGAATCTCCTCACAACGGTAATATGGGCTCGATAGCGTGCGTTATATTATAGTCTGTAGCGTGCGCTATCCTCATCAGGTGACTTCACTTCCGGTTACTTTGAACTCATCTGATTTGCAGCCGGGACCCGTTAGCATGCCCTAACTTATATGTCTAGCGCGTGCTAGCTTTGTATTTTGTCCAGCTTTTTGCGTCTTCGTCTGCTTCCATGTTTTGCTTCGCCTCAATGTTGTTTTGCTTTGTTTAGCAACTTAATCATCAAAACACTTATTTATTGTTATGTGGAATAAATATTCCAACATGATCAATACGAATAGATAACTACAATAAAACCAACAATTTTGGGTTGAAATCATGAAATCGAGACAAACCCAAAATATCTCAAATAGGGTTCTAAAACCTTACCTTGATTCGGAGAAGAAGGAAGGCTAGATGATGATGAACACGAAGAAGACCCACCGAGATGATTACTACCATCAATGGCCGATGAAAGCTCGTCCAAATCCACCCCAAATCGCCAAAAATGCCGCAAGGGAGAAGGGAGGAAGGAAATGACCCGAAATCGGTCAACTCTCAAATATATATACCTGCGCGAAGCTAACGTATGTAAGCCATAAGCCTTAACATACGTTAGTGATGTTACGTACATAAGGAACAAGGCATTACGTACTTAAGAGTCATCCAGACTCAACTGCCCGAAAACCTGAAGAAGGTAACGTACGTAACGAATGATGTGTTACGTACGTAATAGAGGCATTGATAGCGTACGTTACCGATGAATAATAGCGTACACTAATCATCTGGAAGTACAGAACAGCTGCCAGATGTTATACCCAAAAAGGATCGCGCAACGCGACGAACACGAATCACTACGGTCGAACAAGATAAGTAGTACAATAATAAAAACACGAGCTCAAGTTTAAAACAAACACCTGATCACGACACCCCAGAGGTAGGTAAAAGCAAGTATGAAAACAAGTACCCCAAACTTTGGAAAATTACAAAACGGTCCCAAATGTCCGAAAAATCACGATTCGACAACGAATAATCAAACCAAAGCTCACAACACGTATAACAACGTTAAATGAACTTACGAGAAACCCGAAACAACAGTTTCGAATGAGATTCGCAAGAATCAAACTCAAGCACGGAAAAGTCGCCTAAGACCATGGAACTCAACAAAACGACACCGAAACGAACTCGGACTTCAAAAAGTGAAGAATTAAATATTCTCAGAATGACGAAACGTTCAAAAGCGAGCCGTTAAATGGACTCCTGCTTTCGTTCAAAAAAAATGGACTCCTGCCAAAAAATTTTTTAACAAAAATCGAAATTGCGGATATTACATTATAAGCGTTTGTGTATGGTTTAAACGATGTTGTTTTGGCATTTGAAAACTACGTCGTTTAATAAGTCGCCTGGATTTCTCAACTACCCGTGTCACCATTTCCAACTTCCAGCTAAGCATAAATTTGGGGTGAAAGCGACTGGAGGTATCCAATTGCAACAAATGAAAAAGTTGAGTCTCACCTAAATTAAAAAGGTGGGGATATAAACACGAATTTGAAAAAAGGTGGGGAATTTATATGCATGGTTTAAACAATGTCATATTGGATTTGCCATGTCACCATTCTGGCTGCCACCTCGGCATACATTTGGGGTGAAAACGACCGGAGGTATTCAATTGCAACAAATGAAAAGGTTGGAAATTTTCAACTAAATTAAAAAGGTGGGGATATAAACACGAATTTGGTAAAAGTGGGGAATTTATATGCAATTAACCCATAAATTTAATATAAGGTCGAGTATTTAATTTAAGTCATCCTAACCCTAGAATATAAAATTTAGCTCATATTCATATTGGCAGGTAAAATAATGAGACACATAAATATTGACATATTCAGAATAAATACAGCAGAAATTTAAAGAACTTACTTGATGTAGATAAATTAACTGAAAGGAAAATGCTGAAACTGATAGAAAGAGACTTATCCCAATACGCCAATTGATCCAAGCAGCTTGAATGTAACGTACGAACTTAAATTACAAAATTATAATTATAAATAAAAACATAAAAGTGAATTTTATCTGATAAAAATAATATTAACTAAGCTTTATTTGGAATATAATTCGAGGTGTAGTATTTTATTTATGTTTATTACAGTATAATTATATAAAGCATGAATATAGAAAATAAATACAAAAACTAAAATATAAACACTGATATGTATTCTGTATTACATTATGCTACGCACTATTTCTACTCTCTCTACTCTCTCTACTACCTTACTGCCTTACTACCTTCTGCCCTACTGCCTTACTGCCTTTTTTTCTATTGAGAGGGTACTGCTATTTATAGCAGTACATCAACCTCGCCTGAATAATAAATAAATGAAAGATGCTGCTCATTATTGCAGCATCTTACTATCTTCAATTATTTGCATCGTTCAATGCAAAATCAATAACCAGGTAAGGGAAAGAAGAAGGAAAGAAAGAAAGAAAGAAAAGAAAGAAAAAAAGAAAAAAGAAAAACCCGTGAGATGCACACGCAAATCCGATGGCTCTGAGCTGGCGCATGTATCTCACGCGCTGGCTGTGCGGCTGGTCTTCTTCTGACACATTGGACAGGCGTGTGGCCAGCGTGTGTTCCATGATGTGGCGCGACACATGGCGTCGTCCTATTGGCTCTTATGTGACAGGCGTGTGCCAAGCGTGTGGTCTGCTGACGTGGCTGGACACGTGACAGTTTCTTATTGGATGGTTCGTACACGTGTGCAGTGACGTGAGCTCAGATGGCATGTGCTGTGATGTCATGCTGACGTCATTCGGTGAATCTGGTTCCGCCACTAATCTTGATTTTACTTGTCCGCGAATTTTAATTTTCCTCCAAAACTTTGAACGGCCATAACTTCTTCATACGAACTTGGATTCGAATGAACTTTTTATCAGAATGATCATCTCGAAGAGACAAATAAAATGAGACCACTCATGAATATATTCAGAATCTTTAAAAATATCGCCCCTAAAATGACAGATATGTCTTCACCCGGTGTGCTAATCTGCAGATAAAATCTAATTCCCATTAATATAACAAAAATTACACATAATCACTAAAAATTATACTAGAAGTAAAATAATGAAAACACAGGAAAAATAATATAAATTATCACACAAAATACAGAAATATATATATAATATTCTAATAAAAATACTAACAAAAGTATAACAAACACAACTCTTCAGTCTCTATCTGACCAGGTGCATTATCCCCACAATCAATAAGTTTATCCGATATCACGGGTTCAGTTTCCTTCTGATCTGTCTTCCTAGTGCTTTTACGGGCCATCTTCCTTATCCTAAAAAACAAGAGAAACCACATTTAGAACATCTGTAATATAATGTGAAAATAATGAAAATTACATAGCTTAATTTCAATAAACATTACAGGAAGACAGACTATATACGAAGAACCATATACAATATACATAACAGCTAAAAACCAATAAACAACATAAGATAACAACTACTACTCAACTATAAATCTAGTAGATACTTAACACCAACATAAGTACATTTCTTTGAAGATACGTGATACACTCTTGGTCCAGAAAAAATTGAAAAAACACAAATCACTTTTCTTTTTCTGAAAACTAAACACCCTCACTCTCTGGCCTAACATATTTTTCCTTGGAGGGAATACAATGAGTATCAAGATTATTAAGTGGCCGAGAATCAGGAATCGTAGTCATATCCTCAATATCCCCCTCTGTCAATTTATTTGGAACAGGTAGGACAACTGACCATCCCTTCTTCAATGGGTCATCAACATAAAAGACTTGACTGACTTGACTCGCAAGCACAAAGTCATCCTTCCCGTGTCTTGTTTGTTCAAATTGACCAAGGTGAATCCACACTCGTCATTAGTAACTACACCTTTGTCACTTGAGACCCACGAACACTTGAAAAGTGGAACCTTGAATAAATGGTAGTTCAATTCCCAAATCTCTTCAATAACACCGCAGTAACACACATCTGCTAGCAAAGGCTTCTTATCATTCGCACGGCATACAAGCATTGTGTTGGCAATAAGAGAATCCCCACTATTCTGACAGACTCTCTCATCGTCTCGAGTCTTCGTTTGGTACAACCTTCCATTAATCACGTAACTACTGTACTTCACGACTCGTTCACGTGAGCCATGTGCCAACCATGTCAATGTTGACGTCATTCTCCCATGGCCACTATTGATTTCAGCAGGCACTGTGTCATGAAACAACTCGATGAATGTCTTGTTGTGCTCATCTTGTATCCACTTCTCATCTTTCTCTTTCCTTGGGTACATCAACTTCAAGGCAGCTTTGTGTTCACTATAGATTGTTTATAGAGGTAAACAAACAAATTCAAGCCAGCACACATGTTTGACACCTAAAACAAGATTTACACATTGATGGATTCAAATTAAATACTCGCAAGTGTACGAATCGCTCTTATAGTAAGCGGCAAGTAACTCCGAGGTCGATCTCTCGAGGAATTGGAAACGGTTTAAAATTCGATAATGTTCGGCAAATAGTCAAATGAACAAAAGTAAATTAAATTAAAATACATCATTGGTTGATTATGATTACAATTACTAATGCACAAAATTTAAATTGAACTAAGTGATAACAACACCAATTTGATAGTCGGATAAATGAGAGATAACAATAATGAGATTAATATGGGAATTTAGAGTCACCGACACACACGTAATCAATTATTAGTTCCGATACTCAAATAAATAAGGTTAGGAATTATCGATTGCTCACGATTAAAAGAAATCCGTTTGATGGCGGAAATTCTAAAAATCACGATTGTTCTCAACGAAAATTAAGGGATACTCTTTTGATGGGGACGAAACCCTAGCTAACAATCAATTAACCGACTACTATTGATGAGGTAAATCGTTAAAAGATCGCGCGAAAAAGCTCGAGAACATTCACAATCGTTTCTTTCGGGTCGTTTGATGGCGAACACCGATAAAAACCCTCGATTCGAATAATAATAACAATAATGAAAAAGGTTTGATGATCTAATTCAAAAGTTCTTAAACGAAGAACGAACAAGAGGAACAATCCCAAACTTTTATCCGGAAAATCACAAGGAACTAACAATCAAAAACATGTGTGTGGATATATCTAAAAACCCATATGAAGTGTTTAGCCACACATGATTGATTCAACAACAATAATGGAAATTGAAGTACAAAACATGGTAAAAACTTCCCTTGTAAATGCCGAAATCGAATTCCCGATGAAGGTTTGATGATCTTCTTACAAGAACTCACAACAAATTTATACAAGGAATTATTATATCTCACAAAAGTATTTTTCTTACTCCAAGAACATACAAGGAAGATGATGAAAATCTCTCTCTTTACCACTCTTTTGGTGTTTTTCCTCCCTAATCTTGTGTTTTTCCACAAAATATCTTCTTCACAAGACAAGCACACCTCTCAAGGGGTCACTCCACTTTGTTTTATATCCAAAGAAATCAAGACAAAGGCTTAAAGTTGTGCAAAAATGTCAAGAAAAGTGACATGAACCGAAAAGTGGCACGACCCGTGTCTTGGGACACGGCCGTGTCGCACTGCGCTGAATAACAAAAATGTAGTCTGTCAAGGGGCTCGGCCGTGTCCCGTGACACGGCCGTGCAGCACTATGCGGGGAAGGCGAAATGGCCGATAGTGACTCGGCCGTGTCCCAAAAGGCACGGTCGAGTTCTTCTCATCCGGAAAGTGCAGTTCGCGCTGGAATGAGACCCGGTCGTGTCCCATGGCATGGCCGAGTTACCTGATGCAGCCGAGCGCCTGTCGCAGCCTAGTTAAGTCGCACAGTGCGGCTAGTCCGGTTGCCTGGTGCAGCCAAGTCCGGTTTTTGGTCTTCTTCGGCATGATCCTTCGCTCTTGTATCAATTCACCTCGGATTTTAGCATATGATATACCGTTTCGAAGCTAATTTCACGAGGAATTTATATCAAAGGAGAATACATCTCAATTCGGAGTGGAGATTCTGGTATTTAGGAGATTCGACCGATACTGCTTAAATCTTTCGTCGTTTTAGGCCCCATTTTAGCTTTTGATTGTCATAAACTCCAATATTAGCTATGAAAGCGCATATTTCACCACAATCTTCGCCCGGATACCTACAAAACAAAAACACAACATACCACGCGTAAAAAGGGCAAAAACACTCGAAAAACAAATGAAAGTGCGACTCGATAGAACAGAATGAGACGATCAAAAATCGACTCATCAAATCCCCCCAAACCTAAACTTTGCTTGCCCTCAAGCAAAAAGAAATAAAACACACGACAAATAAATGAGAAGGATTGAATAATCAAGTTAATCATCGGGTATACATACAATCAACCGGGAATGTAAAAGTATCGTAAAGTCTCGTAATTCATCATGGAAGCCTAAACTCACAAATGAGTGGAAAGCAATGGCACTTGATCGAACATGCAAGAAAACAAGTCTTAATAGTCCCTCACTGAATTATATCGATTCACTCATCTCTCAAGTGTTTAGATAGGTCAATACGCTCAACTCGATTCAAATGGAAAGTTCTACTATATGCTTGCACTTCTTCTCTTCATCAAACGCATCAATATTCACAAAACATGAGTCATAGGGTCTTACTTTTGGTTGTAACAGGGCTGTGGCTCAGGTTGGGAAAATTTGGCTAGTAGTTACAAGTTCAGTCCAAGTAGAGCATATACGATCCTCATATATATGAAATAAAAACTCAAAGCAAGATCGATCATTCTACTTCAATTCTCCCGTATATATATCTCCCTCTTTTTTTCTAGGCCTTGTTAAGTGTAATTCTTATGATATTGGCCTATTTCTCACAACCCAACGACTTCCCTTTTGTTTTTCTTAGGCTCACTCCTCTCCTCCCCTATTTTTTCTATCCCACTATTATTAGGATCACCCTTTTTTTTATAGTTTTTTTGTGGGGCTTATTATTTTCAGGGGAACGGAAGAGAAGATTTTTGCCTCTATACACCACAAACTTTGCACACCTTCGTTTTTCAAATATACCCTCTCATGCTCTTACGTGGACCAATACTTGGGTAAGTTATGGCTTTTGGATATGGAGCAATAAGATGCGGGTTTTTCGAACAAAATTACGGCTAAAGGCTCAACGAGGCTAGCAAAGGATATTGATATGAATTGGTGGATATTTTTAGATAAGTAGGTTCAAGACAAAAAATGGGCAGCCCTAATCATTCCTCGTGTATGTAAATATCAACACGTCATCCGACAGAATCATGCAAGTTCTAAAGAATACAATCCATAAGAAGAGAAATCACTCATGAAAGAATTTCACCGCTAAAAGTGAACGGTTTAATTAGGCACAAGGACTCACGGCTTTTGGACTACCATACTCATTCCTTACACGTCAAATCAAGTAACCAAAAACTATACATTCACATGCAAGGTCAAGCAATCAATTAGATTTATTAAACTCTACGAGCCAAATACAAACACGATTAATCATCCATATACCCAACAGTTAACAAGGTTATTGCAATCCAACTACGACATCACGCAAAAAAAAAAAGAAAGGAAACAAACATCACGCAAACAAATAAAAATTGAAGAAGTTGCACCCCCCAAACCTAAACCTTTGCTTATCCCCAAGCAAAAAGATTAAGTCAGGAAAAATACAAAAACGCAAATTAAAAAGAAAGAAAATAAAAAATACCGGATTAAGAAGTGTGGTTTTTGATCGCGGGGCACCATCCTTTGTGCTCGGGTCTCAACTTTCAATAAGCTAGGCTTCTTCCTCCCATAAATACCTCCTTTATTAGATTACCTACACACGCCATAGACAAAAACAAAATTAATGCAATAATAATAATAAAAGCGATAAAATTTAAAACTCCCTTGGGTTGCCTCCCAAGCAGCGCTTTTTTATAGTCTTTAGCTCGACTTCTTCGGATTCTTCTATCCGGGATTAAATGGAAATGTGCTAGGTCCAACCATATAGCTCGTCATTTTTCGCTCGTTTTCCTTTGTAAGGATGTCGAGAGTGGTTCCATGGATTTCCATTGTGAGCGCTTTTGTCACCATTTCAATTTTCAGTATCATCATCACCATGAAATGTCTTCCTTGAAGAATAAGTGACGTGATTTTTGTTGGTGATGTTTCTTCTATGTTTGGTATCACGAAATCCATCGGGGCTATCACCTCCCCCAAATCTAGTGGCGAGTATATTGATTTTTGTGTTAAATTAATACTCGCTCCTAAGTTCACAATGGGAACTTCTTTCTCCACGAAAAGAACTTCCATATCAAAGCTTTCTAGGTCCTCCTTTCGATGCATTGATTTGACTGGTTCGCTCTTATTCTCTTCAATTGGCTTCTCGATTGGATCTTTAGATTTGTCCCAAGGAATTCAAGTCTCGCAAGATTGGGTAGCAGTTACTCGGATTTCTTCATCGTTCGACTCATCCTCTTCAATCACCATAGATTTCTCTGATTGACTCGGCAATTCTTCTTTCTCACCGCCCCTCTCTTTCGCTTCGGAAATTGTCTCTTTATTTATCACTTTACCACTTCGGATGGTGGTAATAGCTTGAACTTGCTCGGGTTGACTTGGTAGTTTACCCGTTTCTTGTTTGCATGCCTCGGTAGCAAGTTGCCCAATTTGAATCTCCATTTTCTTCATCGAAACTTCTAAAGATTCAAACCTTTTATTGTTCTCCACTCGGTTTTCCTTGCCCTCCTTAATGAATGCCGCAATACTCTCCTCAAGAGAGTTCCTTTGTTGTGGAGGTGGTTCACTTCGCGTTGGTTGTTGGGATCGGTTTCCTCCATTGTATTGAGCTTGGGCATTTGCGTCGTATGCCATCGGGTGATAAGTATTTGGGAGAGGTGCATTTCTTGCGTTTCCGCCATAATTATTCCTCCTCTCCTCCCACTCGGGCCTTCCCGTGCTTTGTCCCATAGCCCAATTAACTTGTTCGGTTTGTTCTCCCGGAAAAATATAAGGGCAAGAATTAGCATGATGTCCGGGTCCCCAACAAATTTCGCAAACTCGTGAGCTCGAAGATTTATTTTGAATCTTGAGTTGTCTTAGTTCCTTCATTAACTCATCGATTTTAGATTGCATCTCGTCCTTCTCGCTTACTTGGTTCACAACTCCTCTATGAACACGCACATTTTTTTGTTGAGAATTAGCCCCCAATAATTCAAATACGTCATAAGCTTGTCTCTCCGTTAACCCCCAAAACGAACCACCGGCGGCGTTATCTACCGCTCCTTGGCAATATTGTGTCAACCCATCATAGAAGAATTGATTAAGTAGTTGAAGCGGATAGTGATGGTGTGGGCATTGAATGAGGAGCATCTTGAATCGGTCCCATGCTTCATGAAATGCCTCTCCGTCTTGTTGTCCGAATGTTGAGATTTGGGCTCTCAATTGTGTAGTCTTCGAATGAGAGAAGTACTTGGTAATGAATTTGTCGTAAACTTCATCCCACGTTTTCAGTGAGCCCGGCGCCAAAGTCATCAACCATTGTTTCGCCCCATCCTTGAGTGTATACTGGAAACACTTCATTCGTAGTTGATCCTCGCTCAACCCGTTCAATGGGAAATTATCAATCGCCACATAGAAATCTCGGATGAATGATAACGGATCCTCTCGTGCTAATCCGTGAAATGATGGAAATTGCTCGATGTGAAATCCGCTTATGTGGTAGTTCCTTGCGGCCGGTGCTAATTGGATGCATGAAATGGCGGTGTTCACTACGGGCTTTGCATAGTCCCTCATAAGATGTTCGACCGGAGGTTGTTGCGGCATGTTATAGTTCGCCTCCATCCCATATTGAGGTCCGGGATAATAATTCGCTCCATATTTCATTCCGACGGGTGGTTGTCTCGGATAAAAGTACCTCCCTTGTTGAGCTTCCGGTATCCCTTGATTGCGCCCAACATTATCATATCTCGGAAACCTTGGTTGACGAATTTCTTCCTCATCTATATTTTGTGCAACATTCTCAACCCTTGGTTGACGAGTGTTTTCTTCTTGGATCAAAAGTCGCTCTTCAAGGTCCGGATTCACCTCGTCGTTTGCCATTGATGTTGTGGCCATTATTTTTGGTGCTCTAATTCTTTGAACTTCGTCTATCGGTGGAAGAATCGGGTTACCCAACAATCTCCTACCAAGCATAAACAAAGGAAGTAAGAGCGAATTTTATCGAAATAGTATTGATCAAGAATAGCAATTCAACTATCATTAAAACAAGATTAAAAATTAAACGCCAATTCCCCGGCAACGGCGCCAAAAACTTGATGGATTCAAATTAAATACTCGCAAGTGTATGAATCGCTCTTATAGTAAGCGGCAAGTAACTCCGAGGTCGATCTCTCGAGGAATTGGAAACGGTTTAAAATTCGATAATGTTCGGCAAATAGTCAAATGAACAAAAGTAAATTAAATTAAAATACATCATTGGTTGATTATGATTACAATTACTAATGCACAAAATTTAAATTGAACTAAGTGATAACAACACCAATTTGATAGTCGGATAAATGAGAGATAACAATAATGAGATTAATATGGGAATTTAGAGTCACCGACACACACGTAATCAATTATTAGTTCCGATACTCAAATAAATAAGGTTAGGAATTATCGATTGCTCACGATTAAAAGAAATCCGTTTGATGGCGGAAATTCTAAAAATCACGATTGTTCTCAACAAAAATTAAGGGATACTCTTTTGATGGGGACGAAACCCTAGCTAACAATCAATTAACCGACTACTTTTGATGAGGTAAATCGTTAAAAGATCGCGCGAAAAAGCTCGAGAACATTCACAATCGTTTCTTTCGGGTCGTTTGATGGCGAACACCGATAAAAACCCTCGATTCGAATAATAATAACAACAATGAAAAAGGTTTGATGATCTAATTCAAAAGTTCTTAAACGAAGAACGAACAAGAGGAACAATCCCAAACTTTTATCTGGAAAATCACAAGGAACTAACAATCAAAAACATGTGTGTGGCTATATCTAAAAACCCATATGAAGTGTTTAGCCACACATGATTGATTCAACAACAATAATGGAAATTGAAGTACAAAACATGGTAAAAACTTCCCTTGTAAATGCCGAAATCGAATTCCCGATGAAGGTTTGATGATCTTCTTACAAGAACTCACAACAAATTTATACAAGGAATTATTATATCTCACAAAAGTATTTTTCTTACTCCAAGAACATACAAGGAAGATGATGAAAATCTCTCTCTTTCCCACTCTTTTGGTGTTTTTCCTCCCTAATCTTGTGTTTTTCCACAAAATATCTTCTTCACAAGACAAGCACACCTCTCAAGGGGTCACTCCACTTTGTTTTATATCCAAAGAAATCAAGACAAAGGCTTAAAGTTGTGCAAAAATGTCAAGGAAAGTGACATGAACCGAAAAGTGGCACGGCCCGTGTCCTGGGACACGGCCGTGTCGCACTGCGCTGAATAACGAAAATGTAGTCTGTCAAGGGGCTCGGCCGTGTCCCGTGACACGGCCGTGCAGCACTATGCGGGGAAGGCGAAATGGCCGATAGTGACTCGGCCGTGTCCCAAAAGGCACGGTCGAGTTCTTCTCATCCGGAAAGTGCAGTTCGCGCTGGAATGAGACCCGGCCGTGTCCCATGGCACGGCCGAGTTACCTGATGCAGCCGAGCGCCTGTCGCAGCCTAGTTAAGTCGCCTGGTGCAGCCTAGTCCGGTTGCCTGGTGCAGCCAAGTCCGGTTTTTGGTCTTCTTCGGCATGATCCTTCGCTCTTGTATCAATTCACCTTGGATTTTAGCATATGATATACCGTTTCGAAGCTAATTTCACGAGGAATTTATATCAAAGGAGAATACATCTCAATTCGGAGTGGAGATTCTGGTATTTAGGAGATTCGACCGATACTGCTTAAATCTTTTGTCGTTTTAGGCCCCGTTTTAGCTTTTGATTGTCATAAACTCCAATATTAGCTATGAAAGCGCATATTTTACCACAATCTTCGCCCGGATACCTACAAAACAAAAACACAACATACCACGCGTAAAAAGGGCAAAAACACTCGAAAAACAAATGAAAGTGCGACTCGATAGAACAGAATGAGACGATCAAAAATCGACTCATCACACATGCAGAATTTGATAGAGAATAAATTAGCTTACATTATGTAGGGAAAAACTGTCTCGCTATTTACTAATACAGTAATGTGTCCTCTTTGGTGATCAACTCTTGGCACCACAACAGCTCTTGTGCAAGCTAGGAAACCGGGTGTGGTATCTTCAAGATCTCGAAGTGGAATAGGGATCCCAATAGCATCTACATATTTCATGTACTCTGAACAAAATTCTACTGCCTCTTCTGCCGAATATCATTGCACAATGCACCCTTCAGGATGTTTTCGACTGCCTATGTAGCCTTTGTATACTTTCATGCATCGCTCAATGGGATATATCTACCTTAAAACCACTGGCCCACACAATCGGACTTCTCGAACGAGATGGACTATTAAGTGAACCATTATATCGAAGAACAAAGGAGGAAAATACTGCTCTAACAGGCAAAGTGTAATCACCAGGTCATATTGCAACTTATCCAACTTGGGTACCTCTATGACCTTGAAGAAAATATCTTTGAAGGAGAAGCACAATCTCATGACTGCGTATCTCACGTGTTTTGGCATAGTGGCACGAATAACTATGGGAAAGAAATGTTGAATTAGTACATGACAATCATGTGACTTCAAACTTGTCAAATTCAGCTCATCAACGGAAACGATATTCTTCATGTTGGATGAGAAACCCTCGGGTACTTTAATATTCATCAAAGATTCACAAATTTGCTGCTTTTCTTATTTGGTGAAAGAGCACGCAGCAAGAGGAATGTATGTTCTTTTCTCCCCTACTTCAGGTGCCAATTATGGACGTATTCCAATCTTCACATAGTCTAACCTTGTTGCCACATTGTCTTTGGTCTTACCTTTAACAGTCATCATTGTATTGATCAAGGATTCAAAAACATTTTTCTCGATGTGCATCTCATACTTCCTTCTTCTTAGTTGTTCTTTTCTTTTCTGACCTCTAATAATGACCTTCTTGCCCATCTCATACTTTATGAATGAAAGCTTCTCGCATAATTTTATTCCCGATAATGGCCTTGGTGATTCTTCAAGTTCCTCTGCACCATTGAAATCCTTTGCTTGGAATCGATACGGATGGATCCTTTTCAAATATCGTCTATGGCGAGCGTACGATATTTTCTTCCCATTCTCCAAGTGGATGGCATGCGTATTTTTACCATAGATTGGACACGCGAAATAACCAAGTGTAGTGCATCCACTAAGGTTACCGTATGCCGGGAAGTCACTAATGGTCCATAAGAGTACTGCCTTTAAGCAGAAATGCTCTTTTCTATAAGCATCGTATACTCCATCTATTCCTTTCCACAGGCATTGCAAGTCTTCAATTAACAATTGAAGATATACATCTATGTCGTTTCCCAGTTTCTTGGGGCCAGAAATAAGCATGGTCAGCATGATAAACTTCCGCTTCATACACATCGAAGGAGGCAAGTTGTATGTTAGTAACATGACAAGCCAACAACTGTGTCGAGTACTTTGATTACTGTGAGGATTTATCCCATCAGCGGCAAGTGCTAGCCTTAGGTTTCTCGGCTCTTTTTTGAAGTCCGCACACAGATGATCAACTTGTTTCCACGATGGAGAATCACATGGGTGACGTAGACGCCTTCAACTTTTTCCGTCTCAGCATGCCATGTTAAATTTCTTGAAGTCTCAATTGATTTAAACATGCATTTAAATCTCGGTATCAGAGGAAAATACCATACCACCTTCGCTGGTACACCTACTTTCTACACCTTCGTCTTCGATAATTTCCATCTTGACAATTTACACTTTGGACAGATTGTATAATATTTGTATCGCTCCCTATAAAGCACGCAATCATTAGAGCAAGAATGAATCTTCTCATGCTTCAACCCCAAACAGCTCAGTGTCTTCTTCGCTTCGTACATTGAGGACGGTAGTTGATGGTTGTTTGGTAACATCTTCCCGAAGTCGACTAATAAATCCGAGAAGAGAGCATCAGTCATTCCATGTCTCGCCTATAATATCCGGAATTTCTACTACTAATGTTTAACGTTATTTTATCCGAGCTATGTTGTACAGCGTGGAATCTATACAGTATGGATAAAATAATTGAAGGACTGAGACATCTGTATTGGCATAATTGTCGTACTTGGTCGACAATTGCATTTGAGGATAGTGTGTATCCGATGAAAATATTATTGGAAGGAGTATATGTATTCGGTATGTCGTATGATCGTATTCTGTATGTTGAGACATTGGACAAGAATAGCTGAAAATGGCTAAGTATAGCCTGATTAGCGCACGCTAATATTCAAGCTTAGCACATGCTATCGTGTAGGTTTAGCGCACGCTAAAGGCAAAGGATAGCGAACGCTAGTACAGACCAGATCAGAAGGAATCTCTGTGTGGACCTGGCCACTTTCGGCGCATGTCCCGATGAGGTAAACGGATGTTTGTTGTGAAGGATTAGCGCATGCTAATGCACATTATTAGCACACGCTAACATCAGATCGGTCCAAAGGGAATCTTATCCTTGTCAGAGCTGTCGGTGTGTGGACCCATCTTTGGAGCATACAGACAAACGAGTCAACTATGAGTAGCACACGCTATGATCGGACACTAGCATACGCTAAATAGAGGCAATTACGTATGCTATTGCATGGTCATTACGTACGTAAATCATTATACGAAGTAAGGCAGTAGCCTCTGGACTGCGATAGCGCACGCTAACAAAGACAGTTAGCGCATGCTAAGCATGTAACGTACGTTAAATGAAGATGTTAGCGTGCGTTAATAATGTGCAGCATATATATAAGTGCAGTTGGCCATTATTCATCATTTCTGCCCATTTCTTCATGTGAACCGATAGAGAGAGGTCTTAGAGAGAAGTTGAGGTTCCAAACACTTGAGTTGATCGTTCCTAACAACATTTGAAGCTTGGAAGTGATTGAGAATAGATTCAAACTAAGGAATCAATTCATTTCGTCAAAGGTAATTACTCTTCACTTTGGGATTTCGTTTTGGATTGTATATGATGTCCTTGAGTTGATAATCATCATGTATATGAGTTAACAACTATGATTATGAGATTGGTTACCGGGTTACATTAATGTTATTGTTGATATACGGGTATTGATATGATTTGAATGGTTTAGAATTGTGTTGTTTATATTCAAAGAGATATGTTGGCTAATGTCTTCCTTCAATTCGGGTCTTTGATGTTGTTGTTGTTGTTGTTGGTTTCTTCATATGATGGTGAACATGACGATGATTATGAATTCTTGGTATTCATATGTTGATATTGAGGAAGAAGATGATCTATGAATATATGACTTGGATTATGAGTTGGATGATTGTTTATATGTTAAAGGATATCAGATTTCGTTGTTTTGATAGCTATGAACATGGTTTCGAATCACTTAGTGTTCTTGATAATCACCATATGTTGATCGATACTTGTAAGGCATGCATTTGGACAGCATTAGCGCACGCTAAGGTTACTGTCTAGCGCACGCTAATTGAAGCTACTTAGCTCACACTACGTTAAGTGATTAACGTGTGCTAAGTGGACAGACAGTGGAATATATTGTGTTGTGGTTATGAATTCATGATCATTTAAGTTGGATTGTTCAGAATTATAGTTAATCGGGATAAGTGTGAAATCGCTGGGTTGCTGATCGGTTATATTGATTGATAATTATCAGGATTTCGTTTCGTATGGTGAACATAAATTCGTGAATGGTTATGTCGGTCATTGATTGTTATCGGATTGTGGTTTATCGATTATTGCAATAGGTTGTGGCAATTGATCGGTGATTAGAACTGTGCTTTACGGTCGAGTTCGGGAATGCTCGTAGATTGCATTGATCGGGGCCGAGGAACTTGTAGATGACGGCAAGGAATTAGTAACGGCTTCCTCATCGTTGTATCGGTCTTGAGGCAAGTTATTACTTGCATAGTTTATAATATTTATTGAATGGTTTCCATTTCATTCGCTTATAATTCATATAGCAATGATTATAATTGTGAAAACAGGAGATTTGGGATTATAAGTTGTTTTCGGATTTTGGGAGTTAAATCATAATGTATATGATTTATATTTGTTATTGGTATATTTGGCTATCAAGGATACATTGTGATAAAGACGAAGGTATGAATTATCTACAATCCGTGATATTTTGGACCGTCGAGTATTGAGGATAATGGTTCGTGATGGTTTATTTTGTTACCCAAAATATTATTCGGAAGGGATTGCTGGAATGGATGAGTAACAAACAAATGCAAGAGCACATCCGTGGGGAAGTAAATAACTCAAGATTTTTCGGGGTTGTTAGTCACAGGCTTGAATGCTCTCGCGAGATATTATTAATACGAATACTTGGGAGTACAAATATTAATGTTAGAGTACAATTACAACGAGTGTAAAGACCCTAGTTATCTAGCTTTTGAGTGCTGATGATTGCCGGAAGAACCAGAGTTGATGCTCTATGAGTTCTTGTAACAACGATGGAGTGTTGTGTTAACCGCGAGAAATCGACTGTCTCTCACTGTGTGAATTAGCTAAACTCCCGTATGAAAATCACTATTTGTGAACTTATGAACTGAACCTCCTTCCAGTTGCTGGAGGTTCCCTATTTATAGGACTGGAGGTAGCTGGGCGATCACCTCTACTATATTATAATAAGCGGGCGATCGTCTTTAGCACATGGGTTGGTCTCCTTAAAGTCCGCAGCAACTGCTGGCAGCTGGATGTATGAACCAATGAGAAGACAATATGCGTCCAGTGTCGCTATCTCGGGAGGTCCCACCTAGGGCCTTTCGGCGGGCCTGGCGGTAGGTGGGACTGTCCTTGTCGTGGACAGCTGCTGGTGGGCTGGAGTCAAGGATCCTTAATCTGCGGCGCCATTCGCGGATCAGCACGTGGGTCTTCACTCTGAGATCCGGTTTGTGTAGATACGACGGATGATGACTTTACACGTGGCATAGGATGATCGTCCTTGGAGGTGATCGCTAGATGCCAAGAGGCGATCGCCCTGGACGTAGACCACTGGGTACCTGATCTCGGTATGGACTCTTCTTTTGGCAAGTCAGTCCTGGATTATTTGACGCTATCTTTGGTCGCTCGGCCCTTACGCCGATCGCCGTCGAGGCGTGTAAATCGCCGCACAACAATTGCCCCCCAGCTCGCTCCGATGTTGAAGACGTGGGGTGAGGTGGTTCTACTGGCGATCGCTTGACTTAGACGAGCGACTTAGCATTTTATGGAACAGACGATTGTCTCTCGAACGGACTGATTTTGAATTTGGACGATCTGGTCGATCGCTGAAATGAGCGGGAAATGACAGCGGTTGTGGAAATGTCACCGGGGCACGTGTCGGGCTCCTGTTGGGGGAGTCCGACGGTTTTGTCAAGCTGTCCTTTGGCGTGCCCTCGAAACGATGCGCACGCGGGATTCGAGGACAGCATTAAATGCGGCCTATCTGATGGTTGCACTTCGATCCTCGGGACTCCACTTATTTGCTCAGAAGCCCCCGCCCCTGCCTATAAAAAGGACTGGGGTTACAAGGAGAAAAACCTTATGCACTTCTGCCTGAGAAGAAGATATAGCCGAATTCCTTTGAAGCTTCGTGTGACGATCGTCGATCGACTCAGACTCTAGTTAAGAACAAAAACTTCTTCTCCCTCCTTCCTCTTTGAATATGTCCAGAGGAAGACCAGATATGTATGAGGCAGGTAGCACTTCCGCCGCCGGGGCTTTGACCGCCCGGGATGAACCTTCCGCGGAATTTCATGAGGACACCGCCGTCGAGGCCATCCGTGCCAGGATTGAGCCTGCGGAGATCGAGGAACTTTTTAATGAGGCTGACGCGAAAAGACGGTGGAGACCGAGCGGATCCGTTCACTGAAATGGGAGGAGGCGGATGCGACAGTGCACAGGGAGCGGGACAGCGCGTTCAGCAAAGCCTTCACAGATTTTGCCAAATTCATGGAGAGATTGGTCGGCCCACTCCCCAAGTTTAACTTCAATGAATACTCGATCGCCCATCCTTATGAACCTGTAAGGAGGACATTGTTTCGGGTTGTTCACTGCTCTCCGTGGACCCTTGGCCAGATCGGGAGCTCGGCGACCAGGAAGGGATTGCTAGAATGGATGAGTAACAAACAAATGCGAGAGCACGTCCGTGGGGAAATAAATAACACAAGATTTGCCGGGGTTGTTAGTCCCGGGCTTGAATGCTCTCGCGAGATATTATTGATGCGAATACTTGGGAGTACAAATATTAATGTTAGAGTATAATTACAATGAGTGTAAAGACCCTAGTTATCTAGCTTTAGAGTGCTGATGATTGCCGGAAGAACCAGAGTTGATGCTCTGTAAGTTCTTGTGACACCGATGGAGTGTTGTGTTAACCGTGAGAAATCGACTGTCTCTCACTGTGTGAATTAGCTGAACTCTCATGTGAAAATCACTGCTCGTGAACTTATCCTCTGAACCTCCTTCCAGTTGCTGGATGTTCCCTATTTATAGGACTGGAGGTAGCTGGGCGATCGCCTCTACTATATTATAATAAGCGGGCGATCGTCTTTAGCACATGGGTTGGTCTCCTTAAAGTCCGCAGCAGCTGCTGGCAGCCGGATGTATGAACCAATGAGAAGATAACACGCGTTCGGTGTCGCTGTCTCGGGAGGTCCCACATAGGGCCTTTCGGCAGGCCTGTCGGTAGGTGGGACTGTCCTTGTCATGGACAGTTGTTGATGGGATGGAGTCAAGGATCCTTAATCAGTGGCGCCATTCGCGGATCTGCACGTGGGTCTTCGCTCTGAGATCTGGTCTGCGTAGATACGACGGATGATGACTTTACACGTGGCATAGGACGGTCGTCCTTGGACGCGATCGCTAGATGCCAAGAGGCGATCGCCCTGGACGTCAACCGTTGGGTACCTGATCTCGGTGTGGACTCTTAGTTTGGCAAGTCTGCCTTGGATTATTTGATGTTGTCTTTGGTCGCTCGGTCCTTACGCCGATCGCCGTCGAGGCGTGTAAATCGCCGCACAACAGTTTAGACATTGAGATTGCTCTCGAAGGACTCGAAGCAAGTACTTTAATCATTTTGTCATTTGTATCGATCATGTTATGATACAATCGTATATCGTTGTTGTCGTGCATTGTGTATCATTGTTATATGCATTTGTGCATTGTCCATATGTCCACCAGGGTTGGTCCGACGGGATCATATTGGGATCTATGCTAGCGTGCGCTGGATCATCGGACATGTTTTTCCACCACGGTTGGTCTGACGGGATCATCGTGGGATCTAGGTAGTGAACGCTGGATCATCGGATTATGTGTTGTTGTTGTGCATATGTATATTATGGGTTTGCCATAAGTATACATGGTTGTTATTGATGTGAGCATATTGACGTTGTCATATGAGTATGCATTATAGGTCTTGTGTTAGGACCAAGTCTGTATGTTGTGTTGATCTGATCTTAGATTAGACTGACGTGATTTCGTCGTGGCATTTCATATCTTGAGGCATGTTCTGCATTTTTTTTGGTATTTGTATTTTGGTAGACAATTGATTGGGATTTGATGATGTTATTCCCATGGATGGAATTGGTCAATGTTGGTATATTTCCGTATTGCGAGTTATGATGATGTTTTGAGAATCTTGGGTATTGCTTGAGGTACCGTATGGATGTTTTGTTTGAGTTTATTGATTAATCGAGATTACGAGATGTGCATTGTGATAATGGTTATTCTGATGAGAATTATTCGAGTTTGGTAAAGTTATGGCGGTAAGATTACATCGGTAGTATTCTTACTTAGTATCTCATTGGTATGTAATTATTGATGTGATGTGATGGTTATCATTGTGGGATATTATGGCTGACCCCATCGTGGGCTTTCTTTTTAGGTTATTGGATTATCAAGCTTGTAGCGCTCGTGGAGAGATGAGCTTCGCGGAGGATACTAGCTAGGGCATGTATTTGTGTATTGAGTTTCCTGATCAGTTCTTGTATTCCGATGCTAGAGTATTTTAATTGTTTGTCTTTTCCCGCTGCGAGAGTATTTTTAAATGGACTTTTGGTATCTGGTAACTTAGGTTACTTTGGCAATCGTTTTCTAAACTATTTTGTCGGTAAGTGTAAGCGATAGCTTAACGTATGTTTTTAAACCGTTGAGTTTTGGCATTTCGGGCCTTGTGATTTCAAATGAGATTTTACGACGGTTTTGATGAAACGGATTTTATTAGGTCTTCGAATGTTTTTAAAAGATAGTACCGTCGTTAGCCTCTTGGGCGTTTATAAATGTTTGTGAAAATTTCCTTTAGCCTTGTGGGTTCCATCTCGTGGCCCACGGCGCTGTAATATTCCTGGATGGCTCTGGGGGTGTTACAGAATATGGTATCGGAGCTTAGGTTGTGAAAACCTAGGCAGTCGGGTCGAGTTGGGTCATGTTTTTGTCGCGTCATTTGAGTTGTCGATTTGACTAATACTAGAGCCCTAGATTTTTGTTGTTCATTCGGACTTGTGCGTTATGTGATTTACCAGTGTGGTACTGGGGTTGTTGTAACTTTTTCAAACGGTTTTAACGTGTTTCTTCGGATAGAGATGTATTGTGTTCTCGAGTTGAACTGAGTTTGCAAAATGTGTGTTTTGTAAATGTCTGTGTCGAGTATTTTCTAGAGTTGAGACATGTGCCAGTTTCACCAGGAATCGTCGGCTTCACGATCTGTAAGTATTTGGATTCTTGAATTGCATTGAGATTTATTGCCATTCTAAGTTGATATGCTTTGATATTCAGCAGAATATTATGCGTTACAGTATAAGGTGACAGAGTTGGGACAGGATTGATGATCTTGAGAAGTTATGATTTTGGAAATCAATATGTTGGTTAAAATTTGGAAATGGAGTTGTGTATTCGGGAGGAGGACTGTGGATTGTTGAGAAGAACATGTAGTCATGTTAGTTCATTTTGAGATATATGAAACTGTTTTTGAGCATTTGAAAATGATACTTTTCAAAATGAATGTTTTACGGATGTTTTACGGAAAATGATTTTGGGCCGAGACCCAATCGATTTTGAAATAGTTTTGTAACTCAGGACTTGAGGTGCAGGAGGGTTTTCTACTTTATAAACTTCTTGTGATGTGGAACGGGATTGGGCTGAGACCCTAATGTTCCAAAAAGGTTTTCCGTTTTCTAAAACTCCCGAGATTTGTAAAACACTTTAACAATAGTTTATCTATTTCATTACTGCCTTTTGCGATTTTGGTTTACTTGTTGAAATGAAACTTCTCGGGAAGTCTTTCACTGTGTTGATTTGTTTCAATGTTTTGTCATATCATATTTGAGGTGATCCAGGATGGGTTAATAATTGACGTTGCGAGTCATATGTGGAAGGAGTTTTTGTCAGAGTCTATACATTAAGATTTTGGAAACTTTATCGTGTGATTTTCTGATGGAATGTCAGTGGAATTGGTGATGAACCGAATTGGTATACAGGAGTATGGATGTGGTAAATCATTTGCATAATTTCATTTTATTTAATCATGTGTATTCGAAAGGAATTGTTATCGAATACTTGGCATTAGCAAGCCGATTTCATTTTTCAAAAATTAATTTCGTGGTCTTACGAAAATTTATGTTTTGAGCTTTGAAATTTTGATAGAACTTTCGAATATTTGTCTTCTTGACAAGACTATATGATTTCAAACTGGTTTTGAAAATGTGATTGATATACATACGCATTTAGTGCATAATGCATATCATGAAGAAGTTATGAGTGTGACTCACGAACTGGATAATACATCAGTATGGTATGATGAAAAGAGATTCGAACTTTAGTATGGCAGTTTGGTTATCCAGGGATAATCGGTTGATTTATCGGATAAGAGAAATATGCTGCGTGTTGGAGATTCATGTACAGGAAGTAATTTTCGAACTTTGGATTTTGTGAAAACGGGACATATGTGCTATGTGATTCCATTGGTATGGTAGCAGCGCGATTTTACCATAGTAATTTTTGAATGATTTCTTTGTAAGTGTAGATTTGGGGATGGTGACCCCAGGATAGTTGTTTTGGGTAATGATTGGTCGTTCCCAGCCCATGTATGATTGGATATGTTCATCGGTTTGTGATTGGTTGTTCGTATACCGAGGGGTGTGTTCTTTGAGATCCACTGTATGTGATTGGTGTGTCGTTTTGAGAACTTTATTCGTTCGTATATCAATTTATGTGGTTCTGTGTTGATCATGTTAGAGCTTACCATGTGAGGGTATTCTAGATCGTTGTTGCTCCATCATTGCTAATATTGGAGTTTATCATGTTGATGATATTCTCGGCTGTGTTTTGACCTTTGGATTGGTCATATTAGGGTTTATCATGTCGATGATATTTTCGGTTAATTTATTGGTTGATCATTGCTGGTGATCATCAGAGCGTTCATATTTTGTGTCGATGTTTCGGGATTCGTTGCCATTGTGTTGAGCAGTTGTTTCACAGATGTATCGTGCATTATTGATTGTATCAGAATTGGGACTTGATTGTGCGAACAGGATTTGAAACGGATAGATTATTTCATCCAGAGATGATATATTTTGTTGAGACTCATGGAAGCGTATTGAGGCTTTACAGTGAAGTCACTTGCTAGTATCTCAAGAGATCGTCGACTTGGCACATATGTAAGTGCACTGTTTTGGTTATTCGTTAATAATGATGATCGATCGCGGTCGTGATAGTTTCAGGAAATTTTGAGTCAAACGGTTTGTTTGTTTCTTTATGACGGATTATAAGTTTTGAGGACGAAACTTATTTTAAGTGGTGTAGTATGTAATATCTGGAATTTCTACTACTATTGTTTAACGTTATTTTATCCGAGTTATGTTGTACAGCGTGGAATCCGTACAGTATGGATAAAATAATTGAAGGACTGAGACATCTGTATTGGTATAATTGTCGTACTTGGTCGACAATTGCATTTGAGGATAGTGTGTATCCGATAAGAATATTGTTGGAAGGAGTATATGTATTTGGTATGTCGTATGTTCGTATTCTGTATGTTGAGACGTTGGACAAGAATAGCTGAAAATGGCTAAGTATAGCCTGATTAGCGCACGCTAATATTCAAGATTAGCGCACGCTATCGTGCAGGTTTAGCGCACACTAAAGGCAAAGGATAGCGTACGCTAGTACAGACCAGATCAGAAGGAATCTATGTGTGGACCCGGCCACATTCGGCGCATGTGCCGATGAGGTCAACGGATGTTTTTTGTGAAGGATTAGCGCACACTAATGCACATTGTTAGCGCACGCTAACATCAGATCGGTCCAAAGGGAATCTTATCCTTGTCAGAGCTGTCGGCGTGTGGACCTGTCTTCGGAGCATACAGACAAATGATTCAACTATGAGTAGCGCACGCTATGATTGGACACTAGCGTACGCTAAATAAAGGCACTTACGTACGCTATTGCATGGGCATTGCGTATGTAAATCATTGTATGAAGTAAGGCAGTAGCCTCTGGACTGCGATAGCGCACGCTAAGCATGTAACGTATGTTAAATGAAGATGTTAGCGTACTTTAATAATGTACAGTATATATATATAAGTGCAGTTGGCCATTATTCGTCATTTCCGTCCATTTCTTCATGTGAACCGATAGAGAGAGGTCTTAGAGAGAAGTTGAGGTTCCAAACACTTGAGTTGATCGTTCCTAACAGCATTTGAAGCTTGGAAGTGATTGAGAATAGATTCAAACTTGGGAATCAATCCATTCCGTCAAAGAGGTAATTACTCTTCACTTTGGGATTTCGTTTTGGATTGTATATGATGTCCTTGAGTTGATAATTGTCATGTATATGAGTTAACAAGTATGATTATGAGATTGGTTACCGAGTTATGTTAATGTTATTGTTGATATACGGGTATTGATATGATTCGAATGGTTTAGAATTGTGTTGTTTATCTTCAAAGAGATATGTTGGCTACTGTCTTCCTTCAATTCGGGTCTTTGATGATGTTGTTGTTGGTTTCTTCATATGATGGTGAACATGACGATGATTATGAATTCTTGGTATTCATATGTTGATATTGAGGAAGAAGATGATCTATGAATATATGACTTGGATTATGAGTGGGATGATTGTTGATATGTTAAAGGATATCGGATTTCATTGTTTTGATAGCTATGAACATGGTTTCGAATCACTTAGTGTTCTTGATAATCACCATATGTTGATCGATACTTGTAAGGCATGCATGTGGATAGCATTAGCGCACGCTAAGATTACTGGCTAGTGCATGCTAATTGAAGCTACTTAGCGCACGCTACGTTAAGTGATTAACGTGCGCTAAGTGGACAAACAGTGCAATATATTGTGTTGTGGTTATGAATTCATGATCGTTTAAGTTGGATTGTTCAGACTTATAGTTAATCGGGATAAGTGTGAAATCGCTGGGTTGTTGATCGGTTATATTGATTGATAATTATCAGGATTTCGATTCGTATGGTGAACATAAATTGGTGATTGGTTATGTCGGTCATTGATTGTTATCGGATTGTGGTCTATCGATTATTGCAATAGGTTGTGGTAATTGATCGGTGATTAGAACCGTGCTTTACGGTCAAGTTCGGGAATGCTCATGGATTTCATTGATCGAGGCCGAGAACTTGTAGATGACGGCAAGAAATTAGTAATGGCTTCCTCATCGTTGTATCGGTATCGAGGCAAGTTATTACTTGCACAGTTTATAATATTTAATGAATGGTTTCTGTTTCATTCGTTTATAATTCGTATAGTAATGATTATAATTGTGAACACAGGAGATTTGAGATTATAAGTTGTTTTCGGATTTTGGGAGTTAAATCACAATGTATATGATTTACATTTATTATTGGTATACTTGGGTATCAAGAATACATTGTGATAAAGACAAAGGTATGAATTATCTGCAATCTGTGATATTTTGGAACGTCGAGTATTGAGGATAATGGTTCGTGATGGTTTATACATCGAGATTGTTCTCGAAGGACTCGGAGCAAGTACTTTAATCATTTTGTCATTTGTGTCAATCATGTTGTGATACATTCGTATATCGTTGTTGTCATGCATTGTGTATCATTGTTATATGCATTTGTGCATTGTTGTCATATGTCCACCAGGGTTGGTCCAACGGGATCATCTTGGGATCTATGCTAGCGTGCGCTGGATCATCGGATAGGTTTTTCCACCGCGGTTGGTCTGGCGGGATCATCGTGGGATCTAGGCAGTGAGCGCTGGATCATCGGATTACCATGTGTTGTTGTTGTGCATATGTATATTATGGGTTTGCCATAAGTATATATGGTTGTTATTGATGTGAGCATATTGACGTTGTCATATGAGTATGCATTTGTAGGTCTTGTGTTACAACCATGTCTGTATGTTATGTTGATCTGATCTTGGATTAGACTGACGTGATTTCGTCGTGGCATTTCATATCTTGAGGTATCTTCCGTATTTCCTTTGGTATTTGTCTTTTGATGGACAATCGATTTATCGTGTTGGGTTTTGATGATGTTATTCCGATGGATCGAATTGCTCAGAGTTGGTATATTTACGTATTGCGAGTTATGATGATGTTTTGAGAATCTTGGGTATTGCTTGAGGTACCATATGGATGTTTTGTTTGAGTTTATTGATTAATCGAGATTACGAGATGTGCATTGTGATAATAGTTATTCTGATGAGAATTATTCGAGTTTGTTAAAGTTATGGCGGTAAGATTACATCGGTAGTATTCTTACTTAGTATCTCATTGGTATGTAATTATTGACGTGAAGTGATGGTTATCATTGTGGGATATTATGGCTGACCCCGTCGTGGGCTTTCTTTTTAGGTTATTGGATTATCAAGCTTGTAGCGGTTGTGGAGAGATGAGCTTCCCGGAGGATACTAGCTAGGGCATGTATTTGTGTATTGAGTTTCCTGATCAGTTCTTGTATTCCGCTGCTAGAGTATTTTAATTGTTTGTCTTTTCCCGCTGCGTGAGTATTTTTAAATGGCCTTTTGGTATCTGGTAACTTAGGTTACTGTGGCAATCATTTTCTAAACTATTTTATCGGTATGTGTAAGCGATAGCTTAACGTATGTTTTTAAACCGTTGAGTTTTGGCATTTCGGGCCTTGTGATGTCAAATGAGATTTTACGACGGTTTTGATAAAATGGATTTTATTAAGTCTTCGAATGTTTTTAAAAGATAGTACCGTCGTTAGCCTCTTGGGCGTTTGTAAATGTTTGTGAAAATTTCCATTATCCTTGTGGGTTCCATCTCGGGGCCCACGGCGTTGTAATATTCCTGGATGACTCTGGGGGTGTTACATCGCCTTTAGATTGTATAACCTCACAAGTGCACTCAACTTTGTGTATATTCGACAACCCTTGTACAGCGGCTTTTTTGCCTCCTCCATAAATTTCATAAACATTGACGAGTCTTCTGTGTAGTTTTCATATGCGGCCTCACACATATTACCGACTTCAGAGTTGTCATAATCATCAAATGCTTCCTCATGTTTACTAGTTGATTCACCATGCCAATTCCAATTTGCGTAAAACTTATTGAAACCATTGAAGAACATGTGCTCTCTAATCATCTTAACTTGTCCCGTTTTCATATTTATGCATTTGCAGCAAGGACAAGGAATGAATTCTGGATCACTTCCTACATTCTCTAGACATCCTTTAATGAACAATTCCACACCCTCCTCATACTCTTTTAACATCATATCCGCATGAATCCATATTTTATCTATACTTAAAGGAATGAACAGTGAGGAAATGTCTCTTACTCCTCAAAGGAATCTGCAAAATGAGGAAATATGGTGTAAGTGAAATGCAGCCAAATGCAACTAGTAAACAGGAGCCAAATGCAACTAGTGAAATCCACTAAAGGACTAAGAACAAAGAAAATAACTAAGCACTAAAATATAAATCAGAAACTAAAGGAGC
Organism: Orobanche coerulescens; assembly: GCA_033398695.1. Classification (NCBI taxonomy): domain Eukaryota; kingdom Viridiplantae; phylum Streptophyta; class Magnoliopsida; order Lamiales; family Orobanchaceae; genus Orobanche; species Orobanche coerulescens. The sequence goes on from CM065806.1 coordinate 18,460,992, forward strand.
CAGATCAAAGTATTTGATTACACATACTAAAATACTTAAAGAAAATCCAAACAAAGCACAAAATAACAAAAATCAGAAGAAAATCCCAAGAATCAACAAAATACTACAAAAATCCCAAAAGTATTTTAATACAGCACAAAACCACAAGAAAATCACAAGAATTAACAAAATAAAAACACCTAAGACACCTCATAAACACATAAGAATACAATGTCAGTCATAAATCCCAAAATAAATGCCAAGAACCCTAAAAATTAACCCCAAAATAAAACCCTACAATGTAGAATCGAACATAAAGTTACCTTCAGATTCACTGGTGGTGACGGCGACGAACGTGAATAACTGAAACCCTACAATGAAAAGTTGGGGAATAAATTAGAACACAAAAAATTGGGGAAAGTTTAGGAGTAAAACTTAGGAAAATTAGGGGAAAGATTAGAATTGACCGATGGTGTTGATGCTGGTGGTGATGACGACGAACAATGGTGACAGCGACGAACATCGATGACGAACAGTGGTGGTGACAAACGGCAGTACACTCTCTCTATCTCTCTCACTTAGGAGTACGAGTTTGAGGGTTTGTAGAGAAAGGCCAGGACATTCTGATTAACCTTGCTTTCCATTCACGTTCTAGTTTTTAGGCCTATATTGATTTATTTGGGGTATATTTTGGGTGGGGTTTTTTTTTTTCAAGCCCGCCACTTGGCTTTAACTTCAGTTTTGGTGGGATATTTTTTTTAGAAATTTTTTGCCGTTGTTTTCACTTCGTTAAATAACAATTTACTGAAGTGTATCTTACTTAAAGATCCCGCCCAAGCTCTGTGTTTTATTTTGGCGAAGTGTATGCACTCTATTACTTCACTACTGCCAAACGTGAAGTTAGTGCAATATTATGACTTCAGTTTCTATAATTAATGAAGTAAGTGCTACTGAAGTCTATTAACAAAATTCTACTAGTGTCTCCATCAACATCATATGTATTTGAGTTTTCTCAGTCTTTCTTGGAATATCAGATTGCTGGTTGTGGTTAATCAAAGTGAAAAGATAATATGAATTGTTTCATTGCGGTTGCAATGACATGCTATAGAGAAGGGGGAACAATCCTTAATGTTCTTCGAAGAGAAGTAATACAAATAATGCTAGCTATTAACTAACTTAAACAAAAGGCCTTTCGGGATCGTTCGACCTCAGTTTTCTTGCTTCAGACATTTGTTTGACAAGGAATTGATCAGGCCGCTGTCTGTTAGAGCTGAAGTAGATGTAATAGATGCCTTCAATATCCTTAAATCCTACAACAAAAAGAGGGATAATAATGTTATTGTTTTTTCTTGAGAAGAGATAGTCCAAACAATGGAATAAGTACATGAAAACGATGTGAAACAAAACTTTTTACCTCTTCCAGTCCTATGTGCAGCTCCCATTCTTCGACATCTGACAATGGGATTTCCATCTCGTTTAGAATAGAAAGGCTTGAGGTCACACCCAATGGAGTGACACGTACATCAGTTACCATATACATGCTTGACCCCTTAACATAGTTCCCCTCGCCATTCGGAGACTTAAAAGAAAGCACAACGGAACGGCCATGTGTTCGCTCTCGACACAAATGTGACTTGCCAAAGTCTTCGAATGTTTTTAAAAGATAGTACCGTCGTTAGCCTCTTGGGCGTTTGTAAATGTTTGTGAAAATTTCCATTATCCTTGTGGGTTCCATCTCGGGGCCCACGGCGTTGTAATATTCCTGGATGACTCTAGGGGTGTTACATCGCCTTTAGATTGTATAACCTCACAAGTGCACTCAACTTTGTGTATATTCGACAACCCTTGTACAGCGGCTTTTTTGCCTCCTCCATAAATTTCATAAACATTGACGAGTCTTCTGTGTAGTTTTCATATGCGGCCTCACACATATTACCGACTTCAGAGTTGTCATAATCATCAAATGCTTCCTCATGTTTACTAGTTGATTCACCATGCCAATTCCAATTTGCGTAAAACTTATTGAAACCATTGAAGAACATGTGCTCTCTAATCATCTTAACTTGTCCCGTTTTCATATTTATGCATTTGCAGCAAGGACAAGGAATGAATTCTGGATCACTTCCTACATTCTCTAGACATCCTTTAATGAACAATTCCACACCCTCCTCATACTCTTTTAACATCCTATCCGCATGAATCCATATTTTATCTATACTTAAAGGAATGAACAGTGAGGAAATGTCTCTTACCCCTCAAAGGAATCTGCAAAATGAGGAAATATGGTGTAAGTGAAATGCAGCCAAATGCAACTAGTAAACAGGAGCCAAATGCAACTAGTGAAATCCACTAAAGGACTAAGAACAAAGAAAATAACTAAGCACTAAAATATAAATCAGAAACTAAAGGAGCCAGATCAAAGTATTTGATTACACATACTAAAATACTTAAAGAAAATCCAAACAAAGCACAAAATAACAAAAATCAGAAGAAAATCCCAAGAATCAACAAAATACTACAAAAATCCCAAAAGTATTTTAATACAGCACAAAAACCACAAGAAAATCACAAGAATTAACAAAATAAAAACACCTAAGACACCTCATAAACACATAAGAATACAATGTCAGTCATAAATCCCAAAATAAATGCCAAGAACCCTAAAAATTAACCCCAAAATAAAACCCTACAATGTAGAATCGAACATAAAGTTACCTTCAGATTCACTGGTGGTGACGGCGACGAACGTGAATAACTGAAACCCTACAATGAAAAGTTGGGGAATAAATTAGAACACAAAAAATTGGGGAAAGTTTAGGAGTAAAAATTAGGAAAATTAGGGGAAAGATTAGAATTGACCGATGGTGTTGATGCTGGTGGTGATGACGACGAACAATGGTGACAGCGACGAACATCGATGACGAACAGTGGTGGTGACAAACGGCAGTACACTCTCTCTATCTCTCTCACTTAGGAGTACGAGTTTGAGGGTTTGTAGAGAAAGGCCAGGACATTCTGATTAACCTTGCTTTCCATTCACGTTCTAGTTTTTAGGCCTATATTGATTTATTTGGGGTATATTTTGGGTGGGGTTTTTTTTTTTCAAGCCCGCCACTTGGCTTTAACTTCAGTTTTGGTGGGATATTTTTTTTAGAAATTTTTTGCCGTTGTTTTCACTTCGTTAAATAACAATTTATCAAGTGTATCTTACTTAAAGATCCCGCCCAAGCTCTGTGTTTTATTTTGGCGAAGTGTATGCACTCTATTACTTCACTACTGCCAAACGTGAAGTTAGTGCAATATTATGACTTCAGTTTCTATAATTAATGAAGTAAGTGCTACTGAAGTCTATTAACAAAATTCTACTAGTGTCTCCATCAACATCATATGTATTTGAGTTTTCTCAGTCTTTCTTGGAATATCAGATTGCTGGTTGTGGTTAATCAAAGTGAAAAGATAATATGAATTGTTTCATTGCGGTTGCAATGACATGCTATAGAGAAGGGGGAACAATCCTTAATGTTCTTCGAAGAGAAGTAATACAAATAATGCTAGCTATTAACTAACTTAAACAAAAGGCCTTTCGGGATCGTTCGACCTCAGTTTTCTTGCTTCAGACATTTGTTTGACAAGGAATTGATCAGCCGTGCATTAGAGCTGAAGTAGATGTAATAGATGCCTTCAATATCCTTAAATCCTACAACAAAAAGAGGGATAATAATGTTATTGTTTTTTCTTGAGAAGAGATAGTCCAAACAATGGAATAAGTACATGAAAACGATGTGAAACAAAACTTTTTACCTCTTCCAGTCCTATGTGCAGCTCCCATTCTTCGACATCTGACAATGGGATTTCCATCTCGTTTAGAATAGAAAGGCTTGAGGTCACACCCAATGGAGTGACACGTACATCAGTTACCATATACATGCTTGACCCCTTAACATAGTTCCCCTCGCCATTCGGAGACTTAAAAGAAAGCACAACGGAACGGCCATGTGTTCGCTCTCGACACAAATGTGACTTGCCAAAATGATCGGGGCTCGTGAAATATAGTTAACAACCCCCCCCCCCCCCCCCCCGGCTTCGGTTAGAGGGAGAATTTGGTTTGGTAAAATATAACCGTAAGGTAGTTTCGGTTTGAGTAATATGGTTTTCGTATCTTTGGTTTTCAAATACCTGTCGCTATTAATATTCTCTATGCTCTTATACAAATTGTTTGTACTTGTAATCGAACTGTTACTGCTCAAGAGGGATTCAACACATGGAAGAGGGATGTCGAGCAAACCAAAATCAAAGTCCACGAAATCTTCCTCTGCTTGTGCAAGTACCAACTTATTGGTAGATTTCTGTACCATGAGTCTAAATATCATCTTCTTAGAGTTCGAAGCAGCTACTTTCTCAATCTGGTTATGCAACAAAATTACCAATTTGGATTCAAGTGTCGGAGTCACTCTGTGTCTCACGAAGTATGAGCTCGGTTAGAGGATTTCGAGACACGAACTTCCTTTTCATCAAATCTATAAATTCAAACAAGAAAGAGAACATTAAAATTGTTAGGATTCATATAATTCATGAATCATTACAAACAATTACAAGAGCAAACAAGAGACAAAGAATAGCTATTAATGATAGTGATTAGTAAATTAAAACGAAGCAATTATATCCCTTTATATATATATATATATATATATATATATATACACGATGCATTCAGACCCGTGCGATGCACACATGCTGTATCTAATTGTTCATTGCGTAATATTTGTGTAAATTGTTGAAGTGTAAGTAAGATGGTGCATCTAATTGAGACGTGCCGCGTAATGTTTAGCTAAATAGTTATAAAATAAGTTGAGTTAAATGAAGCTTAAACTCATACGGCTCTATCAAAATAAGGTTCAACAAAAAAATTGGCATTCTACAACTTAGCAAGTGAATGCTTTTGTAAAAACAGTGCTAAGAGTTTTGGGAACTTTCTTGCCTCAAATTAGGATAAAGAGTAAGGAAATTATGGTGAACATACATTAGGATTTGTGAAGACTATTAAAAGCATTAACTTTCTTGCTTCAAGACATTATTTCCCCTATATAAATAATCAAACAGTCAAGATCAATTTTCTTAAACCCACCGTTCATGAAATGTCTTTTTGTTAATTGATCTAAACATAATAATGAGAAAGTAAAACTCAAATATCCCTTAACGAACCCACCAGAAGTAGCCACGAACCCAATAAAAAAATTGCTGGCATCATGTTTCTAAAATCTCAGGGACAGTTTGCCCCGAGGTTTTTTTGGTATGATCGGTTTCGGGTGTTTGGGCATAGGTGTCATTAATTATTCGGCTGCTTAGTCTTACTATTTGCTTCTAGTTTTTCTAGCCGATAATCCAGTATAATCACTTTAAACTTAAAAAAAAAAGGAAAGATGAGGGAAAAGGACATGTGTACTATCTCAATTTAGTGCTTGACCTGTTTTCAAAAGATTTCGCCATTTATCCTGTAGAAACAAATCAATACAACACAAATGGGAAAAAATTTACCCGTCATGGGAAATCTTATATTCTTTAAAAGATACGATATAACGACATATTAGAAGATGCAATATACCTTCAAAGCAACAGATGTTCACTGAACTAATGATGTGGAAAGCAATTTCTTTATATGAGTCCATTTTCCTACCCCGAAATGAGCAGCACCATCAATCAACTTCTTCACTCTTTGAATGGTATTTAGCTTGAGAATAGGGATGGCAATGGGGCGGGTCGGGGGCGGGTCGGGGCCGGGTATTGCCTACCTGCACCCGGACCCGCTTAAAAGGCCCCCAGACCTGCACTCCGCCTAATTTTTTTCGGTCCGCCTCTGCACCGCTCGGTTACAGGTACCCAGTGTATCCGCGATTAATTTTTTTCTCGAATTAATATTATATATATAATATATTACTAATTTAAATTTATTACTAATTTAATATATATATAAAATATATTACTAATTTAATTACTAATATATATTTAATTTATTAAGTATTAATATTATATATATTATATATATATAATATATTACTAATTTAAATTTATTACTAATTTAATATATATAATATATTACTAATTTAATTACTAATATATATTTAATTTATTAAGTATTAATATTATATATATATATATTGGGGCAGGTTCGGGGTGGGTACCCCATACCCCGGAACCGAACCGGACCCGAACTTATTTTTCTCTACCCGCCCCAGACCCAGACCCGGACCCGAATTTTGTTACCCGAATTGGATCCATTCGGGTAAAAACCCACGGGTACCCGAACCCGTGGTTTTTTTTGCCATCCCTACTTGAGAAGGGTATATAGTGAATACTTTTCATTAGTTGCAAGCAATTTGATGTCATCTGGGAGCATTCCTTTATTCTCTTGAATCTGTGGCGCGTCACTATCATCATAAAAAAAATTGCTACATAGTAACCCATAATCTTATAATCTTTGGCGAGATCATGATCTTCTGACTATTGTCGCTTTTTGCCGCTTATATTCGTTTTCCAGTGTTTGGATACAGTGAAAATGGTTATAAATGTATGATTATTTAAGAATCAAATAATCAATTTAAAAGTAGCTGAAACAAATGTGAATTAACTTACTTGATTAATTTAGGGGTTATTTTATATGTAGATACATAAATTATCGACAGTTCCAAGAGAATGAAATAGTCTCCTACAGCCCGTTTTATTACAGCTAATAAACAGATTCAGATTATTCAATAATCACTTCAAAAACACAATGCCAAGCACTGATACGAAAATATAAAATCATATACATAGTTGAAATAGCAAGTTGCAATTATAATGACATTGACGAATTTAAAGGGAACCAACCTCATACTTAATGGCTTCACCAATATGAAGAGCAGCCTGAACGACTTTAGCGCCACCTTGGTCACCACCTATTCGCAGGGAACTAATCAAATTGTGGCGCATACGCTCCTCTATTCTTCCCTTCCTTACACAAATCCTGCCCATCACTAATCGCACTCTTCAATAGCTCAGGTATAGAAATATGAACCTTGATATGCCTCATTTATCTATTGAAAACTGGATGTGGCACTACCCTCGCTTTTTTTCTTGTATGGATGCCATTTTTGTCCAATAAAATACTACCTCCGTTCTCTTATAACTGCAACATCTGGACTTTCACGCTTACCAATGCACAACTTTGGTTATAAATATCTTTAATTCTTTATTTTTAAAAATTATAAGAAGTTGATATTTTGAAAGTATATTTCGAGATGAATCTAACAAGATCTCACATGACTATAATTTTTCATATGTATAAATCATAAAAGATGGTCAAAAGAGAATATGTGAACTGTAATACCCGGTTGTGAATTCATTTATTATCATTCAGTAACTGTCACTCAGAATTTTTTTTTCACTCAGTAATAATCATTCATCATTCATATTCAGTCAACTATGTTCACCATTCGGCGTATTTTGGGATCATCACTGTTTGAGATCGAGCCGAAATTGTTGTCGTCATCATCATCATGTTTTTATTTGCAGTTTGAGAGGTAGCGCACGCTACACATTGTAGTTAGCGCGCGCTAATAAGGTGCATGTAACGCACGCAATGATTCAAGATAGCGCACGCTAAGCGCAAGTGAGGCGCAGTCCAAGGTCTTGGGCTGATTTGGGAAATTCGTAGCGCACGCTACGAGTGGTAAGTAGCGTACGCTAATTGTGTTGGCAACGCATGCTAAGTCACTTTAGTAGCGACGCTAACGCGTGCAAGACAGAGGAGACGATGGGTTACGGATTTGATCGTTGGGTATCGGACATCGATTAGCGCACGCTAACAATATGGAATAGCGACGCTATCGGTAAGGTGTTAGCGCACGCTACCAAGTCGTAGCGCACGCTAACGAGGCATTTCGGACCTCCTTTCGCCCGAGAAACTGCTAGCGCACGCTAAATATCAAGTCATAGCGTGCGCTAAGCTGGGACAATATAAATAGGACAGTTCGGTCCAACCTTTGTCATTTCTTCATTTCTCAATCATTTCGGACGAGCTCGGGCGATTCGGAAAGGTCTTTTCGAGCTGCAATCATCTAGCATCATCTTCAAGCTCCTAAGTTGGATTAATCATCATCTAAATCAGTTTCATCACTCCAAATCAAGGTAATGATTCTTGGATCTAGAATTTCGGATCTTGGGTGTTTTGCTTCCGATCTCTTCGTGTTAAATCGATATTATGTTGGAATATGTTAGATATGGATTATCTATCTTGGATACATGTATTTCTACGGATTCATTGGTGTAATTTTCGGGATTTGTGAATAATTGAGGAATTGTTCAAGAACCCTTACGGGTTGACTTTGGAATTTTGGGGGTTTTCGACTAAATGTTGTTGAAATATCGTTCTAAGTATTCCTATTGGATTATTGATAGTATTCATGAGTTTTTGTGGTTTTGAATCATTCATTTGGAGTTGGTTTCGGATGTAAATGAGTTTTGGTTGTAAACAATTGGAGATTGTTTACAACGCGTTTGTTTAAATGCCCCAATGAGTTTCGGGTATTGTTGAATCGATTTTTGAGTTGGTTGTGATCATGATTGATTCATGTATTAAGAGAATTGTTGGTTTTTGTGTTGTTTAAGGTTGTTCGAGCGACCGGTAATTTCACTAAAGACGTTGATCGTGGAAGTACCTTCTCGCCTTCGGTATTGAGGCAAGTTTTATACTTGTACTGGTCAATGAGCTAATGTCATCATGTATGTGTATGAATGTGTTGTATCATTCCGAGACTTAGTCTCTTCATGAATTCATTGATATCAAGAGATCGTTCGATACGATACCTTTCGGCAATTTTGCCAAATGTTATTGTTGTTCGTTAACGGCCGATTCAAGGCATTGTGATACTCATTATTAATGTCATTGTCGATAGCCGGTTCGCGGTATCGATGTATCGATTGTTGTTAATATAGATGTCAATTTAAGATATCGTTGAGATCATTGTTATTCCTGTTCGGATTGTCATTAAAACTGTACAGGCCGATTTAAGGCATTGGCTTACTCATTTCTCATCTTCGTCGTCGGTAACCGATTAAAGGTGCCGAGGCATCCTTCATATCATTGTTATCGAATTGCCATTCTCAGGTAAATCGAAATGTTCAATCATTCACTAAATCATTGTTATCGATTGACCTTTCTAAGGCAATCGAGGTATTCACTCATTCATCGTATCATTGTCATCGATTGGCCGTTCTCAGGCAAATCGAAGTGTTCAATCATCTATGGTATCATTGTTGTCGATTGACCGTTTTAAGCAATCGAGGTATTAAATCATCCGATGCATCATTGTTGTCGGTTGGCCGTTCTAAGGCAATCGAGGTGTTAATTTGGGACTGTCAAGGACGGTGTCTATCCGTGTGTTACTATCATCGTGTTGGCCGACTCAAGGCAGCACACTATCATTCATTGTGATACGGCTTCGTGCCGTGGCTTCGGCCCTAATTGTGATACGGCTGGATGTCGTGGCTTCGGCCCTAATTGTGATACGGCTGGATGCCGTGGCTTCGGCCCTAATTGTGATACGGCTGGATCTGGTGGCCGGCCCTAATTGTGGCCGGTGGATGCCGTGGCTTCGCCTAATTGTGATACTGGTGGATGACGTGGCTTCGCCCTAATTGTGATCTGGTGGATGCCGTGGCTTCGCCCTAATTGTGATACGGTGGATGCGTGGTTTGACCCTCATTGTGATACGGCTTCGTGCCGTGGCTTCGGCCCTCATTGTCACAGCTTCGGGCTGTTTTGACTTCAGGTGTTTGTGATATTTGTTAATTTCCGCTGAACGGCTTTCAAGCCTTTATTATGGTTCTGGTAATTTTATCGGAGCCTTGGGCATTGTGATTCATAATTAATTGATTGGTTTGGTTCATGCCGTTTAATTCATTGTGGTATTCGTGATTATAATTCGCCGTTGGGCATTTATGTTCTAACACGTCGAGCAATTATTAATAGTATGCCGTGGGCATAGTATTTCACGAATGCTCGATTCTTACCTTGGTTTGTGAGCATCTCGTATTATTATCATCATTGTACCGTTTCATTACGCCTTTGGATGCATATCATGTTATACATGTATTTGATGTTCATTATCTGGATGATGACCCGTGGCGGAACATGTTTTCATGTTTTAGGTGCTTGCGAGGAGAGAGTTGAGACACGAGAGGCATGACGTTGGCAACGAGGCATTCGAGCGATACTAGTCCGAGTTGTTCATTGTTGGTCGATCGGTTGGAGTGTACTCGGCATCGTCGATTGTTGTCATGTTGTATTACGACGGATGTTCGTGGAGGTTGTTGTATTTCATTTTGGCCATGTAGGCCACTTTTGTCGTTAAAAATTCCTTATCGGAATATTGTGTCGGATATCATGGTAGGGACTATGATTTTCCCTTGTTGTGTTAATTAATGTATTTTTAGTCATGTTACTTTGGTGGATCTCTGGCGTGGGGTCCACGGCACTTGTAATAACCAATAGGATTTGGGGTGTTACGAAATGGTATCGAGATTTGGGTTGTGAAATACCCCGAGATGTGAGTTATGTGGTCCTACCGACGCGGTAGTAGTGGGATTGTCGGGTTATGACAATCTAGTCGATCGAGTTTGTGAGTCGTAATATTAGTGCATACATTTGCACGAGTCATTCATTCATCGAGTCGTCGTCGGTGAAGACTAGTATCGCGAGACCTCGAAGCTTCGTATGACTGTGTAAGGACTCGATTCTCTTTATGTTCATACATTCATCATGTCATTAATTGTTCGTGCCTTGTTGAAACCTATATGTGATATTAGTGTTATGATTGATTCATGACTAATTGTTTTGGGACACGTGTGGCTTGTGTAAGCATTAAGGATCAACTCATTCATCGGTTAATAATCCTCAATCGTCATGCTGATCTTGTCGATTATGTTAATTCATTCATTACTCAGTCAATATCATTACTCAGTCAATTCATCACTCAGATAATTCATTCATTACTCAGTCAATATCATTACTCAGTCAATTCATCACTCAGATAATTCATTCATTACTCAGTCAATATCATTACTCAGTCAATTCATCACTCAGATAATTCATTCATCACTCAGTCAATATCATTACCCAGTTAAGTCATCACTCAGTTAACTCATTCATCACTCAGTTAATTCATTTATCATTCAGTCAATATCAATTACTCAGTTGCTTCGTTCATCACTCAATTAACCTCATCGTTCAGCTAATTCATTCATCACTCAATTAATCTCATCGTTTAGCTAATTCACTCGTCACTCAGTCAATCTCATTGCTCAGTTAATTCATTCCTCATTCAGTCAATCTCATTGTTCAGTTAATTCATTAATCATTCAGCCCATCTCACGGTTCAGTTGTTGATCTTGAGGATCTAATTTTCAACCTTGTTAACTTGTTCAAGGTAATCATTTCAGGAATTTCATCAGGCAATCATGTTACCTCATTTGATGTTTCATACGGTCTTATCATACTCTGACGTAATGTCGACGATCATTTCATTAAATCATTAATGCATTCATTGTGTTAGAGCGTGTATGCTCATTGTTGTCACTCTGTAACGTAATCATAATACGATATTCATGCGGAATCTATAATCATGTGACTTTCCTACTTCAGTATGGATAGAGCTGTCAGAGGACGCAGGGGAAGAGGCCGCGGTGCGGGCCGGAACCCGGGATCTCGTGTGCATGCCCACACGAACGCGAGGGATATCATTAATTCATCAAACAGCGAGGCTACTCATTCATCAGCAGATAATCATTCACTGTCAGGGAGTCGTACCCGAGAGGCATCTCACTCGGAAGGTGTTCGGGTTGATCCATTCATATTTATGCAGGGCATGATGGCCCAGATGACTCAGATGACGCGGATAGTGGAGACCATGCAGACCTCGATGGGTTGTGGTCCACCGCAATGAGGATACAGTGCCATTTCATGGACAGTGGAGGAGTGAATCAGATTGTTGGCGATATCTCTCGCCGATGCCGCCTACTTTTGAGGGTTCGTCAGAACCAGTGATATTGTTCATTGGCTCGAGCATTTTGATAAACTCTTCGACATGGTTCAGTGTCTGGAAGAGAGTAAAGTGGCAGGAGCGTCTTACTACTTTAGTAAGGGATCTTATTCGTGGTGGATTTATTTGAAACCCATCGATCGTTATTGTATTTGGAGAGAGTTCAAGAATCTCATGTTAGAGAGGTATTATCCGGCTCCACTTCGTGAAGCTAAGTTGTCGATGTTTTGAACCCCGAACCCGATGGGGACGAGGGTGTTATTGTCATCGCCGAGAAGTTTCAGGGACTACTTGATTTGCTTCACAATTATCCGTCTTGAGGCGGATAAAATTAAGTATTTTAGCAAGAGGCTAAATCATGATTGAGGATGCGGTTGTTCAACCACAATTGTAATTCACTTAGTGAGTTCATCGGGAAGGCTCTTGGAGCGAGCTTTTGATGAAGGAGCTTACTCGAAGCATCCTTCGTTTCTTGAGTAAGAGGACTAGAATGCCGGCTCGTTCGAGGGACATCGGGCTCCGCCATCCAAGGGTCGTTTTCTAGTCGTCTTCGTCTTTGGAACAACATCTTCCTCTCGACGAGTTCGACCGTTGTTTGCTTTAATCGTGATTCAAGAGTCACGTTAGTACCGGTGCAGTGCCGGCTATTATTTGTTTTACGTGTGGGAGGCGGGGACACCGGCGAAATCTGCAGGGGTTCTAGCGCCGTAAATCTCAAGAGAGCTCGAGGGCCTCGAGAGACTTCGTTACTCCAGCCGTGCATCATCCAAGGGACCCTATCAGGCCTCGAGGGCGAGGTAAGGACATTCATCACCGGTTTGAACAAGTTAATTCTTGTGCGTTAATAGTATAATCATTCATTTCAGTGTCGTTCATTCATTCATATAATTCATTCATCATATATATCAATCATATGGGGACTCATAATTATCGATTAATCATTCAATTCACGAGGAACGGCGGTTCCAATCACTTCAGGAACTATCACTCATGACATTAGTAATTCACCTTGGTGAGTCATTCTAAATCCGTGTCGGATTTGTAGTCATTTATCATTCATCATTCATTTTTGTCACTTTCATTCTCGTGACCTTCTGAGGTCTTAGTTAGCGGCGAGTTCATCGTCGGATATACCTTAAATCGTTGAGATAGAGGAAATCGAGGATATGGAAGGATATCGATGTTGGGTACATTTGAGATGTAACCTTGTTTTTGGATGACTGTGTTAATCTATCAGTAATAATGTATCGTGACTGTGGATCATTTATTTTTGATCTATCTTATTATGATTATATTTGAGAATCTTGAGATTTGGATCATTTGTTGGGAGTTCATACCTCCGGCGTTGTGCTCGAGATTTCGTGATAATTTGAGAAATCGTTCACTGTGTTTCGAGACATCAAGTCTTGGGGACTTGGGCTTGCGGTTGATTTGGTCCCGAGGACTATTTGGGCGTTATTGTTTTCAGATCGTGATGGATAGTTCATATCCCGAGTTGTTTACCCTCAGTTTCGAGGACGAGACTCTTTTTAAGGGGGGGAGTATGTAATACCCGGTTGTGAATTCATTTATTATCATTCAGTAACTGTCACTCAGAATTTTTTTTTCACTCAGTAATAATCATTCATCATTCATATTCAGTCAACTATGTTCACCATTCGGCGTATTTTGGGATCATCACTGTTTGAGATCGAGCCGAAATTGTTGTCGTCATCATCATCATGTTTTTATTTGCAGTTTGAGAGGTAGCGCACGCTACACATTGTAGTTAGCGCGCGCTAATAAGGTGCATGTAACGCACGCAATGATTCAGTATTAGCGCACGCTAGCGCAAGTGAGGCGCATACCCAGTCTTGGGCTGATTTGGGAAATTCGTAGCGCACGCTACGAGTGGTAAGTAGCGACGCTAATTGTGTTGGCAACGCACGCTAAGTCACTTTAGTAGCGACGCTAACGCGTGCAAGACAGAGACGATGAGGTTACGGATTTGATCGTTGGGTATCAGACATCTGTTAGAGCACGCTAACAATATGTAATAGCGCAAGCTATCTGTAAGGTGTTAGAGCACGCTACCAAGTCGTAGAGCACGCTAACGATGCATTTCGCACCTCACCGACTCGCTTGATAAACCGCTAGCGCACGCTAAATATCAAGTCATAGCGTGCGCTAAGTCGACAATATAAATAGGACAGTTCGGTCCAACCTTTGTCATTTCTTCATTTCTCAATCATTTCGGACGAGCTCGGGCGATTCGGAAAGGTCTTTTCGAGCTGCAATCATCTAGCATCATCTTCAAGCTCCTAAGTTGGATTAATCATCATCTAAATCAGTTTCATCACTCCAAATCAAGGTAATGATTCTTGGATCTAGAATTTCGGATCTTGGGTGTTTTGCTTCCGATCTCTTCGTGTTAAATCGATATTATGTTGGAATATGTTAGATATGGATTATCTATCTTGGATACATGTATTTCTACGGATTCATTGGTGTAATTTTCGGGATTTGTGAATAATTGAGGAATTGTTCAAGAACCCTTACGGGTTGACTTTGGAATTTTGGGGGTTTTCGACTAAATGTTGTTGAAATATCGTTCTAAGTATTCCTATTGGATTATTGATAGTATTCATGAGTTTTTGTGGTTTTGAATCATTCATTTGGAGTTGGTTTCGGATGTAAATGAGTTTTGGTTGTAAACAATTGGAGATTGTTTACAACGCGTTTGTTTAAATGCCCCAATGAGTTTCGGGTATTGTTGAATCGATTTTTGAGTTGGTTGTGATCATGATTGATTCATGTATTAAGAGAATTGTTGGTTTTTGTGTTGTTTAAGGTTGTTCGAGCGACCGGTAATTTCACTAAGGACGTTGATCGTGGAAGTACCTTCTCGCCTTCGGTATTGAGGCAAGTTTTATACTTGTATTGGTCAATGAGCTAATGTCATCATGTATGTGTATGAATGTGTTGTATCATTCCGAGACTTAGTCTCTTCATGAATTCATTGATATCAAGAGATCGTTCGATACGATACCTTTCGGCAATTTTGCCAAATGTTATTGTTGTTCGTTAACGGCCGATTCAAGGCATTGTGATACTCATTATTAATGTCATTGTCGATAGCCGGTTCGCGGTATCGATGTATCGATTGTTGTTAATATAGATGTCAATTTCAGATATCGTTGAGATCATTGTTATTCCTGTTCGGATTGTCATTAAAACAGACAGGCCGATTTAAGGCATTGGCTTACTCATTTCTCATCTTCGTCGTCGGTAACCGATTAAAGGTGTCGAGGCATCCTTCATATCATTGTTATCGAATTGCCGTTCTCAGGTAAATCGAAATGTTCAATCATTCACTAAATCATTGTTATCGATTGACCTTTCTAAGGCAATCGAGGTATTCACTCATTCATCGTATCATTGTCATCGATTGGCGTTCTCGTGCAAATCAAGTGTTCAATCATCTATGGTATCATTGTTGTCGATTGACCGTTTTAGGCAATCGAGGTATTAAATCATCCATTGCATCATTGTTGTCGGTTGGCGTTCTAAGGCAATCGAGGTGTTAATTTGGGATTTGTCAAGGACGGTGTCTATCCGTGTGTTACTATCATCGTGTTGGCCGACTCAAGGCGGCACACTATCATTCATTGTGATACGGCTTCGTGCCGTGGCTTCGCCCTAATTGTGATACGGCCGGATGCCGTGGCTTCCGCCACTAATTGTGATACGGTTTGGATGCCGTGGCCGGCCCTAATTGTGATCTGGTGGATGCCGTGGCTTGCCCTAATTGTGATACGGTGGATGCCGTGGCTTCGCCCTAATTGTGATCTGGTGGATGCCGTGGCTTCGCCCTAATTGTGATCTGGTGGATGCCGTGGCCCGACCCCTAATTGTGATACGGTGGATGCCGTGGTTTCGCCCTCATTGTGATACGGCTTCGTCGTGGCTTCGCCCTCATTATTCTGACTTCGGGTGTTTTGACTTCAGTGTTTGTGATATTTGTTAATTTCCATTGACGGCTTTCAAGCCTTTATTATGGTTACAGTAATTTTATCGGAGCCTTCGGGCATTGTGATTCATAATTAATTGATTGGTTTGGTTCATGCCGTTTAATTCATTGTGGTATTCTCGTGATTATAATTCGCCGTTGGGCATTTATGTTCTAACACGTCGACAGGTATTAATAGTATGCCGTGGGCATAGTATTTCACGAATGCTCGATTCTTACCTTGGTTTGTGAGCATCTCGTATTATTATCATCATTATGCCGTTTCATTACGCCTTTGGATGCATATCATGTTATACATGTATTTGATGTTCATTATACGGATGGTGACCCGTGGCGGAACATGTTTTCATGTTTTAGGTGCTTGCGAGGAGAGAGTTGAGACACAGAGGCATGACGTTGGCAACGAGGCATTCGAGCGATACTAGTCCGAGTTGTTCATTGTTGGTCAGTCAGTTGGAGTGTACTCCGGCATCGTCAGTTGTTGTCATGTTGTATTACCCGAACAGATGTTCGTGGAGGTTGTTGTATTTCATTTTGGCCATGTAGGCCACTTTTGTCGTTAAAAATTCCTTATCGGAATATTGTGTCGGATATCATGGTAGGGACTATGATTTTCCCTTGTTGTGTTAATTAATGTATTTTTAGTCATGTTCGCCTGGTGGATCTCCTGGCGTGGGGTCCACGGCACTGTAATAACCCAATAGGATTTGGGGGTGTTACATGAACAGTGTAATAGTCAACACGTTGCAATAATAAAAGAACGGATGAAGTAATATTTAACTAACTAAAGATCACAGCTACAAAACCAAAAACATTTAACTTTTGACATAGCAGAAATTAAGATTTTTTTTTCATAAATCCGAAAAGTACTAAATAACATAATTCACATCATATCAAAAGCTGAAAAGCACTACAACAACAACAACAACAACAACATCTAAGCCTTAGTCCCAAAATAATTTGGGGTCGGCTAACATGAATCAAACTTTGAAACCGTCAATAATCGTTACATAAATAACATAAAAGGAAAAAAGAGGGAAAAAGTAGAGAAAAAAACAAATAAAAAAAGAGAATGAATGAAAAAAAAAACTGAAAAATTATTAAAAAATAGGAATTAAAAAAAAAAGGAATCAGACTCCATCCACCATCCGTATTCTTTCCCGCCACATTTGTCTCTCCATCGCCATACTTTCTCCAATTCCAAGAAACTGCATATCCTTTTTAATCATCTTTATCCAAGTTTTCTTGGGTCTTCCTCTACCTTTCACAACATTACTTGTTCCCCAACTTTCTAGCCTTCTCACTGGGGCATCAATAGGTCTTCTTCTCACATGACCAAACCATCGTAATCGATTCTCCATCATCTTGTCTTCTATAGACGCAACTCTTACCTTCTCTCTAAGCACCTCATTTCTGAGCCGATCCTTTTTTGTATGACCACACATCCATCGTAGCATACGCATCTCTGCCACATTCATCTTTTGAACGTGACACTGTTTTACAGCCCAACACTCGGTGCCATATAACAGCGCAGGCCTAATTGCCGTGCGGTAAAATTTACCCTTTAATCTATGAGGCATGCCAGGATCACATAAAACCCCTGTGGCACTCTTCCACTTCAACCACCCTGCCTTTATTATGTGAGCCACATCGCCATCTAGCTCTCCATCCTTTTGGATAATAGATCTAAGATACCGAAAGAAAGTGGATCCATGAACAACTTTCCCATCAAATGTGATCATCCCCGCCTCTCTATCACTGTTTTCGCTAAACCTATACTCCATATATTCAGTCTTACTTCTGCTCAGCCTAAAGCCTCGAGCTTCCAAAGTATCCCTCCAAAGTTCCAATTTCTGTTGCACTCCAACCTTCGTTTCATCAATCAACACAATATCATCTGCGGACATCATACACCATGGAACGTCATTTTGAATTTCTCTTGTCAATTCGTCCATGACTATGGCAAAGAGAAAAGGACTAAGAGCAGATCCTTGATGCACCCCAATCGTAATAGGGAATTTTTCTGTCCTCCCAACATTAGTACGTACACTTGTACTAGCTCCCTCATACATGTCCTTTATAATGTCAATATATTTCTGCGATACACCCTTCTTTGCTAAGGCCCACCAAAGTACTTCTCTTGGTACTTTATCATATGCCTTCTCTAAATCAATAAAAACCATATGCAGATCTTTCTTTTTATCTCGATAATGTTCCATCAACTCGGATAAGATAAATTGCTTCCATGGTCGATCTTCCAGGCATAAATCCAAACTGATTTTCTGTTATCTTCACACATTTTCTGATCCTTTGTTCAATCACTCGTTCCCACAACTTCATGGTATGACTCATTAGTTTAATTCCGCGATAATTAGAACAATCTTGAACATCACCTTTGTTCTTATACAAAGGGACGAGAATACTTTTCCTCCATGATGATGGCATCTTATTGCTTCTCCAAATCTTATTAAAAAGCATAGTTACCCATTCGATCCCTCTCTCCCCCAAACACCTCCAAGCTGAAAAGCACTGATTAACAAAAATCTTTCTAGTAGTGAGTGACGATATTTTCACTAACCCTTTAACGGCTCATTTCATCTATCATATTAAACGCTTATAACATATCACCATTCTTACAGAACCCTGAAATTATAGAGCTCTAAGTCACAACATTAGGATTCAAACCTTTTTCAGTAAGTTCACACAAAACCTCGACTGCTTTATCTATTAAACAATTTCGAGCAAAATCGATTTTCAGCAGATTGTGCATGTTTACATCAAGAAGAACATTTCTTCAAAGCATACTTTTAAATACTAAATAAGCTTAACTCATTTTTAGATAATAAGCTTGTTAATAGTTTGACATTAAGGGGTTGTTTATTTTGGCTTATTTTAGAACCGATGAGCTTATTTTAGAACCCAATGTGCCTACCTCTAACCAAACATGCTCATCTCACATCAAATAGCAGAGATTCTTCTTTTATTACACGAAGAATCACATAAGAGTAATACCAAACCCACCATTTTCCTTTCGCTTCCCCTTGATTAAAACCCAACTCACTCTTCCAAACATTATCTCAACTTAAGTTCAGCATATTAGTCCAAATTAAGCACCAAAATTACAAACTTTAACACAAATATTATATAAAAAGCCAATAAAGATAACACCTTTAAAAAAAACATATCAAGAACCATAAAAATAACAAAAGCACATACCTACAAACGCCACTAACCCAAAGCTGTAAAAAAAAATCTTACCGGTAGCTTAATGCGAAAGTGAGGTTTTAAAGTAACCTTAATCCCCATTCCTCCTCATCCTGCTGCATAGAAATATCAACAAAAACAAACAAAATTCAGATTTCATCAAAATAACAAAATTTTCATCTAAGCATTTCATCAAATAGTTGGTGTTCATGAACCAAACCCAAAACTTCATGTCATCCTCAATCGTTTCACTAAATCCACCATCATGTTCCTAATTATATAGCTTCTCCTATTACACACATTTTCAACTTCGAATTACAGTTTCATTACGAACCATACAAACTTTAACACAAATATTATATAAAAAGTCAATAAAGATAACACCTTTAAAAAAAACATATCAAGAACCATAAAAATAACAAAAGCACATACCTGCAAGCGCCACTAACCCAAAGCTGTAAAAAAAACTCTTACCGGTAGCTTAATACAAAAGTGAGGTTTTAAAGTAACCCTAATCCCCATTCCTCCTCCTCGTGCTGCATAGAAATATCAACAAAAACAAACAAAATTCATATTTCATCAAAATAACAAAATTTTCGTCTAAGCATTTCATCAAACAGTTGGTGTTCATGAACCAAACCCAAATCTTCATGTCATCCTCAATCGTTTCACTAAATCCACCATCATGATCCTAATAACATAGCTTCTCCTATTACATACATTTTCAACTTCAAATCACAGTTTCATTACGAACCATGGATGAAATGATAGCTCTTGGGTTTCAAAGAGGACAGATCTTGAATATTTTGATTGTCAAAATAGGATGCTAAAAGAATCCGTACCTTATTTATAGAATTAAATTCCTTTTGTGTTCTAACTGCTTGGACTTGGAGGATGGTTCGCATTCTTTCTGGTAGTGCTTGGAATTGGAGGATGATTTAAATTGACGATGGTTTGTATACCTGAAACTGCAGTAACCATTGATCTTCAGCTTTATGGTTGCATTCAATCACGTCTTTTTGTTACCACGTTAAGAATGGTCACTTACATATGTATTGATAACATTAATCATTAAGACTCTCCCTTTTGTTATAGGGGACTGAATATTTTAATATATATATATATATGTAGCCTAATAATGAAAAGTCTTTAGATGTAGGATACTTATTACAATGGATGACTAAAGACTAATACTAATAAATGTTGACAAACATCCGCACCCGCACCTCAGGAGCACTAGCAAGGTGCTCACTTTGAGAATGATATCCATTTTGTATATACTCCCATCTGTATAGGCATATATTATTTTCTCTATATGTGGCGAGATGATGAGCTTGGTAGGTGCTCTTATGGTACGTGATATGCTGACCTGTACGACAGAATCAAAGACTCACCTCATTATATCCGAAAGTCACGTTCAGTAGCTCGGCCCCATTGATGTCTGTAATATCCAGATTGTTGGAATATATCATGCTTTGAATCTACTGCATGCGCACTACCAAAATCGGGGGTTTAGCCGACGACTCTAAGTCGTCGGCTAAAGGTCAAAGTCGTCGGCTAAACCCCCCAGTTGTCGGCTAAAAAACCGTCGGCCGATATTCGTCGGGTTAAGGTTTAGACGACTTTGGTAGTCGTCTAAAGTTTGAGGTTTAGCCGATGACTTTACAAATGTCGTCGGCTAAAGTTTTTCAAAAAAAAAGTAATATACTTTAGCCGACGACTTTGTTAAATGTCGTCGGCTAAAGTTTTTCAAAAAAAAAAGTAATATATTTTGTGACGACATTTAACAAAGTCGGCTAAAACATTTTTTAAAAAAAAAAAATTCAGATTTTGGAATAATTTATAGTCAACACAATACACCAACTAATAAATTAGCGAAAAAATACGTAACAATTCAACACAAATACATAACACATATACAATACACCAATTAATATCACAACATACCAACAATACATCCAATTCAACACAATACACCAATTAATAACACAATACACCAACAATACATCAAACAAATACAATAAATTCATCAAACAAATGAAAACTAAATACACAAAAATCTAAAAACTAAATAAAACCTAACCTAATAAACTAAAAAAATAATAAAAACTACATGAAAAACAACATAATTACAGATAAAATTAATACACTAAAAATACACAAAAACGGGTTGCACGTGCGGAGGTCGGGCGGCGGGCGGGCAGTCGGCGGTGTTCGGCGGGTGGGTGACAGGCGGTGCAGTGTCGCCGGGCGGTGACGGGTGGGTGGGGAAGAAAAAAGAAGAAAAGGAAGAAGAAAGAAGAGAAGAGGGTATATATATATATATATATATATATATTTAGAGGTTTAATGACGACCTAGATCAAGTCGTCGGCTAAAGTATATTATTTTTTTAAAAAAAAGGGTTTAGCCACCCAGATCTAGGTCGTCGGCTAAACCATTACATTATTATTTTTTCGGAAGAAGTTTGGCACGACCTAGATCTAGGTCGTCACAAAGTATATTATTTTTTTCTTAAAAGGGTTTAGCGACGACCTAGATCTAGGTCGTCGGCTAAACCATTACATTATTATTATTTTTTCGGAAGGAGTTTAGTGACGACCTAGATCTAGGTCGTCGGCTAAAGTATATTATTTTTTTTTTTTAAAAAAGGGTTTAGCCGACGACCTAGATCTAGGTCGTAGGCTAAAGTATATTATTTATTTTTTAAAAAAAAAAGAGTTTAGCCGACGACCTAGATCTAGGTCGTCGGCTAAACCATTACATTATTATTATTTTTTTCGGAAAGAGTTTAACCGACGACCTAGATCTAGGTCGTCGGCTAAAGTATATTATTTTTTTTTTCTTTTCGGTCGGCTAAATGTTGTCACGGTCGTCGGCTAAACCTTCTTAATATAGCCGACGACTATTTCGAACTTTAGCCGACGACTTGGTGGAGGTCGTCGGCTAAAACCCTTTAGCCGACGGTATTTCGAGTCGTCGGCTAAAGTGCGAAGTTTAGCCGACGACACTTTATAGTCGTCGGCCGTTTTTTTTCGGGTCGTCGGCTAAAGTACTTTTTTTGGTAGTATGAGCCGCAAATCTGAAAAGAACAAAATAAGAGACAGATCCGTTAATAAGCAAGCAGCAAATAATATATATATATATATGTATATATAAACATATATAAATAATCAAAGGAAGTGAATCCGAAGATGGGCGATGTTGAGTCCAGAAACCTGTCTCCTTAAAGCAAATTCGCCCACACCGCAGTGTATAACGTCTGTCTCCCAAGATAAAACAACATCTCGATGCGTTGATAAATCGATCACCGCACCCGCAGCGAACTAGAATAAAATCTGAACTATCACCTACGCGAGCGAAAATTATGAAGAGAAAATTTTAGCTCAAAAAAAAACGAAGAAACGGAAAAAAATTGGACGAAAAAAAAAACCAACGGAATTTTTTAATGTCTAAAAATCGGACCCCTCACATCTGTATTTATAAGTAAAGATGCGAGAGAGAAATGTGCTGAAAGAATTCTAACTAAGATTGGTCTCTTCAACACTTATCCTAATCTATTAATATATTAGTCTGATAATTACCAAATAACTTGATAATTATCCTAATATATTAATTCGATAATTATCAATCTAATTTGATATTCATCCGAATCCGAATATTTCGGATTTTAGTTTGAGGCGGTTTAGCAAAATGAATTTTTGCCAAATAAAATTGCAGTAAAAGGATAACTTTGAGACGCCGAGACATTTTGCCCAAATAATGTCGTCGGTATTTTAGGTATTTAATTACCAATGACAGAGCGGCCGTTGGTGAATTTTCGTTGGTAAAAATCAGTTCTCTGTAGTGTTAACATCCTTGTTAACACCAGACATTTTTTTTTTCCGGTAAGCTTAGTTCACAATTCATGAGGATACAAAGTATTACTTTTCCGCATGCATGCAGGCCTTTTATATGGCGAACGAATTATGAACAAACCAGGAGTCATCTGTCCCACGAGATTCCATGGCACAAATCGTACATAAGTTATATGGTCTTGGCACGCGTAGTACACTGTTCGTTGGCACTGGTCAGTATACACAATAATATAGTAAAAATTGGCAATTTTGGTTCATTTGTAGTTGACTTTGCATTGTCATCAGTTTTTTTTTTGACGTGGCATGCCACGTAATTAGGTTTAAAAAAATACAAAAAAAAACATAAAATTCATTAACATTTATTAAAAGTTTTTGTACTTGTTATTAAATTTCGTAGGTTTAACCCTAGCTTCCCTAGGGTATATATATGCGTGTAAGGTCTTTATTTCGGACGATCAATGAATTGAGATTTTCTCTATATTTTCTTGAAATTCTAAACGTATATTTTATCTTATGTAGGTTACAGTTAGAAAAAAGAATGCTATGTATAATGTTGAGTTCCAAGACATGAGCTGTACTTGTAGGAACTGACAATTGACGGGGATCCCCTGCCGCCATGCAGTGTGTGCCATGGCCAAGGTTAAAGAAGATCCGTATTTGTATGTCAATGAATGTTATGCTGTGAACACATACAAGGCCGTCTATGAGGGTGTTATATATGGGATCAATGGTGTTGATCTGTGGGGTGAGACACTGTACATTTATAATTCTGAAAAAAAATCTTTTTAATTTCAGAATTATAAAATTAAAAAAAAATATAATTTTTTTTCAGAAATTAAAAAGATTTTTTTTCAGAATTATAAAATTAATCTTTTGAATTAAAAAGAGTTTTTTTTCTGAAAAAAAATCTTTTCAGAATTATAAAATTAAAAAATAAATAAAAAATTCTAATATATTTATATTAATATTTCAGAATTAAAAATAATTACCTAAGGTTCTATTACTAAATTAAATTAAAAATTTCCACCATTACCTCCAAACTTTGGAAAAGATAAGAAACTAGGAAGGACAGAAAAGAATAGGAGAAAAGGTGACGAAGAGAAGGTCTCGAAGACAAAAAAGGGCAAGGGGGCAGGAAACAAGGAAACCCTTACACATTTTCTAAGGGCAAGGGTAGTGCTCATTGTGGGACTTGTGGAGCAGTTGGACATAATAAGAGAAGATGCCCAATTAACAGGCCAGGTCTGCGGAATAAGAGAACTACTTTGTCTGAAGATGATGATGAGCAAAATGGACAACATCAAAATCTGGAATCTGAACATCCTGAAAATGTGGAAAATGAACAGTTTGAGGGTCAAAATGGTGAGGAAGACAATTACAGCAAGTTGTTTGAAGACGTTCTGGATGATTCATTGAGTCAGCTTACTTTTGATGCTCATATTGCATGTTCAAGTGCTGTAAGTAATTCATAAGTTTATTAACCTTGTATTGTTGATTTTATGTAATTTTCTCACTGATTTATGATGAATTTTATTGACTTGCCGAAAAGAAAGTTTAAGCCAAAGCCACTCAAGAAGCCATCAAATCATGAGGTAGATGAAACTCAAGAGTCAGAGGTTCCAAAGAAAGCTAGAATAACGAAGAATGTGAAATCAAAAGGGATATCAATAAATGAACCATGCTCAACAAATGTAAGTACTACAATCACTTAACCTTGTCCTGCTCAAATATATATTTATTGATCTATCTTTGGATTTCAAATTTTGGATATTACTGCTCCTAAAAAGTTTAAAGATGGGCCATCTGTCTACAAACAACTTCATCCTGAGATAGGCGATAGTATCACATTCACGAAGGGTGGGAAAAAGTTTGTTGATTTATCCAATCTTAAGGATGCGGCAACTCAGATGAAGGAAAAAGGGAAAGAAACGGTTTAGGAAAAAATATTTATTGGCGATTATTGGGATGATATCAGTTGTTTCTTATCGGAATCGATTAACTGAGCAACTTTTGAAAAGAAACAGTGAAGCCCGATGTTTTTTGGTCAAAAAGCGTTGTTTAGGCCCTCATGGCATTTTTATGTTCTTATGGACCTAATTGCAAATTTTCAAAAGTTTGTGTGCTTGTTATTTAATTTCGATTTTAACCCTAACTTCCATAGGTTATATATATGCTTGTAAGACAATTATTTGGGATTGATATTGAATTGGAAATTTCTCTATATTTTTCCTGAAATTCTCTATACAAGACATGACATAATCCATTGTCATCCAACACTAAATAATTATTTTGTTGCTTCGATGTTCTTGAACTTATTTATTGTTTAAATTTGTTCTTGATTTTTTTATATTTTTATGTTTATTTTATTGGCGCCGGTTTCTTGAATTTGGCAGGACACATGTGGCAATGCCATTTGGCATAAATATGTTTTATTTTATTTTTAAATGACGTGGTATGCTGACGAGGCACATTCAAGTGACAAGAAGACCATATTTGCCATATTTGATAAATAATTGAACTAATATTGCCATGACCAATAAAGCGCGTGCCAAGATCATATAACCTTTGTACCATTTGTGCCATTTTCCCTTCCATGACTAATTTATTACACCAACCTTCCATTTTCCATGGACGTATAAACTCTGTAGGTTAATTTGAAAAATACATCTATTTTTAATTTTTTACTTGTGGGGTAGTGCCTCCTATCACTTTCCCACAGTACGATCACACACTCACATGTGTGTTGATCGTATGGTGGAAAACTGTTGCAGGCACTACCCTGTATATATGTATTCGGTTAACTTGTTGGATAATTAAGTACTACTCTCAATCATTTTATGGTTTCGAGTTGATCAAAATATCAGGATTCTAGGATTCAACTCACCTGATATAGAACCAACAATGACCAAAGGCAGGGATTACCTTCTTGATTAACTTATTACTAGTCATTCAGACCCGTGCGTTGCACACGGGCTCTATCTAATTGGTCATAGTGTAATGTGTGGTATTTATTTTCGTCATTAGGTTTGTAAGTTGTGATGGTATCACAACTTTTGTAAGCATCGCATGAGTTTAAGATGAATGAGTTTAATTAGTTGTTTGGTGATTTTTATATTTAGACTGAGTCATTCAGACCCGTGCGATGCACACGGGCTTAATCTAAATGTTAATAGTGTATTGTTCAACACTAATTTTCGTCATTACATGGGCTGTATATAAGTGTTCATAGCGTAATCTTGGGCACTTATTTTCGTCATTATATATCTAAGTTGTGATGGTATCACACCTTTTCTAAGCATGACACACATTTAAAATAGTTTATTGGCATAAAAAGAGTATATGTGGAGAGACTTTTTTCAAGATGCTATATTTAAAAGAGTCTCTTCACATGTAACTTTTTAATATGTATAAGTTACATACTAAATGTCAAAGGGAGGTTAAACGCATACGGTTCTTCAAAATAAATGTAACCCTTATATAAAATCGTAACAAAGTGGATATTCGCTATATTTTGAGATCTAGCTTGTGACAATTAATTATCCTTTTGGTTTATCATATCAAATACGGTAGTTCCACATTACTACGCTTAATTAATCGAACTTTATTTTATGCACAAAAACCATTTAAGTTTCAATATTTTTTATTGTTGTGAAAATCGGTCCAATATTGTTAGTATATTTAATTTGTACCAGGTTGCATATATAAATATATTTGAAGACATCAATCTCAACATATAATTTTTCTACTCTTAATAACTAATATAACAATTTCATTTTGCCAAATTTGTTTGTCATTCTACAAATGAAACTAAAATTATATTAAGATAATCAATTAATCTCCATAGTGATATTACTTATTGAGTAAGATTTAAATTTAATTTATAATAGATTATATAAATGGTATATCTATATTGCTTAAACTACATAAATCGTCAAAATGATATTATTTATTATGTAAGATTTAAACTACAGTAAAATTATATAAATGATAAATTCTCAAAATAACATAATCGCTTAATTGCCGATACTAATTGTGGATATGATTACCCGAATCATTAATACGTATTTGTTTTATCTATAGTCTATTGCTTTGCACCATTTATGGATAAAGATGATAGTGTGAAGATATTTTTATTATATACTACCATTTTCAATATGTAACATCGACATAACTTACACAATCATATCAAGTATCAAAGTCACGCAATATTTCAAGACGTTTAATTAAGAAAGTGACATTAACACACCGCAAGACAAAAAACTAAATTAAGAGCAAAAATATGAAAATGCACCAACAAAGTGTAGTAATAATTATTGACTAAAAATTGAACTCGTCACATTATTTTCAATAAACTTACTTGGTAACGAATCAATAGTATTAGCTCATTTATCGGTATTACATGAAGCAAAATATTGCATGTTTAATTTGTAACATATATTAATATGAATGCTAAGTATTCATCCCACCGATGGCCATGGCGTCGTTCTTGTTTTTGTTGTTGTTCTTGTTGTTGTTGTCTTTGTCGTTGTTGTTCATTGGCCTTTTTCATGTTTTGTTCTTGATACAATTTTTGTGACTTCTCGATATCTTTCTTTAATGCTTCTTGACGCGCTACAAAAAATAATTAGATATAGTTGATCGTTAGTAACTTAAATACAGTTAATCAATATATTGCATTTTCGATCAAAATAAAAATGTTCGTGCATGTACCACATAATTGATAAAACAACGATGTGTAGGATCTCTTAAACCATTAGAGAAGATGATGTTACTACCAAACCTCCTAAGCACCATCTTTATGTCCTACATTATTCTGTACACAAACACACGTGAAATTTACATAAAACAATATAAATCAATATGCTAAATAAGCTAGACGATATGATGCTTACTTTACCACCATAATAAGTTGTAGCGATGTGCGCGGTGTGGAGGAAGTTGTGTTTTGTTGTGTGTGATTTTTGACTCATTATATAGTTGATAAAATATTTGTAACTCATGGACGGGAAGGTAAAAAGACTAACACTAATTGGTGTGTTTAATGTATGCATTCATGGCACCAAACACTTCATCTCCACATTTCACTTTATGTGAATATTCATTGTACAATTAACGAAAGTTGCTTGACATGCCTGAAAATCAATGTGAAATAACAAATATGATACAATCAATTCATTAAGCATTAATCATGACCACTTACATTTATAAGGCTTCTTAAACTTTATATATATAAGATTTACTTGTGGATAATCAGTGGTGTCATAATGGCACGCTCGCAGTATCATAATTGGATTAAAATTATTAAATTACTGAATTACTTTGCTAGGAAAAAAAATGTCGGGCCGCCGGAGACTAAGAAAAATGTCGGTCACCGAGGTTCGCCGTCGTTTCTTAAAAAATTGTCCGGTAGCCGGAGGTCCGTCAACGGTCGACAGCCGACCCGCCGAAGTCCACCGGCATTCCGGTTGCAAAAAGAAAAAAAATTGTCCGTTCGCTGCGTTGGTCTGTCGGCGGCCGTCGGGGGGGGGGGGGGGGGGGGGGGCACTAGAGAAGAAGACGGCAAGCGGCTGAAAAAAATTGCCCAGTGACGGGAGGCCTGCAAACGGTCGCAAAAAATCACTTTAGTCTCCTTTTAATATTAGATGAAGTCATTCTTCAAAATCCGGAACGGTTTAAATACACAGAAGTTAAAAACTGCCGAAGCATTTATTATTGACCATTATCCGTAACTACACTGTACACTTACGGTTAGCGAAAAATATTTTTCGAGCAATAATCAACCTTTTTCAACTGTAATACAGGAGGTATTAAAAAGTGCTTTTCAAAACCATTTTTTTTTTTGTATGAATGTAAAATTTTATTCACCCAAAAAACCGTTTTTGCAATAGATGCTACATTTTGTTGAAAAGAGTTCGAAAGATTGTGAAAAAACTTATACAAAGAAAATTATTCCAAACGGATACGGAACCAGTTTCGGAGCCCTTCATCATAGTGTCGACAATCGCGGATTGTACTAAAACGGTTTCTGATATTCTTGTCGATGAGTTGTACTAGTTTTGGTGCCGGAGTTGGGGAGTTGCTGTGGCGTCGTCCATTCCGTTCTTGCCATAAACTGTGAAGAGTTGCTTGGAAAACATACCTCAAAGTAAATGTGTATAGCTTCGGTTGTGTGCTTTCAAGTAGGAGATTTGTGATGTCCGACCAATTGTTTGTGTATTGCTTTTCAAAACCATTGCCAAACACTCTCTAAATGTTTAGACTTTATTAATAAAAAATATGAGAAGTCAGCATAAATGTACAGCGCATCAAGTTCGTTCAGATAATGTAAATCATAAATTTAGTAAACTGAATAGTTCAACTTGAATATCTAGAGTCGTGGAATCTGGTGGGACAAATATTCTTGGTTAAGTTTTTTCTCCTTATAAATGTAATGCAGAAAATGCTGATATCCATATCACTTTGTAATCTCTCCATCTCATACACTCAATAGTTAAAAAGCAATGTCTTATGATAAGGATACCAAGTTTACATTGAAAGTTGTGATAAACAGACAGAATACTAAAGTCCTCTTTGCAGAAGCCGACAGCGATTTCGCAGATGTTCTGTTGAATTTTCTATCACTACCATTGGGAACTATCGTTCGGCTCCTGAAGAAGCATTATGGAGACGAAACGCCTGTTATCGGAAGCCTAACGACATTGTCGAACGGCTTATCTGATTTGGACGTAGCCAATTTCTGGAACAAAGGTCGTAAGCGGATGCTGCTCAATCCAATGAGTTCGTTCAACGATGACTGCCGTGAACTGATACTCGATATTAATGATACTGATCGAGCCACCAAATACTTCTGTTGCGAAGACTGGGATTGTGTCTTTTCTAAAAAGACGAATATGAGTATGTATTATGGTATTGCAAGATGTGATTGTCGGAAACCATTGGTAAGAGAAATACCTATGAAGAATGCGTCTGAATGCGGTGGTGGCGGCGACGATGATGGAGTTTTTGTCGTACGTGGAACGACTTTCATAATGTCCGATGATCTGCTGATCATGCCTAATACGGCAGGATCAGTTATACAAATTCTTGGTGATCTTGGCATTACCGACACGGATTGCGGCGAGATGAAGGATGTGACTTTTGGATTTAACAAGGTTAGTCTTGATTTTCATTTCTAATTTTCAAAAAGAAAAATAAAATATTTCTTAGATATTCTCACTTGTGATATTATTTTTTCCTTATTTGTTTTAGATTATGGATTTGCTGAAAGGTTCGCTTCTTTCGCGAACTCCTCTGACTGATATCATACTAAACAAAGGTCAGATTACCTTTGCCACGCCAACCGGATCCGGGATTTTATTACCAAAGGTTGAGAAGAAGGAAACTTGTGATTCCGACAAGATGATTTTGAGGGTTATCATACAAAAATCTACAAACAGGTTGTTGTTCGCTCAAGCCGAGGAAGACTTCATTGATGTTCTATTTAGTCTGCTCACAATCCCACTAGGAGGAGTTGAGTGCCTTTTGGATGGTAACACTTGTCTTAAAAACATAGACAATTTGTACAAGAGTGTCAAAGATCTTAGTAATAATGACAAGTATCTTGATGCTGATAAGGCTCTATACAGTCTCATTGACCCGAAGCTACCTCATGGTTACATTTCGGATAACCAAATTCTTCCGCTTGAAGAAGAGAATCAGGGGCCTCGTAAAATATATTACTATCGAGGCTCCGGCCCTCATGATGACTTCGTGTCGTTTTCACACGACATGGGAGGCTCCTGTGTTAAGTTCACTTCTTTCAAGTTCCAGAAAGGACAGAATTCATACGTTAAGGGACCGAGAATGTATGTCGTGAATGATGATTTAAGCGTGAAACCTTCGTGTATGACTTCGTATCTCTCGAATCTCAATGGGCTGAAAATTCCTATTTCTGATGTCACTGAACTGGTGCTGCACGTTGGATTGGAAGAGGTAATATTATTATCACTATCCCGGTTTCTTAATATTGAATATCATCATCACCATCATCAACTGCACCTTAATATCAACTATGTTGGAGTCGGTTGCATGAAGATTACAGTGCCAATTAATTGAATAAATTAGTTAACAATATAATCCATGCATGCAAACAACAAATTGCAAAGTGTCAACGCTGGATGTCGTAACCTTCATATAAAGGAGAAATGAGATGAGATTACAAAACCATCGACAGCATAGGTTTCTCCACCTATGTGGAAAAGATGATGTGTCGAGATAATTGTTATAGTCATGTTGTGTTACGTGATTGATAGTATAAAATCAAGACGCACGTCAAAGAACACGATTCTTTCTTTTGTTTTTTTATATTGAATCTGACAATTTATTTGCTGCAGACTTTGAGCATATTGAAGGCTTCTCTTGCGTCGAATTCTGCTCTATCAAATGGTCTGAATCATTTGTTGAAGAAAAAACCTAAGCAAGAACACTGAGAATGAGAATGGTCGGAGGCTCATATAAGATTGTTGATGCTTATTGTGGATGTATTTCAGTTCTTCATTAACCCATCAAGCGTCTGTTCTTTCTAGTAGTTCTTATTACAGATTGTGTTGTTTTGAATTATTATTCACATGAAATTTTAAGTTTTTAGTTTTGGTCCAATTAATTATTTTAGTATCCAATTTTACTTCATTTTGTGTCAATTGTGGCTGGAGCACATGAAATAATCGTTGGTTTTATATTTTCCAAAATTTTCAGATTTGCATCTTTCTTATATTTTCTATTTTTATATATAAATAAATAATGCTGGATCCTTGATCCTAATAACATCAAATCTAATCGTATCTTTTTTTTTCTCTCGTGTATGAGTTTTCGTGTATCATACTCAAACTCTAAACAATATAAGCTCAAATACAACAACTAGAATGATTACAATGATATCTCAAGTATGAATGCTTTGCTCAATGTTTTTGTGTTGTTTGATACCAAATGGTTTGGTATTTATAGCCATTTTCATCCAACTAGCCGTTAGCTCCTTTTGGCTATGTAGCGTGCGCTAGCTTTTCTTCATGGCGTGCGTTATAGCTCATTACGTACGTTATACATGTCATGTAGCGTACATTATCGTCTTCCAGTTTCAGTCCAGTAGCTTTCGTTTCTTTCTTTACGTACGTTGTCACTACATATTACGTACGTTATCTTCCTGCTGTAGCGTACGTTAATCTTGCATCGTAGCGTGCGTTAACTCATATATCAGTTGTATGCAATTGTCAAAGGATTCGTTTGAATCTTGACTTTGACCAGAATCTTTCCAACGTTCATCTGTTTGAATTCGTATTCAAACTTCGTTACGTACGTTAACACATGTGTTACGTACGTTAATCGCCTTCGGTAGCGTATGTTAAGCTTGTGACTTAGCGTGCGTTAAATGTAGCGACCACTTTTCTAAATATGATTCTTTAAATTTTAAGAAGAATAAATAAAAAAAATACTGCAGCGGAAATACATCTCAAAAGACAAACTTAATAATTTCAAGTAATCTTCTCGAGTCGTTGTTAAAACAAAACATACCTTGACGTAAAAATAAAACAAATTGAACACTTGTTCATAAACATAGTTTGAGAGAAATAACATTAAATGAATAAACATCTAATCATAGACTTGATCATCCCACTCTCAATCGCATGCCACATCGAGCTCCTCAACCTGAAAGGGGTTAAATAGTGGGGTGAGCTTCCAACTTGCTCAGTGTGGGGAGTACGCAATATGTCTACGTTAATTACTAAATATATTAGCAAGTATAAACAACATGGTGATAAATTAAGCCCGTCGACTAGCCCGAAGGCTTTATGCACAATTAAGTGCTTGGTCGATTTGCACATTTAAGTGCTTCATCGATTGCACATTTAAGTGCTTCCGATAGTTGCACATTTAAGTGCTTGGTGATTTCACGTGCACATACGAGACAATATATAAAGCAATTAAAATAAACAAAAGCGTAATAAATCCCCACACCTGGATAAAATTGCAGTTCTGAACTTGAATGTGATGAAATGCTTGACTCGACAATTCTAGGCCCGTAAATTCTTGTTATTATCTACAGGTAATAATAGTTTATTATTAATATAATACTATAATTGAAGATAAAATAGAAGGCATAATTTAAATTGAATATTAATATTATTTGATAAAGTCATAGGTTAAAGGCTTGGTCAATAAGGGATTGATTGGGGCTAAATCGAGATTCTAAAAAAAATTGTTGGGGTCAATTAGGAAGGACTGAAAACTGAAGGGAATAATTACAATTTCCAAAAGTGAGGAATATATAAAAAAAAAAAAGAATCCTCCTCTTCTCACTAAAATCGGCTGCCTCCCTCATCTCTCTCGTTCCTCCTTGCTGTGATTTGCAGGAAAAAAAATATACATACTCACACACAGCAAACCGCACGGACCACGACAGACAAAACACAAAGCAGCGGCGAGTCCGACTGGATGGGGAAAGAAAAGGGCGGTGGCGATGTGTGGCGCTGAGTTGGGTTGGTCGCGGATTCGGGCTGACGGCGGCGGAAAGGTTGCAGCGGCCGGAATCAACGGAAAAATGTGGCGGTGGCTGGGGATTTCCCGTTTCGGCCGCAATCAAAGGTTGGTTTGTTATTTTCTGGATTTGATTCTAACAAGTAGGGTTTTTGATATTGAATGATTTTTTTTTTTTTTTTGGATATTTGGTTAGTGAATGTATTGATGTGGTGGATGCGGAGGTGTTTTTCTCCGGGGTCTGATCTCCGATTGAGGGAAAAACGAAAGGCCAAATCTGCTGGAAAAATTTTCAAGCTAGGGCTGTTCACAGTTAAAGGGATTTACGGAGAATAATTCTTACCTGTTGCTTGTGTTCTGGAGTGTAAGAGTTGTGTAATGTTTCTGTGAAATTCAAAGATGACTTTTGCTGTAAATGGGATGTAGTGTGTGATTTTTGCTGTATCGTGAAGTGTAGGTGTTGTAGTGGATTTCTGCAAAGAAATTATGAATTATACATATCTCTCCTTTATATGGTAAATTTTGCAACCACTTCTCTCATGATGCATAACTACTCCTGCATGATGCCCACTACTCCATTAAGGTGGTTGATGATGGTGCAGAAAAACTTCCGATCGTGAGTGTGTGTGTGAGAGAATGATTAAAATGATAATTGGGCTGGGTAAAATTATGGGAGTTGGGCTTGGGAATTAATAGTAGTTGATTATTAATTTCACTTGGGCTTGAGAATTAATATATATTGGGCTGAACATTATAATGGTTGGTTGGCCCAGAATGAATGCATTAAAATTAATTAAAATGGACTTGTGGAATTTTAAGGGTAACGATTTATATCGCTTAAAATTTGACTCGGGCCTAGAAACGACGAGATGAAACAATGAATTAAAATGAGAAATGCAACGAAATGAATCATATGACTTGTCATGAATAATAATGGTATAAATGAATTTGCATGATCATGAAATAAAATGAATTAACGATAAATTATTCGGGCATTAATTTAATAAAATTGAACATGTTTTCTATAATTCACAATAAATGTATTTGCGAAATCGGGGCGTTACAACCTACCCCCCTTTTACAAATTTTCGTCCTCGAAAATTATGTTACGTACCTTGAAAAATGAATGTCGGATACTTAGAGCGGATCTCTTCTTCACGTTCCCAAGTTGCCTCATTTGGTCCATGACGACTCCATTGAACTTTGACCAACTTAACCTCTTTATTTCGTAACTGGTGTACCTTACGCTCCAAAATAGCTATAGGTACCTCCTCATAAGTCAGGTTCTTGGCTACGTGTAACTCCTTGAAGTTGCATACGTGACCAGGATCATGTATGTACTTTCTTAGCATTGAGACGTGAAAGACATTGTGCACTCCTGATAACTCCGACGGCAGTGCCAAACTATAAGCAAGGTCACCAACACGACCCAAAATCTCAAAAGGTCCGATATAACGAGGCTGTAGTTTTCCTTTCTTACCGAATCGTATTACTCCTTTCATAGGTGCTACCTTCAAGAACACCTTCTCTCCAATCTCAAATTGGATATCTTTCCTTCATTTATCAGCATAAGACTTCTGCCGATCCTGGGCAGTCTTAATTCTGCTTCTGATATCGGCTATCTTCTCTACAGTCTGCTCGATCAATTCTGGACCCAAAATTTTTCCTTCTCCAACCTCACTCCAATAAAGAGGCGATCGACATTTCCTTCCGTAGAGAGCCTCGTACGGGGCCATTTGTATAGTCGCTTGGTAACTGTTGTTATAAGCAAACTCCACTAACGGCAAAATATTCTCCCAATTCTCACCAGTATCAAGAACACACGTCCTCAACAAATCTTCAAGTGTCTTGATAGTCCGCTCAGATTGACCATCGGTTTGCGGATGATATGCAGTACTGAAATTTAACTTAGTGCCCAAAGCACTATGAAGACTCTTCCAAAATTTCGACGTAAATCGTGGATCTCTATCCGATACGATCGACACTGGAACACCATGTAGCCTCAAAATCTCCCGAATATAAATACGTGCATATTGTTCCATACTATAAGTCATCCTCACAGGTAGAAAGTGAGATGACTTCGTCAAGCGATCTACTATCACCCAGATAGCATCGTTCTTCCTCACTGTTCGTGGCAGACCAACCACGAAATCCATTGTGATATGCTCCCATTTCCATTCTGGGATTTCTAACGGTTGAAGTAAACCTCCTGGCCATTGGTGTTCTGCCTTCACCTGCTGACATATCATACACCTTTCCACAAATACACCAATGTCCCGTTTCATTCCTCTCCACCAAAAGAACTTCTTCAGGTCGTGGTACATCTTTGTACCTCCCGGGTGAGCGGAGTATGGTGCATTGTGAGCTTCTTCAAGGATTTGCTTCCTAAGGGATGGATCCTTAGAAACACATAACCTCCCATCATAAGTCAAAACGTCGTCTGCGGAAACGACAAACTTCTCAATACTCCCAGCTTGTGCTCGATCCTTCATCTTGCACAAGAACTTATCACGTGGTTGAGCCTCCTTAATCTTATCCCTCAAGTTTAGTTGCAAGACCAAAGATGATATGATTGCTTTCGAATGTTTTGAAGACTCAACTACCTCAATCCTCAACTGGGATAACTCCTTTATCAATCTCTCCTGATCAGTCAAGCAAGCTAACTCGCCTCTAGTCTTCCGACTCAAGGCATCAGCTACCACATTAGCCTTACCGGGATGGTAGTGGATGGTACAATCATAGTCCTTCACTAGTTCTAACCATCGCCTTTGTCTCATGTTAAGGTCCTTCTGTGTGAAAAGATACTTCAAACTTTTATGGTCAGTGTATATCTCACACTTTCCTCCGTAGAGATAGTGACGCCAAATCTTCGGCGCATGTACTACAGCAGCCAACTCCAGATCATGCGTTGGATAGTTCAACTCATGTGGTTTAAGCTGTCTCGATGCATAGGCTACTACTTTACCATGTTGCATCAAAACACAACCCAACCCCTGCTTTGAGGCATCACTATAAATAACAAAGTCTTCCGTCGGATCAGGAATCGTTAATACTGGTGCCGAGGTTAGTCTCCTTTTCAACTCTTGAAAACTTTCCTCGCACTTGTCGTTCCATTCAAACCTCACGCCTTTCCTTGTTAACTGGGTCATAGGAGTGGCGATTTTCGAAAATCCTTCGATAAATCTCCTATAATAGCTTGACTAGGCCAGAAAGCTGCGGACTTCGCTCGCATTCTTGGGTATTCCCCAACTACTCACTGCTACAACTTTATCGGGATCAACCTCAATTCCTTTTGAAGTCACCACATGTCCAAGGAATCCAACTCTGTTTAACCAAAACTCACATTTCTTGAATTTAGCATACAACTTCTCCTTCCGAAGTGTCTCCAATGTAATCCTCAAATGTTCTTGGTGTTGTTCCTTGTCCTTAGAATACACCAAGATGTCATCTATAAAGACGATCAGGAACTTATCTAAGTAAGGTTGGAACACCCTATTCATCAAATCCATAAAGACTGCCGGTGCATTACTCAAGCCAAAAGGCATCACTACAAATTCAAAATGTCCATAACGGGTTCTGAAAGCCGTTTTGGGAATGTCACACTCCCTAATCTTCAGTTGGTAGTACCCCGACCGTAAATCAATCTTCGAAAAGGTTCCGGCTCCCCTCAACTGATCGAATAGATCCTCGATTATCGGTAGTGGGTATTTGTTCTTCACCGTGAGTTGATTCAACTCTCGGTAATCTATACACATCCGAAGTGACCCATCTTTCTTTCTTACAAACAGTACTGGTGCACCCCAGGGTGACACGCTAGGACGAACAAATCCGAGCTCCAGTAGCTCTTGAATCTGGACCTTCAATTCTTGAAGTTCCTTCGGAGCCATTCTATATGGCGCTTTGGATGTAGGGGCCGCCTGTGGACCAAATCAATGCTAAACTCCACTTTTCGGTCGGGTGGGACTCTGGCAAATCTTCTGAAACACATCCGAAACTCTTGTACTATAGGTACGTGCAGGGACACCTCATTAGTACGAGTGTCGACCAAACTCACCAAGTAACCCTGACATTTCTCCTTCCTTAGACCTCTCAGTGCTTTCATGGCTGTGATTACTCTTGGTACTGTCCTACTCTTAGTACCATAAAAGGTGATCGACTCGCCTTCGGAACACCTCAGTGTTACCTTCTTCTCACGGCAGCTTATATCGGCATCATGTCTATCGACCCAGTCCATACCAAGGATCACATCAAAATCCATCGAGTTAATTAAATACAGGCTAGCGTCAAATTCTCTACCTCATATCTCAATATTCTCGTCAATCATTGCATTAGTGAGGATCGTATTTCCTGACGGTAAGCTAACCTCAAGAGACTCAACAGTTCTAATGCTTCTATGACCAATAGCATGATAAAACTTTGCAGACATAAAAGTATGTGTGGCACCAGTGTCAAATAAAGCAAAAGCAGGCACATTAGATATCATAAGCATACCTGACACTGTGCCGGGATTCTCATCTGCGTCCTTTTGGGTCAAAGAATAAATACGAGCCTTTCCTCCAGAACCTTGACCTTTGGCCCTTTGGAGATGACAATTCGAAGCTGCATGCCCTGGCTCCTTGCATCTGTAGCAGACACCTTTTCCATACAAACACTCCCCGCCATGATTCTTACCACACTTCGAGCACTCTGGCTTACTGGTTTGAGGCTTAGGCCCCGACCTTTGATCAACCTTTGCTTGCTTATTAGAGACCATGGCCTTATTTTGGTTTCCATTCCAATGCCTCTTACCGATATTAGGCTTCGTAGACTGTTGTTGATCCAGATTATGGCTAGCCTCAACCTCTTGGGCTCGAAAAACCATCTCGGTATAGGGTAGCACCCCATGACCAGCCATGACGTGACGAATACTCGGGCGTAAACCACTCCGGAACTTAAGGGCCCTCTTCCGGTCTGTATCCACCATGTGCTCCACAAAAAATCTGATTTGGTTGAATTTCCTCTCATATTCTTCAACCGTCATTCCTCCTTGTTCAAGGTTCCAAAACTCTCTCTCCATCTTCTCTCGGTAGTGCTGTGGGTAGTACTGTTCCATCACTATTTTCTTGAACCGATCCCATGTTAATGCAGCACGCTCGGCCGCCGGCCTCAAACGCCAATAGCTTATCCACCAGCGTCCAGCATCCTCCACCATTTGATATTGGCCACAAATAATTCTTTGCGCATCGGTGCATCCAATGAGCTCAAAGGTGCGCTCCAGCGACATGAACCATTCATCAACGAAAGCTGGTCCTTCTCGACCGTTGAATGTGGGTGGAGTGAAACGTCGGAATTGTTGCACAACTTGTGCCTGAGTTGGAGCTGGCACGTTATTGTTGTGGTTATCCTGACCTCCGTCACCACCACCAAGGTTAGCATTCTGACCACCGAGATTATCTGCACCTCGGTTAGCTGGGCGTCCACGTCCACGAGTTGCCATTATCCTAAGGCATACCACACGCAATGATCCTTCAGTACTTACCCAACGAGAGGGAGAAATAAAATGGAGCGTTACACTGCATCTATAGGTTGAGCACCAGAGATTTATAGCAATAATGACTTTCGCATGTCACACATATACTTATGAATTTATTAGAAAACAATTTCATGCCCAAATACTTTATCATAAAATTCTTATGTACAAAATAGACTGAAGATACATCTATATGCATGAATCATGGTTGATCTGGTAAACTGCATTTATCACATAATGAATAATAATAACTTAATATACCTTGGAGTCGACGTGGAGCGGCAGAGGTGGATGATCATAATTGATAAAGAAATATTTGACTACTTGCGAAAATGAAATTTAGTTTAGAAAAAGAAACCATTTTTAACGAGTCTACAGAACCGTAGACCCGCTCTGATACCACTTATGTAGCGACCACTTTTCTAAATATGATTCTTCAAATTTTAAGAAGAATAAATAAAAAAAATACTGCAGCGGAAATACATCTCAAAAGACAAACTTAATAATTTCAAGTAATCTTCTCGAGTCGTTGTTAAAACAAAACATACCTTGACGTAAAAATAAAACAAATTGAACACTTGTTCATAAACATAGTTTGAGAGAAATAACATTAAATGAATAAACATCTAATCATAGACTTGATCATCCCACTCTCAATCGCATGCCACATCGAGCTCCTCAACCTGAAAGGGGTTAAATAGTGGGGTGAGCTTCCAACTTGCTCAGTGTGGGGAGTACGCAATATGTCTACGTTAATTACTAAATATATTAGCAAGTATAAACAACATGACTGATAAATTCTGAAGCCCGTCGACTAGCCCGAAGGCTTTATGCACAATTAAGTGCTTCTGACTGATTTGCACATTTAAGTGCTTCTGACTGATTGCACATTTAAGTGCTTCTGACTGGTTGCACATTTAAGTGCTTCTGACTGATTTCACGTGCACATACGAGACAATATATAAAGCAATTAAAATAAACAAAAGCGTAATAAATCCCCACACCTGGATAAAATTGCAGTTCTGAACTTGAATGTGATGAAATGCTTGACTCGACAATTCTAGGCCCGTAAATTCTTGTTATTATCTACAGGTAATAATAGTTTATTATTAATATAATACTATAATTGAAGATAAAATACAAGGCATAATTTAAATTGAATATTAATATTATTTGATAAAGTCATAGGTTAAAGGCTTGGTCAATAAGGGATTGATTGGGGCTAAATCGAGATTCTAAAAAAAATTGTTGGGGTCAATTAGGAAGGACTAAAAACTGAAGGGAATAATTGCAATTTCCAAAAGTGAGGAATATATAAAAAAAAGAATCCTCCTCTTCTCACTAAAATCGGCCGCCTCCCTCATCTCTCTCGTTACTCCTTGCTGTGATTTGCAGGAAAAAAAATATACATACTCACACACAGCAAACCGCACGGACCACGACAGACAAAACACAAAGCAGCGGCGAGTCCGACTGGATGGGGAAAGAAAAGGGTGGTGGCGATGGGTGGCGCTGAGTTGGGTTGGTCACGGGTTCGGGCTGACGGCGGCGGAAAGGTTGCAGCGGCCGGAATCAACGGAAAAATGTGGCGGTGGCTGGGGATTTCCCGTTTCGGCCGCAATCAAAGGTTGGTTTGTTATTTTTCTGAATTTGATTCTAACAAGTAGGGTTTTTGATATTGAATGATTTTTTTTTTTTTGGATATTTGGTTAGTGAATGTATTGATGTGGTGGATGCGGAGGTGTTTT
This sequence comes from Orobanche coerulescens, assembly GCA_033398695.1. NCBI lineage: Eukaryota > Viridiplantae > Streptophyta > Magnoliopsida > Lamiales > Orobanchaceae > Orobanche > Orobanche coerulescens. The sequence continues at coordinate 18,501,881 of CM065806.1, forward strand.
TCTCCGGGGTCTGATCTCCGATTGAGGGAAAAACGAAAGGCCAAATCTGCTGGAAAAATTTTCAAGCTAGGGCTGTTCACAGTTAAAGGGATTTACGGAGAATAATTCTTACCTGTTGCTTGTGTTCTAGAGTGTAAGAGTTGTGTAATGTTTCTGTGAAATTCAAAGATGACTTTTGCTGTAAATGGGATGTAGTGTGTGATTTTTGCTGTATCGTGAAGTGTAGGTGTTGTAGTGGATTTCTGCAAAGAAATTATGAATTATACATATCTCTCCTTTATATGGTAAATTTTGCAACCACTTCTCTCATGATGCATAACTACTCATGCATGATGCCCACTACTCCACTAAGGTGGTTGATGATGGTGCAGAAAAACTTCCGATCGTGAGTGTGTGTGAGAGAATGATTAAAATGATAATTGGGCTGGTAAAATTATGGGAGTTGGGCTTGGGAATTAATAGTAGTTGATTATTAATTTCACTTGGGCTTGAGAGTTAATATATATTGGGCTGAACATTATAATGGTCGGTTGGCCCAGAATGAATGCATTAAAATTAATTAAAATGGACTTGTGGAATTTTAAGGGTAACGATTTATATCGCTTAAAATTTGACTCGGGCCTAGAAACGACGAGATGAAATAATGAATTAAAATGAGAAATGCAACGAAACGAATCATATGACTTGTCATGAATAATAATGGTATAAATGAATTTGCATGATCATGAAATAAAATGAATTAACGATAAATTATTTGGGCATTAATTTAATAAAATTGAACATGTTTTCTATAATTCACAATAAATGTATTTGCGAAATCGGGGCGTTACATTATACACATCAGGTAACTTGACTTAAGGTAACTTTGAACTCGTCTGATCTGCAGGTAGCCTCGTTAGCATGCGATAACTTTGATTACTAGTGTGCGCTAGCTTTGCAGTTTGTGCGACTTTTTGCGTCTTCGACTTCTTTGTTGTTTTGTTTGCTTCTTTGTTGTTTTCCTTTGTATAGCAACTAATCATCAAAACTCGATTAATGAATATTTGGAATAAAATATTCCAACACACACAAATAATTCTTAGGTAAGCCGAGATGGTACTTCTCTAAGGTATGTCCGCAAGAATTGCCAATGATCCGCTTGAACATAATTTGTCCAGGGTGACCCAAATGGTCATGCCAAATTGTACACAAAGCAGGATCATGCTTCTTCCGTTTCACCACATTCGAGTGGGATTCAATTACACTGATCTTGGTGCAATACAGACCCACTGAAAAATAAGAGAACTCTTCTAATGTGAGTTTCTTGCTCCCAATATTAGATATGATACATAGAGTCTCTTTGTTACCATTACTTCTAGTTTCAATATGGTACCCATTTATGCGTAGATCTTTGAAACTTAGCAAATTTCTCCTTAAATGCTTGAATATAACGCATTCTGCACAATAATTTGGGTGTCATTAGGTAACATGAGGTGTGCTTTTCCATAGCCCTGAATTATATGAGCCGGCCCAGCTATAGTTGACACTTTATGTGTATCAAATACAATTTTAGAGAAAAATTTCCGACTCTTCAAAATTGTATGAGTCGTAGCACTATTCACTAAACACATATCTGTATCATTTTTCTCCATGTGTCCATCCATACCTTTATCATAAAATAAGATTCCATTACCACAAAACATAAATAAATTCAAATAATTAACTAGAAAAATATTCATAAGCATGTTCAAAGATTCATAACTTGCTAAAACAAAACCGAGTCTCATGGCCTAGACTTTTCATGATAATAACTCATGCAAACATAAATTTTGCAAGATTTAAAACATACTAACAAATTAAACTAAGATGGAGATAAAAAGAAATTATTCCAGTTCAGAGTATTTCTTAAAGTTCCTTTCACGATATTGTTGCTGTAAAAGTACATTATTTGCGTGAAAGGTGGAGAGGGTCTTCTCAATTAACTGGTGCTCAGTTACTTTTTCTCCACAAAGTCTCAAGCGAGAAACAATATTGAACAAGGCATAATTGTACTCCTTTACAGTTTTGAAATCCTGATATCGCAGGTTTAACCAATCAGTAGTAGCTTGGGGATGGATGAGCATAGTCTGGTGATCAAATCTGTCTCTTAACGATATCCATAGATTTTATAGATCTTTTTCACAAAGATATTCTGCCTTCAAATCATCATGGATATGGTGGCGCAGAAAAATTAGGGCTTTCGTCTTATCTTCAGAAGCTACTAAACTTTCTTCGTTGATAGCATGATCAAGTTTGTTTGACTGAAGATGCAATTTTGCTTCCAATCTCCATGTAATATAATTATCCCCGCTCACATCAAGAGCTTTGATGCAAGGTTCGACATTTGTCAAGAACTTATATTGGAGGCTTATAATTAAGAAATTCACTACAATGTGAAGCATTATCAAATTACATATACAACAATATAATTATTACTTATGCCTCAATATATCGCATATACAACAATGCGACTTATACACTCGAAATTGCACCATCAATCCCATGTACCACAATGTAATTTATAGACCCACACATACATCAGTCTGTTCGATTGAACCACATATACAACAATGTGTTCATAATCACACATACAACAGTGTGATTTAGTCACATATACGACTATGTGATTAAACATTCTTCGAAACCATAAATACGACAATATGGTCTATATCACGTATACAATAACCTGAAAACTAAAATATTATAAAACGGACTCAATAACCATTACAGATTTAAAAAAAATTATGGCTTTGATTATATTTTTAATTACTGAAAAGTTATTATAGAAGAAAAATTTCAATTTTATTAATACTGAATTAATTGAACAAGAGTTTGCGAAAATCCAAATTAAAATCAAGTTAGAGCATCTCTATAATTAAAATCTTTTAAAGGGTAAACAAATAGGAAGGTTTTGCCGTGGTAAAGGAAATCAATCCTTTTTTTTCCTCAAAAAAGTAGCATATGTGCAAATCTTGTTAGTGGGCATTATTTCAAAGCAATTAGGAATTCAACAAACCTTCAGTTATGCATATTCATTAAGATTTTGCATATTGTAGAACAGAAGCAGGGCATAAAAAATCAATTGTTGACATTCCTATTGGCCGAAAAAGACTCGGGCGCGGCGGTGCAGCAGCTCGGTGTTGGATGAGGTCGAATCTTCAAATTTCCTCGTAAAAATATGCTTCTGTTCGGCGACAGATTCAGTAAGCAATATTATACAAAATCCAATCTCCACATTTGAATATATAAATATTTTAAGTTGGGAAGTTGCTGTCAAAATTTCAGGCTGATCCGACGATTTACGAAGCAGGAAAACACAATTTTCACGTGGCCTCACAGTACAGAAAATCTGGTCGCTTTTTTTTTTAAATGTAAATTCTCGTATATTACAACTGGGGGTGATGGTCTTTTTTATAGAGTACAATAGTTTGGAGTCCAAGCAATATAATACCCAAGTTAGGGTTACTATAATATCCACGACTTTTATATTTATAAAAGTTTCTTTTTTTGTGTGTTTTTTTTTTTTCCTTTGTCCAACCAACAAAAAACGGTTCCGGGTCTGTCAAAAACCGGGCCGGACCGGTTCGATAACAGCCCTACCAGCAACCAACAAAAAAAAAAAAAAAAACAGCATTGACGCCACGGGAAGTCGCCGCTATTCCCTATCACATCATCGTCGAACCGGATATATATATATATATACACATACATAGCCTCGCGTCTTCTTCAGTTCAACCCTAGCAACACCAGCAACCCTAGCGATGTAAGTATCAGATGGAAATTTTCTGTATCTATATTGCCTTCATCTTCTTCCCTTTTGGTTTATTTTGATAGCTATTAGTATGAAACCCATATGATTCTCATTCGCACCTTCCACACCAGCCCCTTATGAAAGGCTTTCTTGTCAGCAAACACGGATTCTCTTTTTGTCGGAGAGGCACCCATCCTCGTAAAGGCTGTGGTATCTATCGAACTATCTTTCTCACCGTGGCTCGAGCAATCCGATTCAAGGGAATCTTCAATCGAGGCGTTAAGGTCGTTTAGATTCCTATTTCATTGAACCAAAAGGCATCTTCAAAAGACCCAAATCGTCGGAAGGTTTGATTCCTCACATCAAAGGCGTAACGAATACGGGGAGGCCACAAGCAGCCCGAGAGCATGGAAGTGCGTTGTGAGCACGGGTGTGTTTGCGCAGGCAAAAGGGAAAGGGCTTTTTCAGCTGGTGTGTCTGATACATAAAGGGAATAATTGAGTGTAAAAAAGAGCAAAAATAAAACTTCTTGCAGCGGTGGAAGCGCTGTGCCCATCTTATACCAACTATCCATATGAATATATGATATCCGAACCACAAAAAGAGCAACAAAGATCGGTGCATACATCATCCTACAAATTATAATTACACGTACTCATGTAAAAAATATTAAGTGTCTAATATTTTTTTTATAGATGGGAAAGTTGTTCATGGATCCACTTTCTTTCGGTATCTTGGATCTATTATCCAAAAGGATGGAGAGCTAGATGGCGATGTGGCTCACAGAATAAAGGCAGGGTGGTTGAAGTGGAAGAGTGTCACAGGGGTTTTATGTGATCGCGCCTCGTAGATTAAAGGGTAAATTTTACCGCACGGCAATTAGGCTGCTTATTGTTATATGGCAGTGTTGGGTCGTAAAGCAGTGTCACGCGTTCAAAAGATGAATGTGGCGAGAGATCGTATCTTCACGATGGATGTGTGGTCATACAAAAAGGATCGGCTCGAAATGAGGTGATCGGAGAGAAGGTAAGAGTTGCGTCATAGAAGACAGATGATGGAGAATCGATTACGATGGTTTGGTCGTATGAGAAGAAGACCTATTGATGCCCAGGTGAGGAGGCTAGAAAGTTGGGAAGCAGTAATGTTGTGAAAGGTAGAGGAAGACAAGAAAACTTGGATAAAGATGATTGAAAATGATATGCGGTTTCTTGGAATTGGAGAAAGTATGGCGATGGAGAGGCAAATGTGGCGGGAAAGAATATGGATGGTGGTTGGAGTCTGATTTTTTTTTTTTTTTTTTAATTCCTATTTTCTTTTATTTCATGTTATCTTTTTTTCTTTTTTTCTTTTTTTTTTTTCATTCATTCTCTTTTTTATTTGTTTTTTTCTCTACTTTTTCCCTCTTTTTTTCCTTTTATGTTATTTATGTAACGATTATTGACGGTTTCAAAGTTTGATTCATGTTAGCCGACCCCAAATCATTTTGGGACTAAGGCTTAGATGTTGTTGTTGTTGTTGTTGTTGTTGTTCTGTCAAAATAATAATCAATTGTCTATCAACTTAATTTGTTTATTTTTTTTCGTAGGGACAAATATGAAAAGGCAGATATCAATGATATCTTAAACAAATTCAAAAGAAATGGAGGCAAACGGAACAGGCACGAAGAATTTTATGCTTCTTCGACTTTGAAGGTAATTTACATTATGGTGTTATCTTGATTCTTATCGTGTTTCCTCATGCATATGTAAATGGAATAGTTTTTGCAACTTGACTGCTCAATCTAGAGAATATTAGGTTGCTGATGTATATTTAAAACTGGTTTTTATCATGTTAGTTTTTTGTTATGGTAAAACAAGTATGTAGATAAGCAAAAAAAAGGGGGCGGGGGTCAACAAGTCGGATTAAGTTTTTTTATCATGTTACTTCAGACCTCTCGTGTTGGATTAAGTGTTTTTTCCCTTCTCTCTCATTTTATTGACTACTTCGGTGCCATGTAAGCTTTATCAGGATTTCGGACATTCTAGTATGCAAGTCTTTGGACAATTGTTGCGAAAATTGCAGCAAAAGAAATACTTCCTGCAATCCTTTTTGAAAATTTGAGTAGATAATGTTAGGTAATTTGTCAGCTTGAATTTACTGGACAAATCGTTGATGTAAATCACATATAGTTTATTTAGTGGTAACTTTTCATTGTTGTGTCAAATATTATGTTGTCTTAAGAATTGCATGTTTGTAGATAAATTGTGAAATATTATGTTGTCTTAATAGTTGTTTTAACTTTTTAGTTTTTAAAAAGTGATGCATACCACCAGCTGATGCACATTTCCAGATTTTAAAAAGTGATTTTCATATTCATAGCAATAGTTGTTAGTTGTAATATGAAGCACAAAAGTGATTTTCACATAATCTAATCTCATCCGTAGCTTAAAAAGTGATTTTCATATTCCTATAAAGTGATTCTTACCTAAAAAGGTAATTTTCAGATTAGTACAAAAGTGATTTCAGACCTATAGCAATAGTTGTTTGTACTTGTAAGTCAAATAGGCACTAGTTTGATCGCTTCAGTTGGAATTTTATGTTTTAGTTTGTTTCTGCATAATTTTAAATGCTGAAAATCATGTTGTCTAATCAAATTGATTAGTTAACATGTATGTTGCCAACGGGATTTTTTGGCCATATCTCCACGTCTAAGATCATACGACACTACAATCGTAGATAAAAAGTCTTTTACTAGTCATTGTGAGAAGACTCTTGTCAAGGTACTGCAAGACAATATACCAAAAATATTGGCCGATTGTGTACCAAAAATAGTCGAAGATACTATCCGGTCCATTGTCCCCACTTTGTTGTCTCCAAGTTTCGATATGTATAAGACACCATCTCCAATTGTTAAAACATCATCAATTATGAGACGTCAAACCCCAAGCCGCCCTACTCCAACAGCGAACAAAAATAAATGGGCAAAGGAATTGCAGTACGAGCATAAAAAGAGTCCCGCATCTCAGATGTGGCGGTACTAAACCCAACATCTGGATCACACCTAACATGAGTTGTGGAGTCATCCTCAGATTCTACCAATGTTGGGGGTTCATTGAGATGCGGCACTCTTTTTATGCTCGTACTGCAATTCCTTTATCCGTTTATTTTTGTTCGCTGTTGGAGTGGAGCGGCTTGGGGTTTGGCCTCTCATAGTTGATGATGTTTTGACAATTGGAGATGGTGTCTTATACATATCGAAACTTGGAGACTGCGGGGATAATGGACCGGATAGTATCTTTGACTATTTTTGGTACACAATCGGCCAATATTTTTGGTATATTGTCTTGCAGTATTGACAAGAGTCTCCTCACAATGACTAGTAGAAGACTCTTTATCTACGATTGTAGTGTCGTATGATCTTAGACGTGGAGATATGGCCAAAAAATCCTGTTGGCAACATATGTATTAACTAATCAATTTTATTAGACGATATGATTTTCATCATTTAAAGTTATGCAGAAACAAACTAGAACATAAAATTCCAACTGAAGCGATCAAACTAGTGCCTATTTGACTTACAAGTACAAACAACTATTGCTATAGGTCTGAAATCACTTGTACTAATCTGAAAATTACCTTTTTAGGTAAGAATCACTTTATATGAATATGAAAATCACTTTTTAAGCTATGGTTGAGATTAGATTATGTGAAAATCACTTTTGTGATTCATATTACAACTAACAACTATTGCTATGAATATGAAAATCACTTTTACAAATCTGAAAATGTGCATCAGCTGGAGGTATGCATCACTTTTTAGAAATTGAAAAGTTAAGACAACATAATATTTCACAATTTATCTACAAACATGCAATTCTTAAGACAACATAATATTTGACACAGCAATGAAAAATTACCACTAAATAAACTATATGTGATTTACATCAATGATTTGTCCAATAAATTCAAGCCGACAAATTACCTAACATTATCTACTCAAATTTTCAAAAGGGATTGTAGGAAGTATTTCTTTTGCTGCAATTTTTGCAACAATTGTCCAAAGACTTGCATACTAGAATGTCCGAAATCCTGGTAAAACTTCCATGGCACCGGAGTAGTCAATAAAATGAGAGAGAAGGGGAAAAAAACTTAATCCAACACGAGCGGTCTGAAGTAACATGATAAAAAAAACTTAATCCGACTTGCTGTTACCCCCCCCCCCCCCCTCCCCCCCTTTTTTTTGCTTATCTACATACTTGTTTTACCATAACAAAAAACTAACATGATAAAAATCAGTTTTAATTATACATCAGCAACCTAATATTCTCTAGATTGAGCAGTCAAGTTGCAAAAACTATTCCATTTACATATGCATGAGGAAACACGATAAGGATTAAGATAACACCATAATGTAAATTACCTTCAAAGTCGAAGAAGCATAAAATTCTTCGTGCCTGTTCCGTTTGCCTCCATTTCTTTTGAGGTTGTTTAAGATATCATTGATATCTGTCTTATCATGCTTGTCCTACGAAAAAAAACAAATTAAGTTGATAGACAATTGATTATTATTTTGACAGAAACTATAAAAAAATATTAGACACTTAATATGTTTTACATGAGTACATGTAATTATAATTTGTAGGATGATGTATGCACAATAGGAGCCGAATTTTCCATCTTTGTTGCTCTTTTTGTGGTTTGGATATCATATGGATAGTTGGTATAAGATCAGTGGGCACATCTTCTACCGCCTTCATACAAGAAGTTTTATTTTTGCTCTTTTTTACACTCGAGTATTCCCTTTATGTATCAGACACACTTTCATACTAATATCTATCAAAATAAACCAAAAGGGAAGAAGATGAAGGCGATATAGATACAAAAACTTTCCCTCTGATACTTGCATCTCTAGAGTTGCTGGTGTTGCTAGGATTGTTTGGGAAGAACTGAAGAATATGGAGGCTGTGTGTGTGTGTGTATATATATATATATATATATATATATCCGGTTCGATGATGATGTGATATTGATATTTTTGGCAGATTAACTCAAATCCCGATTTTGGAGGAGATCTTGCAATTTTACAGGGAATAGCGGCGACTTCCCGTAGTAGTGGCGTCTATGCTGTTTTTTTGCGGGGATTGCTGGTTGGACAAAGAAAAAAAGAACCCTTCCCCTAGTAATGGGATTTACAAATATAAGAATTAAAATTTCATGTGCTTTATTAATTTTCGACAAAGTAGAATGAATAAATCAATGAGATAAATCATCGAATCTATTAATTGTGAAATTGTGTTAAATTAATCGGCAAGATAAATCATCGAATTAATCTAAATTTGATAGAAAACGCCATGTTAGATTAATTGGAAAGACAAATTATAGAATTGGTCTAACTTTTGATAGAACTTAAGATTGTATGTCGTTTTAGATTAATCGGCAAGATAAATCATCGAATTGATCTAAATTTGATAGAATACACCATGTTAGTTAATCTGAAAGACAAATTATCGAAATAGTAAATTTTGGTAGAATTAATTGATTACACGTCGTGTTAGACTAATCGACATGATAAATCACCGAATTTATCTAAATTTTGATGGAATTGAATGATTAAATATCGTGTTAGATTAACTGACAAGATAAAATATTGAATTCGCCTAAAAATTTTGATACAATTAAATGGTTAAACGTCATGTTAGACAACAGACACAATAAATCATCGAATTGATCTAAATATTGATGAAATTGAATGATTACGTGCCGTATTAGATTAATCGGAAAGAGAAATCATTGACTTGATCTGAATCTTGATAGAATTGAATGATCAAATGTCGTGTTGGATTAATTGACAAATATAATATTGAATTCGTCTAAATTTTGATGGAATTGAATGATAATGCCTCTGTTAGAGTAATCTGAAAGATAAGTCATCGAATTGCTCTAAATATTGATGAAATTGAATGATTATGCATCGTATTTGATTATTCGGCAAGATAAATGTTGGGATTCGGTGCCTAAATCGAAGGCATAACGGAAGTGGCAAAACGAAAATTAATTCGATCTGAATCCCTACGAGGATCGATCGAGCTACGTATATACGAATATAGAAACGAAATCACAAGAGATATAAAAACTCACTCTTGTAGTCCTTTGATTAAATGGATTCCTTCTCTTGAGCTATTCCCCAAGCTTTGCTTGATCTCTACGTATCCAATCCGCTCCAAGCTCTTGGATGATCCAACGTCGAAAAGACAACGTCTCTACTTGTCACGCGCCGGAGAAACGACCGGAACGACTAAACCTCGTTATCCTCCAAGGATACGGCTAGAACAAGATTATAGGAGCTTGAATATAAAGATTATTACACTCTAAGTGTTAATCTATTTTTCTCTATTTTTCTCTCAATATTTCTCTAAGAAAATTGAAGAAAAGAATGAAGAAGATGAAGATGAAGTTGAAGACCATGAAATGAACTCTAAGTTCTTTTTTTCTCTCTCCTTCCTCTATCTCACGTTGGAAATGAATTGGGTGTGAGAGTGACGAAGTCTTCTCATCTTATTCAACTTTCCACTCACATGTACAACTCATGCACATGAGGAATCAAGCCCCACCGTGTCTTTTTCAATCATATAAAATGGAAACAAAAGACAAGGGGAAATAAGGTGGAAAGGGGGGGCGGCCATGATGATTAAACGGACGAGTTCAGTTCATTTCGGACTCCCGAGAGTCCAAACAGATAAACTCCGATTCCGTTTCGATGTATTTATATCGATTAATTAATCCAATTAATTAAACATATCAAATACAAAATAACATAATTAATTTCTCCAAGAAATAATTATATTCAAGAATTAAATTAATCACCCAGTAATTTATTTAATTCATTAGGCCGTAAATCAATTTATCCAATAAATCGATTTAAACATCCAATGTCCCAAATTTAGATATCCAATATCTAATATTCATAATGAGATAATAAGCTCGATTCATTCCGTCGTTAATCCCATTGCGCGACTCGGTAGGTCCGTCTCAGTCAGCGATGGGAGGAACCAAAGAGTAGTAGCACCACCTAGCCAGCCTGGCGGCCTAACTGTACCCCAACTGAGAACGAATGATGGGATCATTCAAGAACCATTCTGTCGTGAATACCAGTATATGTATAAACCCTTCTTTCAAATGTCCCGATCAAGTTATTGTAATACCCGGTTGAAATTCATGTCATTTCAAATCTCCTCATTGTTCAAATTGTGTTTTGTTGGGCGAACCCTTGTAATTATTGCTTGGAACCACCGTTTTGGGATTTCCGTACTTCCATTTCGTGTTATTATTTCCCAGATATTGAGTCCTATTGCTTTTATCCTCTTCCCGAGTCTTTTTACTTCATTTTAGGACCCAAGGGGGGTGTGGGCCGCGGCACAAGGAGTGTGCACCGCGGCACACACATTTTTCAGTTTTTGGCCGAATAGACTGTACTGTGTGCCGCGGCACATGTCGGCCGGGCCGCGGCACACTGCCGAGTCACTTCCGCGGCACACCCGTCCGGGCCGCGGTACACTCGTGTTGCATTTTTCGGCCAAACCCTCCTGTACCTTGTGCCGCGGCACATGCCGGAAGGGCCGCGGCACACTGCCGAGACACTGCCGCGGCACACTCGGCCAGGCCGCGGCACACTGCCGACCACTGGGCGCAGTTTTGGCCCTGTGCCGCGGCACACAGGGCAGTCAACCCTATAATTGCGTTTTCCTGAGCGTATTCAGCTCATTTCTGCCATTTTTTTCACCTTCATGCGAGAGAGGGAGCTTGAGGGGAGAAATCTTCTTCATCAATCACTTGAGTATTCATTTTTCATCATTTTCTTTCGATTTTGTATTGAGTAATGATGTTTTGGGTGTTAAGATCATGTTGTATGAAGTGATATACGCATGATTATGGGCATGTTTGATTATTCATTGGATTATTGAAGGATTATTCAAGAATTGTGTTGGATTTTGGGGTTTTTCGTAAATTCGTCCGATTTATCCGATTTGAAGCTTGAGAACCTTGAGATTATGATGTATCTATACCGTATGCATGCTTTTCCTACGATTTTACGGATTTGATTGTGCCGTTTCCGGACTCTTGGGAGTTTGATCTATTTTCCAACCTCTAGTTATTTATCCGTGTATTTTCATAAATCGTAGACGGGTTTCGGGAATTTCTTCGTGTAATTTGAGTATGAATAATTGATTATCATATTCCTTGCGAATCGTTTAGGTGCCGGAAGCGCGTTCTTGGACCTACCGAACTCATACCGTTTTTCCGTCCGATTTCTCGATGTCTCAAAGGCAAGTATATATTTATGATTGTACGTTCTCGACTTTGAAAGTAAGATATATTGATGGCATGATATGAACGAACCACTTTGGGGCGGGCTGATAGGTCCCCTAAGGGTTCCGTAGCCTCTGGTGCGGTTCCACGGTATTCATACATGTATTGATGACGGATGATATGAACGAACCACTTTGGGGCGGGCCGACAGGTCCCCTAAGGGTTCCGTAACCTCTGGTGCGGTTCCACGGTATTCATATATCTATTGATGCGATGCTATGAGATTTAGTTATTCCGGAATACTAGTCTTGAATTAATGAATTGACGGTTACATTTACTTTATTGTCGAGGAGTACTGTGTTTCATACTTGATTTACTTGCACTAGCTATTCGACGGCTAACCCCTTTATGGGGGAAATACTTTTTATGTATTTCAGGTTCCAGGAGAGCGGACAGGCAGGTATCGGGTCGGCATGAAGATGGTGGGTAAGTGTGATACTGTGTCTTTCCTCCGGTTATGTTTTGAGTTTTCCATTCAGTGTTGTTGTACTGGAATGGTTATTGAATACTCGAGTATTGTTTTCCATTTTCCTTGATGTTCCGGCCTGTGTTTGCCGAGGTATTGATTTGTGTTGTGATGTCTTTGGATACATTGGTTATGTTTTGAATACCCTCTGTATTATTCTTCATGCCACTCTATGTAGACCTTCTCGGTCAAAAATCTATAGTTCTGCATACGTTTAGCCTTGTAGGTCCCACGGAGGGGCTTACGGCGCTGTAATATTCCCTGAATAACTTGGGGGTGTTACAGAACATGGTATCAGAGCTTAGGTCTATGGATACCTAGGCTGTCGGTCTTTTGGGTCGATCGAGTCGTTATTTGTCCGCAGTATCACTACTCTGCCATCATCACAGTGCGACCGGTACTTGTAAGACCTCTTACTCTTCTGGTATTTCCTTTTTCGTTATGCTTCTTTTTATTGGTATTCTTGAGAATCGATCACCTTAATGACGTGCGATTGAACTGTACTTACGTGCCTTATGTGTTCTTCAGTATGTCAGCTGGTAGGGGCCGTGGCCGTGGCCGTGGACGAGGAAGAGGTCGTGGTGCGGCCGTTTCCATCAGTTCAGTTGCGGGGTCGACCAACCCCAGTTTGTCGAACTCGGTGCATCCTGACACCGAAAGTCAGCACGACCAGTCGAACGGCCAGGGGAACAACGCTGACGTTGGAGTTGCGAATGCACTTCAACAATTGGCTACTCAGATGACCATTTTAGCCCAAACTGTTTAGCTGAATAATCCGAACCCAAACACGGATGCCTTGCTTCAGAATGTAATCCGTATGCACCCTCCACAGTTTTGCGGTGCCACAGACCCGTTAAGCTGGGAAGATTGGCTAGCGGAATTGGAAAAGATTTTCGAGGCCGTTGATTGCCCCGAAGTGAGGAAAGTACCGATTGCTTAGTATTTCCTCACTAAGGAGGCCGCTACCTGGTGGAAGGTCATCAAGCCACAGGATCGTATTGCCACGTGGGATGAATTTAAGGAGCTTTTGGAGGCCGAGTTTTGTCCTTGGCCGGTGCGAGAGGGCCGAATCCGAGCCTTTTTCGAGGCTAAACCACAAGATATTCCCGTTTCGCAGGCGATCGTGGAGTACAACCAACAATTGATCCATGTGAAGGATCAAGTGCGTAACGAGCGTGATAAGATCCGCTATTTTGATATGGAGATGAATTTGGACTTACGGCGGTACATGGCCGGATTTGCTTGTACCACACTGAAAGAGTATCAGGACAGAGCTTTAGCCCACGATATGTTGAGCCCCGACAACGATACCGTTGAAGAACCGAAGAAGCATAAAGTCGTGGGAAATTTTTCTGGCTCTAAGGGTGGCAACTTTCAGAGGTCACAGACGACTAATCGTTCTGCCGGACAGTCATCACGTTCTAATAAAGGAAAGAGGGGTTACCATCCTACTCCGGGTACCACAAATCGCACAGTGACTTGCTATAATTGTGGTCGTCCAGGCCACGTTAATTCAGAATGCAACTTTCCACCATTGAAGTGTCACACGTGTGGACAGATGAGACATAGAGCGACTTATTGTTCCGAGCCGAATCAGACTTTGGACACTCGGGCTTCTGCCCCAGCACCACTTGATCAAGGTATAAATCAGCGACAAACTATTGGTCAACCTCAGTAGAATTTCGGCAGGGGACGGGGACGGGGTCAGAACGCTGGAGGGGGAAACTCTAGCGTCGGTTCGGTACAACCACGGGTTTATGAGATGCGTCGAACAGACGAACCCGACGCGGCGGTGGCTTCAGGTACCATTTATATTTTATCGTATCCAGTGCGTGTACTTTTTGATTCGGGTGCTACACATTCTTTTATTTCTTTGGAGTGTGTACGCCATTTGAATATAACTTGTTTGACTGCTTGCAATCCCTTCATCGTGAAACTGCCTAGCGGGGATAGAATTGTGGGGAACCGGGAGATTAGAGATTTTTCGGTGATTATATCCGGTATGGAATGGTTATCGAATCTGATTGTAGTTGATATGGAAGACGAAGATGTGATCCTCGGCGAGGATTGGCTTGATAGTCACCAAGCGATTATGTATTACCGTACCAAGGTTATCACCATGATCACTAAAGACGGATCTGAGTACTCATTTTTGGGACGTAAGTCGGGCCAATCCAAATTACTTATCAGTGCCATGAAGGCCGTAAAACTTTTGAATAAAGGTTGTACGGGCTATTGGTGTTATGCCTTGAAAACGGAAGGAAATGAAGTCGATTTCTCTTCGAGTCCGGTTGTTAATGAGTATCCCGATGTTTTTCCGGATGACCTCCCGGGATTACCGCCAGATCGAGAGATAGAATTTACCGTGGATTTAGAGCCAGATGCGGCTCCGATTTCTAGAACACCTTATCGGATGGCACCTTCCGAGATGCATGAATTGAAGACTCAATTGGGAGAACTTCTGGAAAAAGGGTACATCAGACCGAGCGCTTCGCCTTGGGGCGCGCCTATTCTTTTCGTGAGGAAGAAGGATGGTTCACTACATTTGTGCATCGACTACCGTGAGCTGAACAAAGTAACCATCAAGAACAAATATCCTTTGCCTCGTATAGACAATTTATTTGATCAATTGCAAGGGGCTGCGGTTTTCTCGAAGATTGATTTAAGATCCGGGTATTATCAACTCAGGGTGAGGGAGTCCGACGTTCCGAAGACGGCGTTTCGGACGAGATATGGGCATTATGAATTTGTGGTTATGCCTTTTGGGTTGACTAATGCGTCGGCAGTATTCATGCAGTTAATGAATAAGATATTCATCGAGTACCTCGACCGGTGTGTAGTCGTATTTATTGACGATATCTTGATCTATTCTCGAGATGAGGAGGAACATGCCCGACACTTGCATTTGATTTTGGACATTTTGAGAACCGAGCACCTCTATGCAAAATTCTCGAAATGTGAATTTTGGTTGGAAGAAGTTATGTTTCTCGGTCATGAGATTTCGGCTGAAGGGGTTCGTGTAGACCCACAGAAGATTGAGGCAGTGCTAGATTGGGCACCGCCTAAAAATGTTAAGGAAGTTCGTAGCTTTTTGGGCCTTGCTGGGTATTACCGCCGGTTTGTCGAGGGGTTCTCGAAACTCGCTCGGCCGCTTACGAAATTACTCCAGAAGACCGAAAAGTTTATTTGGACGGATGATAGACAACAGAGGTTCGAATGAACTGAAGAGACGATTGACTTCAGCGCCGATTTTAACTTTACCACATGGTAGCGAGGGCCTTGCAGTTTATAGTGACGCTTCGGGTCAAGGCCTGGGCTGTGTACTTATGCAGCATGATAAGACGATAGCTTTTGCGTCACGACAATTAAAGCCTTATGAGATGAATTATTCTACTCAGGATTTAGAGTTGGCCGCAATTGTCTTCGCACTCAAGATTTGGCGGCATTATTTTTATAGTTCACCGTGTCAGATTTATACCGATCACAAGAGCCTGAAGTATATTTTCAGTCAGAAGGAGCTGAATATGAGACAGAGACATTGGTTAGAGTTGATAAAGGATTATGATTTGGAAATTCTTTACCACCCCGGAAAATCCAATGTCGTTGCGGATGCTTTGAGCCGCAAATCGGCATCTCTTCAAATGCTCGAGGTTCTTACATCTCAGACGAAAATTCATCAGGATTTAATTGAGCAAGGGATAGAAGTTTGGCTTCAACGAGTACAGGGACAGTTGTGTATCCTCGAAATTACTTCGTCCTTGGTTGACGATATCAAAGGGAAGCAGTGGAGTGACCCGATGATTTCCCAACTGAAGGAAGATGTAATTAAAGGAAAAGCTCCTGGATTTATGGTTCACGAGGATAGTATTCTGAGATTTCAGGGCAGACTTTGTGTTCCGAACGATTTAGAGTTGAGGCAGAGAATTCTCCGAGAAGCTCATGCTACGCCTTACTCAATCCATCCCGGGACGAGTAAGATGTACAAAGATTTGAAGCGCAATTTTTGGTGGAATAACATGAAGAAGGATGTTACGGAGTTTGTACTACGGTGCTTGACGTGTCAACAAGTCAAGATCGAACATCAACGACCAGCGGGGTTGTTGAAACCGCTTCCCATTCCCGAGTGGAAGTGGGAAGACATCTCTATGGATTTCATCACTGGCATGCCAAGAACTCGGGCCGGAATGAATATGATTTGGGTAATTGTCGATCGGTTGACCAAGTCTGCACACTTCTTGGGTATTAAGGATACTTGGGGACCGGATAGACTGGCTCGAACCTTTATTGCTGAGATCGTGAGGTTACACGGTGCCCCCAAGACCATTGTTTCTGATCGAGACGGTCGTTTCGTATCGCATTTTTGGCAGGCCATTCATCAGGCTTTGGGTACTGAGTTGAGATTGAGCACTTCCTTTCATCCTCAGTCGGACGGTCAGACAGAGAGGACGATTCAGACGTTGGAAGATATGCTGCGGGCTTGTGCCTTAGATTGGAGTAATGATTAGGAGCTTCACTTACCGTTGATCGAGTTTGCTTACAATAATAGTTGGCATGCGTTGATCAAAATGGCACCCTTCGAGGCACTCTATGGTAGGCGATGTAGGTCGTCATTATGTTGGGACGAGGCTTCTGAGCTAGTTGGGACAGAACCGGATATGTTAATGGAGACTAAGGAAAAGATTTTTATTATCCGGGACCGATTGCTGGCTGCCCAGAGTCGTCAGATATCTTATGCTGATACTCGTCGTCGACCCTTGGAGTTTGAGGTGGGGGATCATGTCTTGCTCAAGGTGTCGCCGACCAGAGGAGTTTTCCGCTTCGGGAAAAAGGGGAAACTTAGTCCAAGGTATATCGGACCCTTCGAGATTTTGGACAGAGTTGGAGATTTAGCTTATCGCTTGGCGTTGCCTCCAGCTTTGAGTCACGTCTACAGTGTTTTTCATGTGTCTCAGTTGATAAAGTACGTACCGGATCCGAGCCACATTATCGACTACAGTGAGATTGACGTAGCCGAGGATATTACCTTTCCCGAGAAACCCGTGAAGATCTTTGAGCGTCGCGAGAAACAACTTCGGCATAAGACCATTCCACTGGTTAAAGTGCAATGGTCGAGGCATGGAGTCGAGGAGGCGACTTGGGAGACGGAAGAGAAGATGCGGGTGGAATATCCCGAACTATTTATTTCTTAAGTTTCGGGACGAAACTTCTTTTTAGAGGGGGAGAATGTAATACCCAGTTGAAATTCATGTCATTTCAAATCTCCTCATTGTTCAAATTGTGTTTTGTTGGGCGAACCCTTGTAATTATTGCTTGGAACCACCGTTTTGGGATTTCCGTACTTCCATTTCGTGTTATTGTTTCCCAGATATTGAGTCCTATTGCTTTTATCCTCTTCCCGAGTCTTTTTTCTTGATTTTAGGACCCAAGGGGGGTGTGGGCCGCGGCACAAGGAGTGTGCGCCACGGCACACACATTTTTCAGTTTTTGGCCGAGTAGACTGTACTGTGTGCCGCCGCACATGTCGGCCGGGCCGCGGCACACTGTCAAGTCACTGCCGCGGCACAACCGTCCAGGCCGCGGCACACTCATGTTGCATTTTTCGGCCAAACCCTCTTGTACCTTGTGCCGCGGCACATGCCGGAAGGGCCGCGACACACTCGGCCGGGCCGCGGCACACTGCCGACCACTGGGCGCAGTTTTGGCCCTGTGCCGCGGCACACTTCAGCTGAGCCGCGGCACACAGGGCAGTCAACCCTATAATTGCGTTTTCCTGAGCATATTCAGCTCATTTCTGCCATTTTTTTCACCTTCATGCGAGAGAGGGAGCTTGAGGGGAGAAATCTTCTTCATCAATCACTTGAGTATTCATTTTTCATCATTTTCTTTCGATCGTGAAGCCCGGATCATTGATCTATCGCGTATTCTTCGGATCATAGTGCTTGGATCTTCAAGAGGTAATTTCTTCAACATCTTGGATTTCGATTTTGTATTGAGTAATGATGTTTTGGGTGTTAAGATCATGTTGTATGAAGTGATATATGCATGATTATGGGCATGTTTGATTATTCATTGGATTATTGAAGGATTATTCAAGAACACTTTGAATATTGTGTTGGATTTTGGGGGTTTTCGTAAATTCGTCCGATTTATCCGATTTGAAGCTTGAGAACCTTGAGATTATGATGTATCTATACCGTATGCATGCTTTTCCTACGATTTTACGGATTTGATTGTGTCGTTTCCGGACTCTTGGGAGTTTGAGCGATTTTCCAACCTCTAGTTATTTATCCGTGTATTTTCATAAATCGTAGACGGGTTTCGGGAATTTCTTCGTGTAATTTGAGTATGAATAATTGATTATCATATTCCATGCAAATCGTTTAGGTGCCGGAAGCACGTTCTTGGACCTACCGAACTCATACCGTTTTTTCGTTCAATTTCTCGATGTCTCAAAGGCAAGTATATATTTATGATTGTACGTTCTCGACTTTGAAAGTAAGATATATTGATGGCATGATATGAACGAACCACTTTGGGGCGGGCCGATAGGTCCCCTAAGGGTTCCGTAGCCTCTGGTGCGGTTCCACGGTATTCATACATGTATTGATGACGGATGATATGAACGAACCACTTTGGGGCGGGCCGATGTGTCCCTAAGGGTTCCGTAACCTCTGGTGCGGTTCCACGGTATTCATATATCTATTGATGCGATGCTATGAGATTTAGTTATTCCGGAATACTAGTCTTGAATTAATGAATTGACGGTTACATTTACTTTATTGTCGAGGAGTACTGTGTTTCATACTTGATTTACTTGCACTAGCTATTCGACGGCTAACCCCTTTATGGGGGAAATACTTTTTATGTATTTCAGGTTCCAGGAGAGCGGACAGGCAGGTATCGGGTTGGCATGAAGATGGTGGGTAAGTGTGATACTGTGTCTTTCCTCCGGTTATGTTTTCAGTTTTCCATTCAGTGTTGTTGTACTGGATTGATTATTGAATACTCGAGTATTGTTTTCCATTTTCCTTGATGTTCCGGCCTGCGTTTGCCGAGGTATTGATTTGTGTTGTGATGTCTTTGGATACATTGGTTATGTTTTGAATACCCTCTGTATTATTCTTCATTCCATTGTATGTAGACCTTCTCGGTCAAAAATCTATAGTTCCGCATATGTTTAGCCTTGTAGGTCCCACGGAGGGGCTTACGGCGCTGTAATATTCCCTGAATAACTTGGGGGTGTTACAGTTATAGGGTCACGGTCAGTCAAACCCTATTTGTACTTGACGCTATGCATGCGTTAATGCAAATCGAGATCATCGAGCTCTCGTGTATCTAATACAGCTATCTCCAATGATTTGGCCAAAGACTTATGATCTCATCTGCCAATAACCGCATAGGATATATAACCCGCTCACTAACGGGAGAAAAAATTCTATCTTGGTATTCAGTAGGACCTGCTACTTGCCCGTCAAGATGCACGTCGAGGTTGACCCCCGCCTCCCGGTTTATAGAGTCAAACTACTATAATGAAAATCTTGACGTCACAAGCACATCCCTACTAAAATCTCAAGTCGAAAGTTCATGAATACCTATCACAACCTTTCGATTCCATCATTGACTGTCTCAGAGTGAAATCCATGTGACGAATCGAGGGTGAGTCGGTTCGAGTATACTAATCCAATTAGCATACCTATAACGTGTGCTCCCACTAACCATTAGTGTTCGACAGGCACTCTCCATGTCAAAGAACACGTCATACAAGTCTTCACATAAACTTAACGCCCAGTCAAGTTTCATAGACTTGCGAAAGATTAAGTATTTGAGCTATATCCTTTCCAGTGCCGACCCCCTTATCTGATAAGGAGTAGACCGTTTTGCTCTCAAATACATGGACTAGTTTCTATATGTATATTTACGAGTTAGGAATGCCAGTAACTACCAGTAAATAAAGAAACACCCATTGCCTTATGATAATGATTTACATAATTACAAGTACAATTCCCTCACTCAACAACCCCTGAGTGGCATTCGAGGGAATACTCCTAACAATCTCCCACTTGCACTCAATGCCACACACTATGGTATCTAATACCCATGTTCTCCAGATGACGTTCTAAGCTATTCTGAGAAAATGGCTAGGTCAGTGGATCAGCGACGTAGTCGGCTGACTCTACTCTATGCAGCACAATGTATATCTTTGCGAACAAATTCTCTTACGAGATGATACTCTCTCTCTCAATATGTTTTGTATTATTATGAAACCTCGGCTCCCAGGCCTGTGCTACCGCTCTATTGTTATCATATAATAACGAGAATAGGCGGCGTAGCACATGGTGTCATGTGAAGTTTACCCATTAACTTCTAAATCCAAAAATCCTTCCTTAGAAGTCTCCGAGGCTGCTTGATACTCAGCCTGACTAGTGGAATCAGCAGTCGCGCTATGCTTGGCACTATGCCAAGTTACTGCTCCTCCATTAAGAGTAAAATTTAGCCAGAAATAGACATTGAGTTGTCTTTCTGTCCTTGGAAGTCTAAATCAAAGAAGCCCATCACATTCAGTTCTCCATCTCCATATTAAAGAACGTGATCTCTAGTCCTTCCAAAGTACTTGAGAACGTTCTTTACTGCGGTCCAATGTTCCCCACCTGAGTTTGCTTGAAACCTACTTACCACGCTTCCAGCATGCGTAATGTCAGGTCTTGTACACAACAAAGCATACATAAGGCTACCCACGACCGAAGCATATGGTATATTACTCATTTCCTTTCGTTGTTCCTTACTTTGAGGACACATCTTCAAAGAGAGTTTTATTCCATGTCGCATCGGTAGGAACCCTCTTTTAGAATCATCCATCTTAAATCGCTTTAAGATTTTATCTATATAGAGGGCTTGGGAAAGACCCATTATTCTCTTCGCTCTATCCCGGTAGATCCGAATTCCAAGAATATAGGTTGCTTCTCCCAAGTCTTTCATAGAGAAATTACTCGAAAGCCAAGCTTTCACAGAACTGAGCATTCCCACATCATTTCATATTAGTAAAATGTCATCCACATATAATACTAAGAATGCGATCTTGCTCCCACTAACCCTCTTGTATACACAAGGTTCTTCTTCATTTTGCACGAAGTCAAACTCTTTGACCGCCTCGTCAAAATGAAGGTTCCAACTACGCGACGCTTGCTTCAGTCCATAAATGGAACGCTGAAGCTTGCACACTTTATGAATATCGACTTCGGACACAAAGTCTTTAGGCTGCTCCATATAGATTTCCTCCTCGAGGAATCCATTAAGGAAAGCCGTCTTTACGTCCATTTGCCATATCTCATAATCGTGGTAGGCAGCTATAGCAAGCATCATGCGAATAGACTTGATCATAGCTACGGGCGAGAAGGTATCGTGGTAGTCGATCCTTTCTTTCCGGGTATAACCCTTTGCCACAAGCCTGGCCTTATAGGCGTCAACCTTGCTATCACCATCAGTCTTTCTCTTGTAGATCCACTTGTTCCCAATAGGTACTATGCCCCTGGGGCGGTCTACTAGAGTACAGACTTGATTGACATGCATCGAGTCTATCTCAACTTCCATAGATTCACGCCATTTTGCGGAGTCTACATCCACCATCGCTTGGTCATGGGTCGTTGGGTCGGTCTCTTGGCTATCACTTGGAACCTCATGGAGACCCAGCTCCTCCAAGTGCACAAGCCCATACCTCTCAGGTAAATAAGACACCCTACTAGACCTATGAGGTGGTTCTACTTGTGTTTCAGAAGGTTCGGTTCCAGTTTCTTGCACAGATGTCTCCCGAGGAGTTTCATTGTATTCTTCTAAAGAAATACTTCTACCTGCCCCGCCTTCCTGAATGAACTCATCTTCCAGGAAGTGTGCTTGTAAAGCAACAACGATCTTTCGATCTTCAGGCATGTAGAATAGATATCCCATCGTCCCAGACGGGAATCCAATGAAACGTCCCTTCGCGGACCTAGCTTCCAACTTCTCCACCTTAGTCTTCTTGACATAGGCGGGACATCCCCAAATCCTAATATGATTAAGACTTGGTTTCCTGCCCTCCCACATCTCATGTGGAGTTTTAGGAACGGATTTGGAAGGACATCTGTTCAAGATGTAAGCGGCAGTCAGGAGTGCATACCCCCACATATAAGTCGGTAAGTCAGTATAGCCCAGCATGGAACGGACCATGTTCAACAAGGTCCGGTTCCTTCTTTATGACACACCATTTAACTGAGGAGTACCTGGAGGTGTTAGTTGTGAAACTATTCCATGTTCATTAAGGAACTCGTCAAACTCCGTACTCATATACTCGCCACCTCGGTCCGACCGAAGTGCTTTGATATGATTACCAGTTTGTTTCTCGACTAGGGCCTTGAATTCCTGGAATTTCTCAAAGGCCTCGGATTTATGTTTCATTAAGTATACATAACCATACCTAGTATGATCATCTGTAAACGTAATGAAATATTGATATCCGTCACGTGCTGCTTCCAAAGCACCACATACGTCGGTATGGATTAATCCCAGTTTATCAGCGGCTTTTTCAAAAGTCCCTGTGAAGGGGGACTTAGTCATTTTGCCTTTAAGGCAAGATTCACAAGTAGGAAAAGGATTCGATCCCAATGGAACCATAAGTCCATCAGTTTCCATCTTGTAAACCTTGGTCTGACCAACATGACCAAGTCTAAGATGCCATTTCAAAACTTGATTGGTTTCATCCCTACCACATTTTCTAGTCATAGTATTCACAACTACTTTATTGCTGAGATTTAGATGAGACAATCCATTTAACAATGTAGCAGTACCCACTAGTTTATTTCTGAAATAAATTTTGCAGGAACCATCACCAATGAAAAATGAAAAGCCTTTTCGGTCCATGACCGGAATGGATACCATGTTTTTGTGCCCCTTGGGCAAAACAAGTACATCTTCTAAAGTCAAAACAAAGCCGAATTCTAAACCCAAAAGAAGTGATCCTATGTCGGTTGCCTCGACACTATGCCCGCTTCCGACTGTGATCATAACTTCTCGAGCTCCAAGCTTCCTACTTTGTTCTAGATCCTGATTCACGGTACGAATATGAGAACTAGCACCAGAATCCAGTATCCAGGAAGTAGAAAATACAGTAGAAGAATAATTTGTTTCCAAAACTAAAAGTTCTGTACCTGAAGTGCCATGAAGAATCGGACAGTCTCTAGCCCAGCGGCCCAGCTCACCGCACTTGAGACAAGCATCCTTCTTCTTCTTGTTCTTCGGAACCATCGGGGCCTTGCCCTTTCCCTTGAAGTCCTTGACATGTGGTCCAGTCTGCTTCTTGGTCTTTTTCTTCTTGTTCTTAGGCCTTCGAGGTCCAGAAGAAATCACAAGAGCAGACTCCTTCATTCGCGGAGTCTTAATCTGAGACTGAGCGGTCACAAGTTTGTTCATTAGCCCAGCTAAATTACATGCAGTCTCATTGCAGTTAAAGTTCATAACAAACTGTGAGAAGGAATCAGGGAGAGACTGAAGGATAAGGTCGGTTTGGAGAGAAGTATCTATCTTGAAATCAAGAGCCTCCAATCTCTCAATCATGGATATCATTTTGAGGACGTGTTCCCCAACCTTTTCACCTTCCTTCATCCTTGCACCGAACAGTTGCTTGGATATCTCATATCTAGCAGTTCTGCTGTGCTCACCATAAAGTTCGGTTAAGTGAGATAGAATCTGCCTAGCAGAAGTCATTTTCTCATGAGCTCTCTGAAGCTCATTAGACATAGAAGCCATCATGTATGCACGGACTTTTACGTCATCCTTAACCCACTTTTCGTGATTTTCAATCTCTTCCTGATTGGCTCTGGTCCGCACAGGAGGCGCCGGAATGTCCGTCTCCAAGACGTATCCCAGTGCCTCTATACTGAGGACAATCATCAGATTGCGGAGCCAGTCCATAAAGTTAGGTCCTATCAGGGTGTTCTTCTCGAGTAGAATTGCGAGTGGATTCATTGTTATATTGAGAGTTATGTGTGCATTAAGTATAACAGATTAATTAGTGACTTGTTATATTATGATCTGAGTATAGAATTAAGGTCTTTTCTATTCTTGTTACCTAGCTCCCACTATTTTTATCGGAATAACACACTCCCATGTGAAATCCGGAAGTATCGACGCTCTACTTCATAGTGGTGATCGAGTTCTTTATAAATCTTAATAGAGGGCAACTGAACAAGTTTCTAGTCTATTAATTTTCATAAAGTGGTGTCCAACACCAACTCATCTAATGGATGATTCGATCTTCTTTTTCCCCTTGTTCACTCCCCTCAACCTATACGGTTTCTATGGTTCGTGAACAAGTTAAGTTTATGCCATCGACGCAAATCAGTTTCACAATTGAATCTTATCTGGCAACCTATCAGGTTTCTAGAGATAAAATTTGCTCCAACCGAAGGCATCCAATGTTCTCCCGGTAATTTATCCGTCGTAACCGAACGACTACCCCGATAACTCCGAAGCATAACACATTCGGTTTCGATTTCAATTTCCCAAAAGCTCGATGGAGGGAAGGAAAACCTTGAAACCTTATAAACTTAATAATTTGTTGTGGGAGAATTATCGCGATTAATGTTACACTTTGCACATTAATTTAATTAAGCGCGTTTGTGGCATTCATACAATATGAAACAACCATTCACAACCTAGTTGCTACCAACATGTGGTTCATGGACTGTTCCTAGAAAACAAAAACTCCGTAATCTAATTACAAGTCTTCGTCTTGAATCTTCGTCTTCTCGAAATGGATCTTCCTCCGGTATTCGTCATTACGTATAAATTTTACATTGAAAATTGCATCCTAGATACAAATATTTCTAGTAAAATAAATAGGCTCAAAACGGCCTTTACAACCCAATCGAATAAAAACCGAACAATTCAAAAACTAAGTCCACGAACCACATCCCCATTCAAAAGCATTCATCCAATTAATACTATATAAATGGAAAGTGTAGAGATACATTGATCCAATCAACATTACGAATCGATCCAATCGATTCATTCAAAACGAATTAATCCAATTAATTCAAACAACCATCAATTTTAACTTGTTCCGGACGATAAAATATTTCATTAAATTAATTCCCCTAAGATTAAAATTACCATAATTAAATCTTAGTCAAATTAAATCCAATTTAATTTGTGGGAAATTAATTATCGAATGAAATATAAAAACGGAGTCGAAAAACACGGCCGAGCATCGCCAAAGAGTCGCCGAAAGGTGGCCGGCAAGGACCGGCAGGACCGAGACCATTGCTGTGCGGCCGGCACAGATCGCCGAGCTCGGCCGATCACGGGTCCAGTTGCGATCTCATTGTCTCGATCACGAGGCGGCCTTGCCACCCCAGTCAGCCGGGTCCGATTACGTTTTTCGGCTCGTTTTTCGCCCCGATTCCAAAAATAACATTTTTCTAATCTTTATATTACACTTTAAATAAGTTTTTCAAAAGAAAAATAGATTTACATTGTAACATAAAATCATGAAAAAATAATTTTTTGGATGAACAATAGAAAATCAACGATTAATACGATTATGATTCCAAATCATATACCATCTAATCAAGCATTCCAAATGCCAATATTGTATATACGATCACAAAACCTAGCTCTGATACCACTGTTGGGATTCGGTGCCTTAATCGAAGGCACAACGGAAGCGGTAAAATGAAAATTAATTCGATTCGAATCCCTACGAGGATCGATTGAGCTACGTATATACGAATATAGAAATGAAATCACAAGAGATATAAAAACTAACCCTTGTAGTCCGTTGATTAAATGGATTCCTTCTCTTGAGCTATTCCCCAAGCTTTGCTTGATCTCTACGTATCCAATCCGCTCCAAGCTCTTGGATGATCCAACGTCGAAAAGACAACGTCTCTATTTGTCACGCGCCGGAGAAACGACCGGAACGACTAAACCTCGTTATCCACCAAGGATACGGCTAGAACAAGATTATAGGAGCTTGAATATTAAGATTATTACACTCTAAGTGTTAATCTATTTTTCTCTCTATTTTTCTCTCAATATTTCTCTAAGAAAATTGAAGAAAAGAATGAAGAAGATGAAGATGAAGTTGAAGACCATGAAATGAACTCTAAGTTCTTTTTTTCTCTCTCCTTCCTCTATCTCATGTTGGAAATGAATTGGGTGTGAGAGTGATGAAGTCTTCTCATCTTATTCAACTTTCCACTCACATGTACAACTCGTGCACATGAGGAATCAAGCCCCACCATGTCTTTTTCAATCATATAAAATGGAAACAAAAGACAAGGGGAAATAAGGTGGAAAGAGGGGGTGGCCATGATGAATAAACGGACGAGTTCGGTTCGTTTCGGACTCCCGAGAGTCCAAACAAATAAACTCCGATTCTGTTTCGATGTATTTATATCGATTAATTAATCCAATTAATTAAACATATCAAATACAAAATAACATAATTAATTTCTCCAAGAAATAATTATATTTATGAATTAAATTAATCACCCAGTAATTTATTTAATTCATTAGGCCGTAAATTAATTTATCCAATAAATCGATTCAAACATCCAATGTCCCAAATTTAGATATCCAATATCTAATATTCATAATGAGAGAATAAGCTCGATTCATTCCATCGTTAATCCTATTGCGCGACTCGGTAGGTCCGTCTCAGTCAGCGATGGGAGGAACGAAAGAGTAGTAGCACCACCTAGCCAGCCTGGCGGCCTACACTGTACCCCAACTGAGATCGAATTATGTGATCATTCAAGAACCATTCTGTCGTGAATACCAGTATATGTATAAACCCTTCTTTCAAATGTCCCGATCAAGTTATAGGGTCACGGTCAGTCAAACTCTATTTATACTTGACGCTATGCATGCGTTAATGCAAATCGAAGTATTTGAGCTATAACCTTTCCAGTGCCGACCCCCTTATCCAATAAGGAGTGGAACATTTTGCTCTCAAATACACGGACTAGTTTCTATATGTATATTTACGAGTTAGGAATGCCAGTAACTACCAGTAAATAAAAAAACATCCACTGCCTTATGATAATGATTTACATAATTACAAGTACAATGCCCTCACTCAACAACCTCTGAATGGCATTCGAGAGCATACTCCTAACAATAAATCATCGAATTGATCTAAATTTTGATAGAATTTAATGGTTAGACGTCCTATTATATTTCGACAAAGATAAATCATCGAATTATTCTAAATTTTGATGGAATTGAATTATAATGCGTCTGTTAGAATAATATGAAAGATAAATCAATTTGTCTAAATTTTGATGGAATTGAATAATTACACATCGTGTTAGACTAATCAACATGATAAATCACCGAATTTGTCTAAATATTGATGGAATTGAACGATTACGTGTCGGGTTAGATTAATCGACAAGAACAATTATTGACTTGATCTGAATCTTGATAGACTTGAATGATTAAATTTCGTGTTATATTAATTGACAAGATAAAATATTGAATTCCTAAATTTTTTGATAGAGTTGAATGGTTATACGTCATGTTAGACCAATAAACAAGATAAATCATCAAATTGGTCTAAATTTTGATGGAATTAAATGATTATGCGTCATGTTAGATTAATCAGCAAGAGAAATCATCGAATTATTCTAAATTTGATAGAATACGCCATGTTAGATTAATTGGAAAGACAAATTATCGAACCGGTTTAAATTTTGGTAGAATTAATTGATTACATGTCGTGTTAAACTAATCAATGTAACACCCCCAAAATCGTATGGGAATATTGCATGTCGTAGATCCTTCCCATGAGGATCTATCAGGCTAAACATCACAAAACGACCAAGTGTTTGCCCGGCCGGGGCACACAATACAATGATACGGACCGGTGAGGTCATACGACTGACGTAAACAAGAAAATACAACTCTTTAGAATGAATACCCACGCAGGGGTAAAGATACAAAATAGCGGAAGGCAGAAAAACGACTCTGACGATACAACCCAACTCGACTTAACTCCCAACTCTCGATTAGTATCGGAGCCCGTCACTTCCTATGCCGATCATGTGACTGCTCCCCGAACCTGCAAGCATCTGGACACAAAACAGACATCCACCCCCCGATTACTCGGGGGTTAGCAAAATTTCACTATTTTGCTAGTGCAAGTATAATACGATACGAAATGCGCAAGTAAATAGCAACCATGAATTTGATATGGAAATTAACTATCAAAATGTTCCCGAGAAGTTTTAGAATTTCGAACTCAAGCAAAGAAGTATTTGAAAAGAAACTCATCATCTCAGGGATTTTTAAAGTAGAAATACATTTACACCTTGAATCCCAATTTACAAAACCTTTTTGAAAGCGTTAGGGCCTCAGCCCGATTCTCGTTTCAAAACACACTAGTTAAGATATCATTATGGGTCCGTGATCCAAGTTTTAAAACGCTAGCAAATCAATCACTGTTACATGATCACTGTTCGTACACATCATGTACCGAACTCCAGAGGCCTCATCGGACCCTACTCGGACCACACGTATTGTTCGCACACTTCATGTACCGAACTCCAGAGGCCTCGTCGGACTCTACCCGTACCACACACGTTGTTCGTACATATCATGTACCGAACTCCAGAGGCCTCGTCGGACCCTACCTACACCACACACGATGTTTGTACACATCATGTACCGAACTCCAGAGGCCTCGTCGGACCCTACCTGGACCACACTATCACTGTTCGTACACATCATGTACCGAACTCCAGAGGCCTCTTCAGACCCTACCTGGAACACACGCATTGTCATGACACAACTCATATTGATCAACTCAACACAGCACCACGAGCAACACACATTATTATCAGTATGTCAAACCTTTCAACAATATATTGTAATACATATTCAAGTATGTAATCAAACCGACACAAATATCATAATCACCACGATAACTCGACCATGACCAAGCACGCACGACACAAACTATATGATTAACACAACCAACACAATTCCACAACGTTAGCCAAGTGAGGATATCATGACTACCATCATTCGTTCACAATAACCAAATCACATGAAGCATATCCATGAAGGTAAACCAAATCATCATAAACTTAAC
This sequence comes from Orobanche coerulescens, assembly GCA_033398695.1. Taxonomy (NCBI): domain Eukaryota; kingdom Viridiplantae; phylum Streptophyta; class Magnoliopsida; order Lamiales; family Orobanchaceae; genus Orobanche; species Orobanche coerulescens. The sequence goes on from CM065806.1 coordinate 18,531,587, forward strand.
ACGAATCTCTATTCACAAGACACAAATCATATAGTAATACATTTGCCTCGATAACCGATACCGAACCCTCCGACGAACACGGCTCAACCGGGAAACTTCGAACACCTAAAATCCTCCAGCGAAAACAACAAAAACATGATCACTACAAGTATAACGGTTAACAACGACGAGAAACGCACCCAAGAACCAAGGGAAAACCCTTAGAGGCATTTAATCGGACATTAAATGCTCAAGGCTCCCTACGAACATGAAAATCAAGGTTGGACTCAAACGAATTCAAGATACGGATATACAATCCGTAAATCATGATCCACAATACCCAACAACATCATCCTTTCCATCAGAATCGGATGAATCAATGAAATCGAGAAACAACTTCCGAAAAATCAATTCTAGGAAATTACAAGGGATTACCTTCGATCCGGACAACAAGGGTTTAGAAGATGGTGATAATAGACACCAAGCAAGCTTCCCAAATGATCCACAATGATGTGCCAGTCAAAACCCTCGAATATTGTCGAAGGATCGCGAAAGAGATGAAGAAATGAGGAAAAATGCCGAATGTACCCGTGCCCAGCCCTTATATACCCAAAGTGCCGAGCCATTACGGCCGTAATCGGCAGTGTATTATGGCCGTAATCGGCCTTCCCGAGACTACTGTCTAATTCGCTCGACATATTACGGCCATTACCAGGCAACGCCTTACGTCCGTAACAGGGCATTACGGCCGTACCCGACAGGGCATTCCGGCCATAACCGATCAACCCTGGGCTACTGCCCAACATGTGCGGGTGCCTTACGGCCGTAACCGGCAAGGCATTGGGCTGTAACCGGCCATGCATTGCGGCCGTAACAGGTCCTACATTGCGGCCGTAACAGGCCCTACATTGCAGCCGTAACTCGGCCAGGCCCTGCGGTCAGGACTCGATCGTTCCGACAGTCCGGTTAGGCGACAACGTCTCGGTCACACTAACGCACCGGCTATGATTCAAAACAATAACGAGCAAATTACGAAATATAACATACCACACCACACGCACACATTTAACCAAAGAAACGCACGCAACAACAAGTCTCACTCGACAAATACTACAACAGAGTGTATCAAACCGTTCCTGACATAAAAACGAATTCCACATAATCACAACGACATGAAATAACCGACACCAACTGACACATAGTTCAAGGCAATCAAAATAAAAATCTCGGGTATTATAATCAACATGATAAATCATCGAATTGATCTGAATTTGATAGACTGCGCCATATTAGATTAATCTGAAAGACAAATTATCAAACTGATCTAATTTTGGTTGAATTAATTGATTACACGTCGTGTTAGACTAATCAACATGATAAATCATCGAATAATATTGATGAAATTGAATGATTATGCGTCGTATTTGATTAATCGGCAAGATAAATCATCGAATTGGTCTAAATTTTGATAGAGTTAAATGGTTAGACATCATCCTAGACCATTAGACACGATAATTCACCGAATTGGTCTAAATTTTGATGGAATGAAATGCGTTTGTTAGATTAATCAGCAAGAGAAATCATCCAATTGGTCGAAATATTTATGAAATTGAAAGATTACGCGTCGTGTAAGATTAATCGGCAAGAGAAATCATTGACTTGATCTGAATCTTGATAGAATTGAATGATTAAATGTTGTGTTAGATTAATTGACAAGTTAAAATATTGAATTCGCCTAAATTTTGATGGAATTGAATGATAATGCTTGTTTTAGATTAATCTAAAAGATAAATCATCGAATTGGTATAAATATTGATAAAATTGAATGGTTGTGCGTCGTATTTGAATATTCGGTAAGACTGATACATAAATCATCGAATTGGTCTAAATATCGATGAAATTAAATGATTACGCATTGTGTAAGATTAATCGGCAAGAGAAATCAATGACTTGAGCTGAATCTTGATAGAATTGAATGATTAAATGTCGTGTTAGATTAATTGACAAGATAAAATATTAAATTCGCCTAAATTTTAATGGAATTGAATGATAATGCGTCTGCTAGATTAATCTGAAAGATAAATCATCGAATTGGTCTAAATATTGATGAAATTAAATGATTATGCGTCGTATTTGATTATTCGTCCAGATAAATCATCGAATTGGTCTAAATTTTGATAGGATTGAATGGTTAGACGTCATGTTAGTTCAATAGACACGATAAATCATCGAATTGGTCTAAATTTTGATGGGATTGAACTTTGAGACATACGAAAATTTGACACATGATATGTCGTTCAAAATAAACATACGAAAATTCGCAAAAATATGGAACAAATTTTATGTACTCAAGTATCAAATTAGTGAACCTCTCCCTTCATTTGACATATGATAGGTCAACAGTATATAATGAAATCTGATTTTTTAAGCAATGATCCCTAGAAAGGTTATAAAATTACCCTCAAATTTTAGTCTAATTAGAAAAAAAATTCTTCCATCTTCCAAAATAAAAAATCACCCCTAAAAGTGTCACAAACACCCTATAGTGTAACAAATATACAAATGTCAGCAACATTTTGAATTTGACAAATAATTGGGGTATCTTTTTAATTAGGCAAAATTTATGGGGTAGCTTTATAATTACCCCTTGCTTCCTATAAAAATCACTAGACACACACATCTTCTATATTTGTAATAACCATTTGAAGTGAAAAATTAAATTGCAATGGCGGATCAAAGACTGAAAATGAGATGATTGAGAAAAAAGTTGAATATGTAGAAACCTAGTAGAAAAAAAGCTAGACAAGGAACTGCCAGAAGAATAGAAAGGTACATCTCTGGAATATTAAGAATATATGCAAATATACTGTACCATTTAGCTCTGCATCCTATAAATCCAAACAGAGGATACTTGAACTCATTTGATAAATGGACATCTGAACACTGTGCATAAGCTCTAAGTATATCCGGTTTGTCACTTCATTAATTTTCCATTTGTATGTATATATCAAGTAAGACCACGTTTGGTATTGAAAGTAATCATAGTAATCATTGAAAGATCAAGAAATCATAGTAACTAGTATAACACCCGTGTAATTACACGGGAACACAAAAAATAATTTTTATGTAAATATATAATATGTAAATCGTTCATTATAAATTTCATAATACTTCTTTATAAACTACAATATTTGTTCTGTTTATGATTACGCAATTCTCATCGCAAGAAAAAAATTTCTAGTCTTTCCTGATCTTCACTCTTGAGATGGCTACATAAAGCTAACCATGACCGAATACGGGTCTTGAAAGATACATACCGATATGAGAAAGTGTTTGACCTTGACTCTTAAATATAGTCATGGCAAAGCTCATAATAAGTGGGAACTGGCGTATTTAAAATTTAAATGGTAATTTGATATGTAAGAGGCTTAATATCAATTGAATAAATACTTTACTCTCATAATTATTCACCGAATTTTTTTGTCCAATAATATGGTTATGGATTTGGATAATTATTAATGATGTGACATTGCATAATTCTGATAATTGATCCATATCTTGAATTGGCATAATTGAAAGTCCAACTTACAATTTCAAGATGTGATTTGGAATTCTAGAACACTTGATGCTATTCAAAAAAATCCATTGAATATACTTGATTTTAACTTTTAGAGGACAAAAATTTTGCATATACTAGCATAATTGAGATATATCCGCTTGTCTTTTAAAAATTATAGACATCACGTAATCATTTACTATCTCCACAACGTCGTTTGTTGGCGCCAGGATTGCTCTTTCTTCAAAAAATTACTTTATGGAAGATTGCTTATAAGTGAATGATAGTGCTTTCAACAATGGCTGTAATATGATTTTTGGTATTCCGGATTAGTAAATATCAAGAATATCAATCAAGGTTTCTCTATCGACCTCTTCACCCAGCTCACAATTTACAATTTTGAGGATTCATTCAACGAAGTCCTTAATTTCTTGTAGATGATGAGATGACATTGTTTGTCCAACGATTAATCTCATATTCTTGGTCAGTCTTATGAGTTTGCAATGATACCCAAGTGAAGAAGAGCTTATACTTGAATAACTGATATATGTATTGTCCTTTAGTACAACTTCATATGTAGAATTATACTAAATAATTATGGCAAGGGTAATTTTGGTAATATTCAAAATTTAAAAAGCTTTTGAAAATACATGAGAGATTTTGATTTATAGCTTAAAATTAAGCACTTCTCAAATTGCAATAAAAAAACATAGTAGTAGTATATATAATTTAATTATTTGTATGACCTATTATAAATATACCTTTTAATTTAGAAAACTACATCCAAGTCCTAGCCTTAAAATTACCAAGAAATTTAACAATTTAGATTATAATATAAGAATAGCTTGGATAAGTTAAAAAATATGCATCAGAATTTTGTCCTAATTAAAACGACTTTAAATTTTTAAAAAACTACAAAATAAAAAACTCAATTGATTTGATTGAAGTGAAACGGCATATTTATGCTTATAAGATATTTTTTCAAACATTTAACTTCATATTTAAGAGTATTAAAGTCTACTCATTTTACATTAAAAAATAGAAAAAGAGTTGAAGTACTTTTATTAATTTCTGAAACTTGTATTACAAAAAATCTCAGCGGCATTTGGTTGAAGTGAAACTATATGTATATTCATTTTAAAATAGATTTTTGGAATTGCAAAGTAAGGAGATTATGACTTATAACTTAAAATTAAGTAATTCCCAAGCCAAAAAAAACAAAAAACAAAAAAACAACATGATCGTAGTATATATAGGTGAATTATTTGACCTATTGTAAATATACTAATCGCAGGGTTAACTAAGAAAACTACATCAACATCCTAGCCTAATTAACATTATCCCCATTTTTTAAAAGTAAAAAAGAATGCCCAAATTTGTTTGTAATATAAGATGAGCCGGGAAAAATTATAGGGTACTTTCGAGGCATTGAACGTCATAATTAAGAGTACTAAATTCAAGAAATTTTACATTCAAAAGAAGAGAAAAATAATTAAAGTATTTTTAGTAATTTGTGAAACTTGTATTACAAAAAACTTAAGTGAGATTTGGTTCAGTTGAAACTTTATATTATTTTTATATGATATTATTTTCAAACACTTAACTTAATATATAGAAGTATTAAAATTGATACATTTTACATTCATGAGAACACATAAATAGTTGGGCACTTTTAGTAATTTCGGAAACTCGTATTAGAAAAAACCCAATTCATATCTGATTGTGTTAAACTGTATTTGATGAAATTTTAGTTCCACGTTCTTTTTTGGTCCTTTTTTTTGCCAAAGTGGTCCAAATCATTAAGTATTTAACGGTTTCTGTTATATGGCCAAAAAGGAGATAATTTAATCCTTACATTTGGAAAAAAAATTACATAAATTATTTGGATATAGTTTAAAATACAAAAGTAAATCCAAAACTTTCAAAATTATATAGTTGATTTTAAAAGTAGATAAATTTAAAACAAAAAATTAAAAAATCATTTAAAAATTACTTAAAACGATCAATTTTTATTTTCTGAATTTCTCTTTGTAGATCTACGGATTAGTATATTACTATTAAATTTAATTTATTATATATTTTGAAATATATCTTTAAAAATTCATAAAATAAGTAATTATATAACTTAGTAAATATAATTTTTTTCTTCTATTTAGGTATTTTATATTAATTAAATAAATTTAAAACTAAAATAGACTGATTTATTCCATAGTTTCTTTGATCTATATATAAATAATAATTAAAATCATTGTTTCTACACTTTCAATAATATTTTTAATAAGATTATTTCAATTTTTTAATTGATTAGGACTTCAAGTACCTTTTAAATTATATATATATTCAACACTTCTTTTGCAACCAAGCATCTTTAATTTCAGTTGGTATTTTTTTTATTGATATACCTAATTATAGTGACTAACTAATATAAACTAATTAATTAGTGGAATATATAATATTTTTGCGAGATTTTAGATTTAAGTTTTTAATATACAGTGCACATTACTATATTAAATTTCTCTTTATTTGGGATTTATATTTCTAATTAATGAAAATATGAAATTTTTTTGTAAATATAATCAATTATTATTTATTCATAATTCATATTCCTTAATTCGTAAAAATTAATAAGGTAGGTTAGAGTTATTTGAGGTATAATTATAATGTAATTAATGCAATGATGATTAGGTCAGTAATTGATTATGTGCCAGCTGAAGCATGAGAGGCTGACACATAAGCACCAAGACCAAAGAAAAGACATGTGCGGTAAAGCGTGAGAAGTTGTCGGCAGGCTCAGCGTATTTTGTATTATTATATAGGGGATATTATAGTAATCATTGAAAGATCAAGAAATCAACAAATTTCTATTGACAACCATCAAAAGAGTCCATATGTATCTAAAAGATGATATAGGAACAAAAAAACAGACTACCAAAAATAATTCCACACATTATGGCGAACTAACATCTTCTAAGTAAATCAAATATAATAAACAATGAATTAACCTTTACATTCGATTAGAATGTCGTGACGACTATTTTGGACCCATTCTATATGAAAATTTTATACCAGGAACATTTTCATACCATCTTGGATCAACATGAGTATTTCCATAGGTGCCACTTCCAACCTGAAAAATAACAATATTTCAACGTGTTTATGGCTGAAAGCAAAAGAATCATTGCATTGAAACTAAATGAAGATATTTTAAAATTTGGTTTCGTGTTTTTACTAAGCAAATTAAGTTGAGGATAGTACAAAGTAGTCCTTCCGTGAATACTCGACGGCATGCCATACGGATAAGAAAATATGTTTGGCATCGAATGCATTCGGAGGTAACTATTTGAATCGATGCTATGGTTAGTTGCCTCTCTGTCCATTCTCAAATTATCTTCCCGTCCCATTGTTTGTTTTAATTGACCACGTTTACTAGGACAGACCTCTTTGTTTACATTCAATGGGCGCCTTTAGAACTTATTTTGGCAGGATCGCGAACCCCATGATCAACTTTCCGCTTCGCTATACTGAGGGTATTCATATCATCTTCTCTGGAACATCTTTCAGCCGAGTCATTGTATTGCATTTCCTCTTCAATTTTCGCGGCAAGATTCTTTACCTTGTTCAAGTTCACGTTAAATCGTGACCCATCTTTTGATTATATGTGACACAGATTGACCCGTTCTTTTTGTATCTGACCGAAGCAGATACGAAAAGGGTCGGACTCAGGGAGTGGGTGATCGAAACTTATTTTCAAATCTCTACCAGCTTCAACTGTCCACCGCGGGTGTATGCTGCTAGGGGAAAATGAAGTAACTCCAATGCACTTGAAGGCAGATATAATATGACAACAAGGCACACCGAGAAAATCCAACATACCGCAATCACATTTGAAACTGGAATCATCAAACTTAATTTGCACAATGAAATGCTTCCATTCAGGCTTGCTGTATCGATAAAAATGAAATTTATAATGATGGTTAGAATACTTAGTATAAGTATCAACTACCATACCTTGCTCCGCCTTGATCTGGTTCCTCACGAGCTGAAACGTTTTGTTTATGCAAATGCTTGCAGAGTGCATTTCTAACTGCTCCAGTTCGCCTTTGGTAACGGATGGCTTATTACTTTCATCATCTCCTTGTTTTTTAATAAAAGCAGCCCGCATACTTTGCACGGTGCGGTTGTACTTCTTCAAAAGTTGTGTCAACTTCAAGCTTGGCTTCATATTAATTTTCACGCAAGAATTTATTGATTTTGATAGCTGTGTGCTCCTCATTCCGGCGAGAAATTCACCTTTGAAATAAGCATCTACCCAAGATTTTTTTTTTCATATACATTCGACGCCCACTGATTATCGGCCAGGTCGTGCTTCTCGATAATTCCAGACCATTCTAATTTAAATTCTTCTGTAGATCATCTCTTCTTAAGAACCCTACCAAACTCACTGACAAAGGTAGCACTCTTCACATGTTGTTTTGCATTACAAAAAAGGTGACAACTACACAACCTATGGCGGGCACCATGCCACTCTTTTGAAATAGCTTCAGCCATCGCTGCGTCTTGATCCGTTAAAACAATGTCTGGTACTTTATTACCCATGATCTTTTTAAAAGATCGCAACAACCATCGGTATGATGATATTGTTTCATTATACAACACAGCAGCACCAAACAAACAAGTGTTATAGTGATTGTCCACCCCTATGAAAAGTATCAACGGGAAACGGTATGTGTTGGTTTTGTACGTACTATCCATACATAAGACATCACTGAAGGATTCAAACTCCGCTTTTGACATTGAATTGCACCAGAATAAACTTGTTAGTGCTCCATCAACATTGGTGTTGAATTTATATATAAAACCTTTATCAGATACTTGTATGCCCTCTAGCAAACTAATTGCAGTATTCACGTCACCACCTCTGCTCATGTCCCTATGTCTTTTGTCAAGATATTTGTACGCATCTTTCTAATTAAAGAAAGTTTCCCGGCACCTCCAGAAATATGCTCCAAGTAGTTGGGTGATTTACACGGTCTAATACCCGCATCATTCATTTCAACCAAATTTAACTTGTCAGGTGGCTCCAACTACCTATTCAAGTGATAACATAATGAATTTAGCCGCTATTGGTCAATATTAGAGCATAGAAAACTATAAATCAATCAAATAGAAAATGCACCAAAAGTACATTAGAAGTGTAAATAATTTTTTGCACAGAACATACCTATTTTCTTTTAGGTTGCAGCCAGTCTCATGTATATGCTCGGTTATGAATTTGGTAACTTTATAATGTTGTATTTCGGATCACGAGCAACCTTAAAGCATGCTTTACACCCAAATCTTGTTTCTGGTCTAGGTTGTCATTGCATGCCCTTTTCACTTGACCTCTTGAAACCTTCACAAGAGCATATCCACTCCCTATATCTCACAATTTGGGTCGTTCGGTGCTTCATGCTCTGTTTTCCGACATTGAAACCAACTATTTTTGCATAAGCATAATAAAATTTCTCGGCTTCTTCAATGTTGTCAAAAGTCCATGAACGAACGATATCATAATCAAAATCTCCAGTATTATCTTCACTTTCTTTATTGTTATCCCCATTCAATATCAGTTCACTTTCTTGTTGATCATCTACATTTCCTGGTATATCTTCCCCCATCATAAGATTCAGAGAGTTCACTATGTGTCTATAGAGATGTTAAACGGGCTCGGGCCCGACGGGCTGGCCCGTTTAACCCGCTAAAAAACCGGGTTAGGGCCGATATTTCCTAGCCCGTTTAAATCCGGGCTTTTTTGGCCCGGACCGTTTAGCCCGAAGCCCGTTAGGGCTAGCCCGAAGCCCGCTAGGGCTAGCCCGAAGCCCGATATATATATATATATATATATATATATATATATATATATATATACACATAAAAGTGTATTTTTTGATATATTTATTATAGTATATTTGTTACTATATATATAAAATATATTGTTACTGTTTTTTTTTTGGTTTATGACTTATAAAAAATAAAAATTAGATTTTTTAAATATTTACCCGTTTAGCCCGTTTAGCCCGAAGCCCGTTAGGGTTAGGGTTAGGGCCGATATTTCCTAGCCCGTTTAAATCCGGGCTTTTTTGGCCCGGACCGTTTAGCCCGAAGCCCGCTAGGGCTAGCCCGGAACCGCTAGGGCTAGCCCGTTTAACATCTCTATGTGTCTATGTCCACGTTCATCGTACAATGGTCCATCATCTAAAGGTACATGATAATCTGAAAAGAAAATATGTCATCGTGTATGACTAAAATCAAAAATTTCATGAGCATGGATTAGAACAACTGATACAGTATGTCTTTATAGCAAACATACAACTTCTAATGCATTCTCATGTGTTAAAAATGAAGATAATGGTTTGAAATCATATTCTTACTTCAATATAATAATTTACTGACTTATTCTTTTATATTTTCTCAATAAACTTGTGTACTATGTGTAACAACATTTTTAAATGACAGTCATTTCACATAAAAGCATGAACACGTTTCCTTATCCACATATCCCAAATCAATCACAAATGATAAAGCATATAAATAAATGAAGATCTCTACAAAAACCAGGTACTGTTTTCAATCTATGTTTGGATATCAATGAATATAACCTTTTTTTTCATTATTGTTATTTTTTATGAAACTTTGTTATTTTTTCAATATTTTTTATTGCATTTAGGTGGAAAACTAAAATGCATATGCACATCTCCCCTAACCTGTCATTATAAATGAGAATTCATAAACATTCCAAGCTGTTCTTTTCCGTCCGAAAAAATTCCCAGTTCATGAAGGAAATTCAATATCAGGAATGTCAAATCACATAAAAGACATTGCAGGTTCCAAATCAATAATAGCTTTTCTATATATTATTCTAAATCGGTAACTAAAAAATATACAACTAAAACGCACCGAGTCTGAATTTGGATCATCACGGAGAGAAGACATGTTTGTTTGAGAAGGAAAATTCATTTGACAATGAACCTCCGGTTAGCAGATTAATGATTAGAGCCATGAGAAGACGAATGAGGTCCACTGATCCTGCTTCCAAATCACATTAAAACTAGCATCTACAACAATGGCCAATCGATCAACACAAACAATATTGGCAAGGTATATATGGTATTTAGATCCCAACCTAACATTAGGCCAATAGGGATATACATGGTATTTAGATCCCAACCTAACCTTTAAGTAATTACCACATTTAGAGCTGTTCCTGCTGCTTCGACCATTTTTTCTAGACTCGAAGTTGAAGAAAATAAATTAATACTTAACAACCATAATGAAACAAGAATAAAGAAAACAGCAACATCAATAATCCCCATAGCGCCTACAGATATTCTGACAAAATTATTTCTAGCACAAGCACAATTATAGTTGAAATACATCACAGAACATACAATAAAGAAAATAATTTCAAATCGATTAGACTAAATTTCAAATAAAAGCATGAACTTGTCCCTTGAATTGAACCTTCTCACGAGCAGACAAAACTTGGGTCAACTTCTCTGACAAAGCCTTTTGCCCAGAGAGTCTTATGGCATGTGTTATCAAAACAAAGCTATTTAACTTACTTAAGAACTAAGAAACAGAGTTCTACGTGTTCTGAATGCATTTTATGTCCCTGACTTTCTGCGAATTAAATTCTTTGCATTCCCACGGTGTTAATCATTAACCATGTGTGCAACGTGAATACTGATGTCCCTTATCTTCTGGAGTCGATAGACTGAGGTTATGCTGATAATATATTACAAGCAATGTTGATCACAATAACGATAAAATCAGCTATTTCCACACTCCACAGAAGTGTCCTAATGACCAAGTAACTGTTCAATATATCAATGATAAGAAAATCCCAAGATTCATAACTTTTAGAAGAAAGTTCAAAGTTGGCTTTAGCACTAGTGTATGCAGCACTTCCTCAGGAATTCAGTTTTCCTAGGTATGCAAATGCACACATCTGGATATATTTTTTTAGAAATCTACAACGTAATAAATGCAGCAAGAATCATTCCTCTTTGAGGGCCTTGTACCCAATGCTGAGTTTTCATCGAGGGGCACAACCACTGAGTATTGAAATGCAATTTGTAATGTTGGACGTCTTCTTGGGATGTCTTTCAGTTTCCTGTCTTACACCTAAAAATGGCTTATGAGATGACGGAAAAATAGAATTTCTTTGTTTGGGGCAGGAGTTTCTCGATGCGACCTCCGGAAGGAGCCTGACCGATAAGTCGGCGACGGAGAAAAATATTGCGAAGACGAGAAGGGGAGTAGGGTAGGAGAAAGATTTGGGGAGATGTTTTCTTTTTACTTTTTTTTCTTTCTTTTTATTTAATTAATTAACTAAATTATATTATATGATAAATAGGGGTATATATGATATTTAAACTCCGACCAAACGTTAGGCCGGTTTTTTCCGACCTGGTGGTAGAAAAACCCTAATAAGTTAGACATGTACATTTTCCCATCTTTTCGTGTGTGTGTTTTTTTTTTTTTGGGCGAGATGTAAGGTTAATAACAAAATGCCAATTAAAACGTAATAATCAGGTTTGGTTTGTTTAAAGATGAGACTTTGCATCGTTTTTAATATTTTATAGAATTTTCTCTCTTTTATGTTAGTTTTATGTTGACGATATTATTTCTGGGCAAGGGCAAAAGCATGTTGTCTTAATTCGTTGAGATTAAAAATTTAGTATTAAGTATCTTAAATATTTAGACTGTTGTTGTAGTGAAAGCACACAAAGACAAGAATTAGGGCAGAAGATGTATCCATTCTCATTGATATGATCCCTTTAAATAGAGAGAGATTATATGTTCTGGAATATTCTAACAGGTCTAGCCCTATACTAGTTGGGAGAAGCCCAATAGCTCGTAGACTAAGGCACACACTGTGTATTTACTTTAACACTCCCCCTTGTGCCAAGTCTCCAATGCATGTCAAGTTGTCTCGTTAAAAACCTCGTCAAGCAAAAACCATGTGGGAAAAATGCCTTGATCGTAGGGAAAAAGAGTACAACATCCAGACATATAGGTTACGCTAATTTCGTTAAGCCAAAACCTCTATTGATCTTTTCGTCGATCAATGTGTGCTCAAGAACGTGATCAGTTCGTCGATCAGTGAGCTAAACGTCTAGTTACCTCGTTAAAAACCTTTCCAAGTGATAAAAACCCAGTGGGAAAAAAAGAATCCTTGGTCAAGGAAAAGAGTGTAACTTGCGACGTGGATGTAAGACTCCCCCTCAAGTCTACATCTCCCCCTGATTAGTTCGTCAATCAAGGAATCTGAAAAACAGTGCATGTGACGTTGTCTCGTTAAAAACTTTGCCAAGTAACAAAACCCAGTGGGAAAAAATAAACGTTGGTCAAAGAAAAGAGTACAACATTGGTGGGTAAAATTCGTTATACCTCACCTTCCCATTAGATCATTACTTCGATCTTGGGAGTTCGGAAATCCTATGCATTCCGATGTTTATCACATGTTTTTCAAATATGGCCTTGGGCAATGATTTAGTGAATAAATCAGCCACATTCCCCTCAGACTTCACTTGCTTAACTTGGATGTTGAGGAGGGCCCGTTGTTGCTGACTGCAGAAAAACTTTGGAGAGATATGCTTCGTATTATCCCCCTTGATATACCCAAGCTTCATCTGTTCGATGCAAGCGGCATTATTTTCGTATATGCATGTGGGCGCATCAGTGACATTACTTAGTCCACTGTTACCTCGAATATGTATAACGATGGTTCTCGACCATATACACTCGTGTACCGCCTCGTGTAGAGCGATAATCTCAGCGTGATTCGAGGAGGTAGCAACAAGGGTTTGCTTAGTTGTAGGGATGTCAATGGGTCAGGTAGGGTACGGGTATACCTCCTTCATACCCTACCCTATTTGATTCGGACCGGGTTCGGGTATTATCCATCGGGCAATCGGATACCCAATGGGCATTCGGGTACCCGTATACCTTATATTTAAGAATATAAATATTTTTAATATATATATATCATATATACATATAATGTAATTAATAAGTTCAAGTTAGTATAATAAATATTTAAAATATAATATTTTATATAATAATATATCTAATTTATAATACATTATAATATTTATGTATAATATATAATAATAATATATTTATATAATTCAAACGGGTACGCGGGTCGGGTAATCGGGTAATATACTATATCCATACCCTACCCGTACCCGATCATAAAACTTCGAGTTCGGCCGATACCCGACCCGATTTCGGGTTTATCCGACGAGTAAGCTCGAGTACGGATAAAATTGACATCCCTACTTAGTTGATCTCCAAAATATAGCGGTGTCCACAATGGTGAATACAGAACCAGTTTGGGATTGACCTTTATGTGGGTCTGAAAAATACCCAACATCAGCAAAACCTACCAACACATTCGCCGGGGTAGTTTCCTTGGCATTCACACTTACTTTAGTGATTGCACATTCATGGGCAGTTTCGTTAGCCTGATAGGGAAAGAAAAGTCCTGAGTCAATGGTTCCTTGAGGTATCAAAAGATATTCTTGATATCATTCCAATGACGTTGCGTGGGCTCAAAACTATATTTAGCCAACAAGTTCACTGAGAAAGCTATGTCAGGTCGAGTATACTGAGCCAAGTACAATAATGCACTTATTGCACTTTAGACAGAGAATTTCGTCTCCCAAAAGCTCTTCGTCACATTCCTTTGGACGAAATGGATCTTTCTTCAAGTCCAAACTACGACCGATCATGGGAGTGCTAATCGTATGTGCATTGTCCATGTTAAAATGCCTGATTTTCTTTTGGACATAGGTAGACGGGTGGATGAGGATTCCACTAGCTCGATGTTCTAGCTCAATGCCTAGATAAGACCGAGTCTTCCCAGATCATTCTCTCAAATCCGGATTTTAGATAGCTGCGGTTTCTCTTAATTCGTCAAGAGTACCGATTATGTTCATATCGTCGACATATATAACTACAATCCCTAATTCGGAACTTGTTTTCTTAATACACACGCAGGGACACAGTTCGTCGTTCTTATATCCCCTTCCAATCAAGTAGTCACTTAGGCGGGTATACCACATCCGCCCGGATTGTTTTAATTCGTAAAGTGAGCGTTTCAACCATACTGCAAACGCACTCCGTGGTCTAGAGTCACTTGACTTGGGTAATAAAATTCCATAGAGCACTTTCATATATATATCTATATTAAGATCCCCATAGGGATATCACTAACCCCATTTATAAGCTGCATTTCCAGTCCTTCGGAAATTACTAAGCTTAGGGGAGAGTACGTCTCCTCAGTGAATTCCACGACATTTATGAGAACCTTCGAGCCTTGTACTTCAGGACTTCATTCTTCTCATTGTGCTTACTGACAAAGATTTATTTTATGTCCTACAGGATTTACACTTGGTGAGGTTAGCACTACCTACCAATTACCTGTCTCTTTGTCAAAGAATCTAGTTCTGCATGGCATGCTTTATCATTTAAGGCCAATTAACTCAATGTTGATATTATACAACAGAGCGAGGTTCGATATCGTCTTGCTCTATGCTTTGAGCAACGATAGATCATCAAAGTGGGTGGATGATCAGTCCACACTCTCGTGATTCATCGAGATTTCTTGATTTTCTGAATCATATCAATCTTCGGGGCGTCCCCCTCGTCATAACTCATGGACATAGTAAAATCAAGTATGATATCATGAAACGAGTTCATTGATGACTAATATATAAGTTTGTGCCTTACTCTACCTCATCCTTAGGTGAGTGTTAAGTCGAACCATGTAGCTTCCACCTCTTCCTTTAGGGAGCTATGGCCTAAATCACACATCCACCATATGCGATGGTAGCACTCGATTTGTCGGTGTTGCGCCCCTTACCGAGGACTTTCAACCTTACAGGCTGCAGCTGGTATATATGATTACGTCACTTTCACGATATCAGTAAATGCATCAGGCATCGAATCTGCTATGTTATGAAGATCGAGAATTTTCACTATCACATAACGAAATACGGGGATCAATATGAGACAAAGTAGGGATACACCATGACAATTCCTATCGTTCCCTGAGAAAGTTCGTCTTCTCTCCTCCCCCTAACGACGGGAAGGTTGTCTCTTCGAAGTGACAATCCGAAATCGAGCGGTAAAGAGATCACCTGTCGAAGGTTCTAAATAGCGGATAACCATTGAGAATTCGTATCCAATGTAACTACTTAATCGTCTTTCAAGACCCATGCACTGTGGGAGTGCAGAAGGCACAATACTACATAACCAAATATGCGCAATTGGCACTCAAGCCTGTTTGAGTCCAAAATGTGAAAATCAGGGCTTATCCAGTTACCAACTGGTACGCATAAATCGTTTAGTTAGCAGAGGGTCTAAAATGAGCGAATAAGTAAAGCTGCATGCAAGACTACATAACCCCAGACAGAAATAGGCAAATTGGTGTGCATAACCAATGCCTGGGCTACCATCTGATTCGTTCAATGGTTGCCTTCACGAGACCATTTTGCGTATGCTCATGGGGGATGGGATGCTTTACGTCGCTCCCAATCGACATGCAGTATTCATCGAGTACTTTAGATGTGAACTCTCCAGCATTATCAAGTCTTATAGACCGAACATGGTGGTCATGGTGGTGAGCCCTTAGACAGATAATTCGTTCTAGAAGCTTTGCAAAAGCAGCATCTTTAAGTGTACAAGAGGACGACATCTGACCAGCATGTCGAAACATCAACCAGAACCATAAAACACCTAAATGGTCCGCACTCTGGCTGAATCGGTCCACAAATATCTATTTGAATCCTATGTAAGAATGGAATTTTCACATCTTCAGCGTAGGACGGTCTCGCTCCTATTTTGGCTAAAGCGCAGGCTTCGCAGAAGAGCCGATGTGCATTCGACAGGGTCAAATGTGTAGAACGGGAGGATGTCTCCGATGTTTTGGATGACAGCTTGAGGAACACCAACAAAGTTCGTTATGTGGGTTCATTGCCCGCTTCTACTTTGCACGCGAAAGATGTCCGTGCAGATCATCATGTCATGACCTCGATGCCCCAATCAGTCATGCCAAAGCCTGTACGAGTCAGCGTACCAAAGTCCGTTATAGGTACTTGCATAGGATTCGACAACCCTAATCATAGTGGCGTACATTCCACATGATTGACTCGTATGTTTCTCTAAGATGCATTTTCGACCGCATTCACTAGAGGTAATATAAAGATACTCTATTCCACTCTCACAATGGGTTTCAACATGAAGGTTGTTGATACGTATATCCTTGAAGCTTTGTAAGGTTCAAGTTAGTCACTCTCAATGTATATAGAGTGTCGGTGACTGTAAAACTGTGTCGTTAGGCACCAAGAACCGGGGGTGCCGCGTCCTTGGATGAAGTGTGATGATCCAATCATCCTAGTCACTGATACGTTATAGGCTACTACTATCAGCCTATCACTCGAGTGTTCCTAGATTCATTCATCAAACGAGAACATGAGTAATAAAAACTCTGAACCATAAGCGTAGGAACAATATTCGGTACTTCGAATAAAGTCAAATCACTTGTATACGTAAGCAACAATAATATCTTGTTTGAAACCAAAATACATTAGACCATTATTGAAAAATATTATAACGTCTACCGATAAAATTAGTCATAGAGGGGGGCGTCTAATGACTTTGGCACGTATAGTGTGATACTGCCATCGGTAAATGTGAAAGTGACATTGGGGGTCATGTCATGATCGTCTTCCTTTATATAGTGAGTCTCCTATTCATCGGAATCTCAATATCTCCAGCTATGAAATATTTGCTTGCATGGCAGTTCGTATACCAATGGCAACAATCTCACGTTAGGAATCAACTCGTTTCTTGGGAGCCAGGAGCATCATCTCTTCTCGCTACTTTGGAAGATTGGAAGAGCCTCCGTGACCACGTCTACGACTGCCACGTCCGTTTCCACCATGCGAATTCATTCCATGTGGTTTGGGATTGGCACGTCCAGTCCCCTATTCATCGGGGTTCTTTCCACATTTCACTTTGCCACTACTAGCTTCGAGAATTTGCTTTGTCTCGGCAGGCCTAGTATTATCGTACTCTAGCATATACTGATTCGCTAGTATAAGTGCTTAAGTAGGGAAATTTGAAAAAAAATTCTGAATCATGTCGTCTTTTGTGAGTATTTTCACAAAAAAAAAATAAGGCGCATCTTAAGCTGGAGCACATCTTTATTAAAGTTGTTGACTCGTTATAGCAAGTGGATTTCGTCCCACTGTACGATCAACTCGAGAAATAATTTTCTCGAAATGGCCCTTAAAGGCATCTCACAGTTCGTTGGATTTCATCTAAAGATATTCCTACCATAAGTTGGGGTCGAGATTGTTGGGATTCGGTGCCTAAAACGAAGGCCCAGCGGAAGCGGTAAAACGAAAATTAATTCGATCCGAATCCCTACGAGAATCGATCGAGCTACGTATATACGAATATATAAACGAAAAGCAAGAGTCGTAAGAAACTAACCCTCGAAGTCCGTTGATTAAATGGAAACCTTCTCTTGAGCTATTCCCCAAGCTTTAGTTTGATCTCTACGTGTTCAATCCGCTCCAAGCCCTTGAACGATCCAACGCCGAAAACACCGCGTCTCTACTTGCCACGCGCCGGAAAAACGACCGGAACAACAACACTTGATTAACCTCTAAGGTTACGGCTAGAATCAAGTGGTGAAGCTTTTGTTATTACACTCTAAGTGTATAATATATCTCTCTTAATGTATCTTGAATTTTCTCCAAGAAAACTCAAGAATAAAAGTGAAGAAGAAGATGAAGATGAAGACTTGAGAAAATGATTTTTCTCTCTCTCTCTCTCACTACTCACGGTTGGAAGCCTTTTCTAAAAGTTGAGTGAAGTGAGATCAAAGTCCTCTTGCCATTCTTATTCAACCCACATAAATCAAATCATATCACATGAGATTCCCCACCAAGTCATAATCATCTATTAATAAAATGGAATTGAAGACTTGGTGGAAAGTAGGTGGAAGGAGGGCCATCTAGAAGGTATCGGACGAGTTCGATCCGTTTGAACTCTGTGAGTCTAAACAGATAAACTCCAATTCCGTTCCAATGTATTTATATCGATTAATTAATCCAATTAATTAATCATATCAAATACATAATAACATAATTAATTTCTCCAAGAAATAATTATATTTATGAATTAAATTAATCACCCAAGAATTTATTTAATTCATTAGGCCGTAAATCAATTTATCCAATAAATCGATTTAGACATCCAATGTCCCAAATTAGATATCCAATATCTAATATTTATAATGAGAGATTAAGCTCGATTCATTCCGTGTCCAATCCTAATGCGCGACTCGGTAGGTCCGTCTCGATCAAGAATGGGAGGAACCAAAGAGTAGTAGCACCACCTAGCCACTGGCGGCCTACACTGTACTTAACCGAGAACGAATGATTGGGATCATTCAAGAACCATTCTGTCGTGAATACCAAGAACGTATAAACCCTTCTTTCAAATGTCCCGATCAAGTTTTAGGGTCACGGCTACCAAACCCTATCTGCACTTGACGCTATGCATGCGTTAATGCAAATCGAGATCATCGAAATGCCGTGTATCTAATACAATCGGCTCCAATGCTTTGGCCAAAGACTTATGATCTCATCTCGCCAATAACCGCATAGGACATATAACCCGCTCACTAACGGAGAAAGAATTCTATCTTGGTATTCGATAGGACTCGCTACTTGCCCGTCAAGATGCACGTCGAGGTTGACCCCGCCTTCCGGTTTACTGGTCGAACTACTCTAATGAAAATCTTGACGTCACAAGCACATCCCTACTAAATCCTCAAGTCGAAGGTTCACGAATACCTATCACAACCTTTCGATTCCGTCATTGATCTGTCCGGAGTGAAATCCATGTGACGAATCGAGGGTGAGTCGGTTCGAGTATACTAATCTAATTAGCATACCTATAACGTGTGCTCCCACTAACCATTAGTGTTCGATGTGCACTCTCCATGTCAAAGAACACGTCATACAAGTCTTTACATAAACTTAACGCCTACCAAGTTTCATCGACTTTGCGAACGATTAAGTATTTGAGCTATAAACCTTTCCAAAGGCCGACCCCCTTATCCAATAAGGAGTGGAACGCTTTTGCTCTCAAATACACGGACTAGTTTCTATATGTTTATTTACGAGTTAGGAATGCCAAGAACTACCAAGAAATAAAGAAACAATCATTTGCCTTATATAAATGGTTTACATAATTACAAGTACAATGCCCTCACTCAACAACCTCCGAGTGGCATTCGAGGGCATACTCCTAACAATCTCCCACTTGCACTCAATGCCACACACTATGGTATCTAATACCCATGTTCTCCAGATGACGCTCCAAGCTAGTCCGAGATAGTGGCTTGTCGGTGGATCGGCGACGTTGTCGGCCGAGTCTACTCTATGCGACAATGTATCCCTTGCGAACAAATTCTCTTACGAGATGATACTTCCTCTCAATATGTTTGGTGTTGTGAAACCTCGGCTCCTTGGCTGCGCTACTCCGTCGTTGTCGCAAAGACAATGAACAGCACAAAGACATGGTATCACTTGAAGTTCTCCGAAACTTCTTAATCCGTAACCCTTCCTTGAAGCCTCCGAGGCCGCTTGATACTCGGCGACAGTGGAATCAGATCGCGCTTTGCTTGGCACTACGCCAAGATACCGCTCCTCCATTAAGAGTAAATATGTAGCAAGTGGACATCGAGTCGTCCTTCGCCCTTGGAAGTCCGAATCGGTGAATCCCACCACATCCAATTCTCCACCACCATACATCGTAACCATATCTCTAGTCCTTCTCAAGTACTTGAGAACGTTCTTTCTGGCGGTCCAATGTTCCCTACACAGGTTTGCACGAAACCTACTCACCACGCTTACGGCATGCGCAATGTCAGGTCTTGTACACAACATAGCATACATAAGGCTACCCACGGCCGAAGCATATGGTATATTACTCATTTCCTTTCGTTGTTCCTCATTTTGAGGACACATCTTCAAGGTGAGTTTTATTCCATGTCGCATCGGTAGGAACCCTCTTTTAGAATCATCCATCTTAAATCGCTTTAAGATTTTATCTATATAGAGGGCTTGGGAAAGACCTATTGTTCTCTTCGCTCTATCCCTGTAGAGTCGAATACCAAGAATATAGGTAGCTTCTCCCAAGTCTTTCATGGAGAAATTACTCAAAGCCAAGCTTTCACGTAACCGAGCATTCCCACATCATTTCCTATTAGTAGAATGTCATCTACATATAGTACTAAGAATGCGATCTTGCTCCCACTAACCCTCTTGTATACACAAGGTTCCTCTTCATTTTGCACGAAGTCAAACTCTTTGACCGCCTCACAAAACGAAGATTCCAACTACGCGACGCTTGCTTGATCCATAAATGGAACGTCAAGCTTGCACACTTTACGAATATCGACTTCGGATACAAAGCCTTTAGGTCGCTCCATATAGATTTCCTCCTCGAGGAATCCATTAAGGAAAGCCGTCTTTACGTCCATTTGCCATATCTCATAATCGTGGTAGGCGGCTATAGCAAGCATCATGCGAATAGACTTGATCATGGCTACGGGCGAGAAGGTATCGTGGTAATCGATTCCTTCCTTCAGGTATAACCCTTTGCCACTAGCCCGGCCTTATAGGCGTCAACCTTGCCATCACCATGTCTTTCTCTTGTAGATCCATTTGTTCCCAATAGGCACTATGCCCTTGGGGCGGTCTACTAGAGTCCAGACTGATTGACATGCATCGAGTCTATCTCGCCTTCCATAGCTTCACGCCATTTCGCGAGTCTACATCCACCATCGCTTGGTCATAGGTCGTCGGGTCGGTCTCTTGGCTATCACTTGGAACCTCATGGAGACCCGGCTCCTCCAAGTGCACAAGCCCATACCTCTCGTAAATGAGACACCCTACTAGACCTACGAGGTGGTTGTACTTGTGTTTGAAAGTTCGGTTCAGTTTCTTGCACAGTGTCTCTCGAGGAGTTTCATTGTATTCTTCTAAAGAAATACTTCTACTGCTCTCCGCCTTCCCGAATGAACTCATCTTCCAGAAGTGTGCTTGTAAAGCAACAATGATCCTTCGATCTTCGGGCATGTAGAATAGATATCCCATCGTCCCAGACGGAATCCAATGAAACGTCCCTTAGACCTAGCTTCCAACTTTTCCACCTTAGTCTTCTTGACATAGGCGGGACATCCCCAAATCCTAATATGATTAAGACTTGGTTTCCTTCCTCCCACATCTCATGTGGAGTTTTAGGAACGGATTTGGAAGGACATCTATTCAAGATATACGCGGCGATCAGAGTGCATACCCCCACAGTAAATCGGCAAGTCAAGATAGCTCAAGATGGAACGGACCATGTTCAACAGTGGTCCGGTTCCTTCTTTACGACACACCATTTAACCGAGGAGTACTGGAGGTGTTAGTTGTGAAACTATTCCATGTTCCTTAAGGAACTCGTCAAACTCCGTACTCATATACTCGCCACCTCGGTCCGACCAAGTGCTTTGATATGATTACCGGTTTGTTTCTCGACTAGGGCCTTGAATTCTGGAATTTCTCAAAGGCCTCGGATTTATGTTTCATTAAGTATACATAACCATACCTAGTATGATCATCTGTAAACGTAATGAAATATTGATATCCGTCACGTCCGCTTCTAAAGCACCACATACGTCGGTATGGATTAATCCCGCTTTATCGGCTCTTTCAAAAGTCCTGTGAAGGGGACTTAGTCATTTTGCCTTTAAGGCAAGATTCACAAGTAGGAAAGGGATCCGATCCCAATGGACCCATAAGTCCATCTTTTTCCATATTGTAAACCTTGGTCTGACCAACATGACCAAGTCTAAGATGCCATTTCAAAACTTGATTGGTTTCATCCCTACCACGTTTTCTAGTTATAGTATTCACAACTACTTTGTTGCCGAGATTTAGATGATACAATCCATTCAACAATGTAGCAAAGACTCTACTAGTTTATTTCTAAAATAAATTTTGCAGGAACCATCACCAATGAAAAATGAAAAGCCTTTTCGGTCCATGACCGGAATGGATACAATGTTTTTGTGCCCCTTGGGCAAAACAAGTACATCTTCTAAAGTCAAAACAAAGCCGGATTCTAAACCCAAAAGAAGTGATCCTATGTCGGTCGCCTCGACACTATGCCCGCTTCCGACCGTGATCATAACTTCTCCACTCCAAGCTTCCTACTTTGTTCCAGATCCCGATTCACGGTACAAATATGAGAACTAGCACGAATCCGATATCAGAAGTAGAAAATACGATAGCAGAACAATTTGTTTCCAAAACTAAAGTTCAGACCAAGTGCCATGAAGAATCGGATGCCTCTAGCCCGGTGGCCCACTCACCGCACTTGAGACAAGTATCCTTTTCTTCTTGTTCTTCGGAACCATTGGGGCCTTGCCCTTACCCTTAAGGTCCTTAGCTTGTGGTCCACCGCTTCTTGGTCTTTTTCTTCTTATTCTTAGACCTCCGAGGTCCAAGAAATCACAAGAGAGACTCCTTCATCCGGAGTTTTCATTTGAGACCGAGCAGTCACAAGTTTGTTCATTAGCCCGGCTAAATTACATGCAATCTCATTGCGGTTGAAGTTCATAACAAACTGTGAGAAGGAATCGGGGAGAGACTGTAGGATAAGGTCGGTTTGGAGAGAAGTATCCATTTTAAAATCAAGAGCCTCCAATCTCTCGATCATGGATATCATTTTGAGGACGTGTTCCCCAACCTTCTCACCTTCCTTCATCCTTGCACCGAACAGCTTGCTTGATATCTCATATCTAGCGATTCTGCTGTGCTCACCATAAAGCTCGGTTAAGTGAGATAGAATCGCCAGCGAAGTCATTTTCTCATGAGCTCTCTGAAGCTCATTAGACATGGAAGCCATCATATAAGCACGGACTTTCACGTCATCCTTAACCCACTTTTCGTGGTTTTCAATCTCTTCTGATTGGCTCGAGTCCGCATAGGAGGCGCCGGAATGTCCGTCTCCAAGACGTATCCCGGTGCCTCTATACCGAGGACAATCATCGACATGGAGCCAATCCACAAAGTTAGGTCCCATTAAGGTGTTCTTTTCGAGTAGAATTGCGAGTGGATTCATTGTCATATTGAGTTATGTCCGCATTAAGTATAGCAGATTAATTAGTGACTTGTTATATTATGATCCGAGTATAGAATTAAGGTCCTTTCTATTCTTGTTACCCGGCTCCCACTATTTTTATCGGAATAACACACTCCCATGTGAAATCCGGAAGTATCGTCGCTCTACTTCATAGTGGTGATCGAGTTCTTTATAAATCTTAATAGAGGGCAACCTAATGTGTTTCTAGTCTATTAATTTTCATAAAGTGGTGTCCAACACCAACCCATCTAATGGATGATTCGATCTTCTTTTTCCCCTTGTTCACTCCCCTCAACCTATACGGTTTCTATGGTTCGTGAACAAGTTAAGTTTATACCATCGACGCAAATCGGTTTCACAATTGAATCTTATCCGGCAACCTATCGGGTTTCTAGGGATAAAATTTGCTCCAACCGAAGGCATCCAATGCGCTCCGGTAATTTATCCGTCCTCCCGAACGACTACCCCGATAACTCGGAAGCATAGCACATCCGGTTTGGATTTCAATTTCAAAACTTCGATGGAGGGAAGGAAAACCTTGAAACCTTATAAACTTAATTATTTGTTGTGGGAGAATTATCGCGATTAACGTTACACTTTACACATTAATCGTTTAAGCGCGTTTGTGGCATTCATACAATATGAAACAACCAATCACAACCTAGTTGCTACCAACATGTGGTTCATGGACCGTTCCTAGAAAACAAAAACTCCGTAATCTAATTACAAGTCTTCGTCTTGAATCTTCGTCTTCTCGAAATGGATCTTCCTCCGGTCTTCGTCATTACATATAAATTTTTACATTGAAAATTGCATCCTAGATACAAATTTTTCTAGTAAAATAAATAGGCTCAAAACGGCCTTTACAACCCAATCGAATAAAACGAACGATTCAAAACTAAGTCCACGAACCACATCCCCATTCAAAAGCATTCATCCAATAAATACTAAATAAATGGAAAGCGTAGAGATACATTGATCCAATCAACAATACGAACCGATCCAATCGATTCACACAATCGGTAATGTAATACCGTTCAAAATAATTCGGTCGACCATAAATATTCCAATTAATCAAATTTCCCTTATAAAATGAAATACCATAAATCATTTTAATCATATTAAATCCAATTTAACATGCCGGAGATTAATTTTTAAGAATACACGGAAAAATCGAGCCGGGGTGAAAACGGGCCAAAGATGGCCGAGTCACCTCGGCCTACCGCGATCACTCCCTTGGCCGAGTCACCTCGGAAGATGCCGCCAGGACACGACCGAGTCACCCAGACACGGTCGGGTCGCTCAGCGACTGGCAGATCGCGGACACGGCCGTGTCACCCAGACACGGCCGAGTCACTTCGGCCAGACACGCCCGTGTCTCCCGACACGGCCGGGTCTCCGTGCAATGGCTCAGCCACCTTTGCCGGACACGGCCGTGTCACCCAGACACGGTCGAGTCACTCGGCCAAATTTCCCTATTTGTCCAAAAAGTCGTCCGACGACGATTCGGGCTAGATTTTCGACCGAATATCCAATATCAATATTTTCCGACTTTCATATCTTCAATATAAATCATATTTCCCGAAATTTAAGATTTATATTTAGACATAAACTTACGAAAATACAATTATTACGAACGAAAAACATATACCACGATTATGACTAAAATGATTCCAAATCATTCACCATTTAATCGAGCATTCCAAATGCCAATATCGTATATACGATCGCAAGACCTACGCTCCGATACCACCGTTGGGATTCGGTGCCTAAAACGAAGGCCCGCGGAAGCGTAAAACGAAAATTAATTCGATCCGAATCCCTACGAATCGATCGAGCTACGTATATACGAATATATAAACGAAAAGCAAGAGTCGTAAGAAACTAACCCTCGAAGTCCGTTGATTAAATGGAAACCTTCTCTTGAGCTATTCCCCAAGCTTTAGTTTGATCTCTACGTGTTCAATCCGCTCCAAGCCCTTGAACGATCCAACGCCGAAAACACCGCGTCTCTACTTGCCACGCCGGAAAACGATCGGAACAACAACACTTGATTAACCTCTAAGGTTACGGCTAGAATCAAGTGGTGAAGCTTTTGTTATTACACTCTAAGTGTATAATATATCTCTCTTAATGTATCTTGAATTTTCTCCAAGAAAACTCAAGAATAAAAGTGAAGAAGAAGATGAAGATGAAGACTTGAGAAAATGATTTTTCTCTCTCTCTCTCTCTCACTACTCACGGTTGGAAGCCTTTTCTAAAAGTTGAGTGAAGTGAGATCAAAGTCCTCTTGCCATTCTTATTCAACCCACATAAATCAAATCATATCACATGAGATTCCCCCACCAAGTCATAATCATCTATTAATAAAATGGAATTGAAGACTTGGTGGAAAGTAGGTGGAAGGAGGGCAGCCATCTAGAAGGTATCGGACGAGTTCGATCCGTTTCGAACTCTGTGAGTCTAAACAGATAAACTCCAATTCCGTTCCAATGTATTTATATCGATTAATTAATCCAATTAATTAATCATATCAAATACATAATAACATAATTAATTTCTCCAAGAAATAATTATATTTATGAATTAAATTAATCACCCAGTAATTTATTTAATTCATTAGGCCGTAAATCAATTTATCCAATAAATCGATTTAGACATCCAATGTCCCAAATTAGATATCCAATATCTAATATTTATAATGAGAGATTAAGCACGATTCATTCGTCGTCAATCCTAATGCGCGACTCGGTAGGTCCGTCTCGATCAAAGAATGGGAGGAACCAAAGAGTAGTAGCACCACCTAGCCACTGGCGGCCTACACTGTACCCTTAACCGAGAACGAATGATTGGGATCATTCAAGAACCATTCTGTCGTGAATACCAAGAACGTATAAACCCTTCTTTCAAATGTCCCGATCAAGTTTTAGGGTCACGGTCTACCAAACCCTATCTGTACTTGACGCTATGCATGCGTTAATGCAAATCGAGATCATCGAGTGCCGTGTATCTAATACAATCGGCTCCAATGCTTGCCAAAGACTTATGATCTCATCCGCCAATAACCGCATAGGACATATAACCCGCTCACTAACGGGAGAAAGAATTCTATCTTGGTATTCGATAGGACTGCTACTTGCCCGTCAAGATGCACGTCGAGGTTGACCCCGCCTTCCGGTTTACGGGTGGTCGAACTACTCTAATGAAAATCTTGACGTCACAAGCACATCCCTACTAAATCCTCAAGTCGAAGGTTCACGAATACCTATCACAACCTTTCGATTCCGTCATTGATCGTCCCGAGTGAAATCCATGTGACGAATCGAGGGTGAGTCGGTTCGAGTATACTAATCTAATTAGCATACCTATAACGTGTGCTCCCACTAACCATTAGTGTTCGACAGGCACTCTCCATGTCAAAGAACACGTCATACAAGTCTTTACATAAACTTAACGCCCAGTCAAGTTTCATCGACTTTGCGAACGATTAAGTATTTGAGCTATAAACCTTTCCAGTGCCGACCCCCTTATCCAATAAGGAGTGGAACGTTTTGCTCTCAAATACACGGACTAGTTTCTATATGTTTATTTACGAGTTAGGAATGCCAGTAACTACCAGTAAATAAAGAAACAATCATTTGCCTTATATAAATGGTTTACATAATTACAAGTACAATGCCCTCACTCAACAACCTCTGAGTGGCATTCGAGGGCATACTCCTAACAGAGATTTCACCTAAGAACATCAGCGTGCTTTCTTTCACCTTTTAAGACGGTTCGTCGTCTGTATGAACAGAAAATGTGGCGCTAATGTCTTAATATCAGAATTTCATCTATGGCACTCAAGTCCTTCTGAGTCCAAGATGTTGAATTACGAACGAGTTGGATTAGCCATATTCATAAACAAGAGAAGGAAGCGAATACGTTTCACATAATCATGAGTTCGTCCATGATAAATTATTCAATAATGAGATTATTTTGTTTAGAATCAAGATATGGTCATGATTTCGATGCGATATATGAATGCACACGAAGAATCATTATCATGGTACTTTGTAGGCAGTAGAAATTAGGCATTTAAATTAGACTATGAATGTGCCTAATTACATGTTATATCTATATATGCATGCAAATATATGTATATTTATAGATATAGACACATAATCCTAGGAATATATCTATACACATATTATGCAGTCAAGTAGGTCTCTTATGACGCAATTATGATTAGTTATTGAACTAAGATTATGAATTAAATAATTTAATTCAAGTGGTTAATTAATTAATTTGATTTAATTAGACATAATTAATTAATAATCATATTATGATATTGAATCAAATATAGCATACAAGTTTGTACACGAAGCAAATAGTAGAGCCGAGTTCGTGTACCTTACTTCACGAGTTGGGCTAAAAAAATGAGTGGGTGAATCGGATCTGAAACGCGTACCGAATCTGAACTAGGTCTGCAACTGGAACCGGGTCGGGTCCTGGGTGGAAGGCGGGTCGGGTTTTCTAGCAGCTACGGAATTGGCGTTGCGGGTACACAGAACGGCGGAGCAAATCCAAGTACCGTGAACACGAAGAAGATGAATGGGAGGAGGACGAGTCACGTCGGATGGGCTGGGAATCGGCAGCCGATTGCAAAAGACGGCGACAGGTTTTCAGAAGGCGGAAAAACGACGGGGAAAAAAACGAGCAGGAGTCGGGGGAGTCGCGTCCGATCTGGTCTGGTCTTGGACGGAGGACGAGCAGGCGATGGTCTGATCTGCGCTGGACGTGGAAGCGTGCCGGCGAAGTCGCAATGGCAGTGCGAGATTGCGCGGATGCGCGGCAGTGTCGCGCGGCGGTGTGCAGGGTCTGCTCTAGGGTTTTTTCGATTTTCTCTTCTTTTTTTTTTTTCAGAATTTCGGTCGGGATTTTTTCTCTCATTGGTTGAATACGTGCTGATAACGTGTTGTAGTGAAAGCACACAAAGGTAAGAATTAGGGCAGAAGATGTATCCATTCTCATTGATAGAATCCCTTTAAATAGGGAGAGATTACATGTTCTGGAATATTCTAACAGGCCTAGCCCTATACTATTTGGGAGAAGCCCAATAGCCCGTAGACTAAGGCACACACTGTGTATTTACTTTAACAAATGTTACAATAATCTGTATATTTATTTATTATAGCATCCAAAAATTTTATATTTTACCGTTTGTCAAATTATGCTTGGACAATTAGATGAAAATAAGAGAGATTGTGTGGTATTATTATACTATTTATTTGTATTACCTAACAAACAGATGATGTTACATTATTATATCGATTTTACACTATTTATGCACTAACTTTGATCATATATTTTACTAATATATAAAAAATATATATTTTTATTATACGAAATGTTGTTATATTAGTCTCAATGAATATTTTCAAACTTTTCTTTAGAATTGTAACTAAACTGTTGAGTTTTAAAGAAAGAGATGAAGTAGTATTTCGTTGTATTTTTAAAAGTAAAAATAGGAGAAATAAATAATGTTGTATTATTATATAATATTTAATTATATTATTTAAAGACAAAAGGAGGCGAGTGTTGTGATGTGATATAAAATAGATATAAAATGTTTTAGAAGTTGTTGACTAGTATTTGAAATTTGAATCTTATAACAAACGGAGATTTAGATTTAAAATTCAAATTCAGTATTTTAGATCATAGAACAAACATGATAAAAAAATATACACATTATTTTCCTAATATTTTTTGAAAGAAAAAAACTATTAGATTTTGATTTGACGGCTGTCATTGAAATTTTAGTCCAACACATCACGTGGCGATGTGTTAAGTAGAAAATACTGACTAATTTCATGTGCTAATTGTTTAATTTTATTATATTTATTTTAGCATATTATATTAATTTTCTATATATTTGATTACGGAAGAGATTTACTTCACCAAGTGGAATTTATTGATTATTTCAGGCATTTGAATTATTTTCAAATTTACAATAATGATTGCGTCACCAAGAAAGCAACCCAATAGAATTCGGACCGATAGACAAGTCCCACCAAATTACTACTAGGGGTGTTCAAAACCGGATATCCGGACTTTCGGATATCCGAAACTTCGGATATCCGAAAGTTCGGATAGTAGATTTTGATATCTGATATCCGGAAAAAATATGAATTTTATTCGGATATCCATATATTCGAAAAAAAATATTCGGATTTGGATATCGGATATCCGAATATCCGAAAAAAATTTCGAATATGGATATCGGATATCCGAATATCCAAATATTTTCTATTATTTAAAATATAAAAAAATAAAAAATTTAGGATTTTTCGGATATTTCGGATATCCGAATATCCGATTTTTCTGAAAAGTACTATCCGATATCCGAATCCGAAGTTCCGGATATCCGAACTTCGGATATCCGAATTTTCGGATATCCGGAACTTCGGATTTTCGGATATTTTGGATCGGATATCGGATATCGAATATTTTTGAACACCCCTAATTACTACCCAATACATGCTCAATCTCGAGAAAGCGCTTATCTTTGGGTCCATAAACAAAATAAATTAAAGGGTTAAATGCATGAAAATACTCAAACTTTAGGTTCATTTTTATTTTTAATATAATCTTTCAAAATTTTGAAAAAATACACCAATTTTCATATTTGTTTAATTTTAACACCAATTTCAATTCTGACCAAATTGATTCTGACATGACAAAATCGATTCTAATATGGCAAAAAAAAATTCTGGCGTGGCAAAATTATTTCTGACGTGGAGAAATAAAATAAACTATACTTTTTTAAACAAAGTAATACAAAAATTAATTCTTTTTTTAAATAAACCAAAATATATAACATTTGTAAACATACAAATGGTTAAATAAAAATAAACTTGATTCAAAAATATTTTTTTTGAATATAATACAATTGCTGGTTCAAAAATAAAATTATTTTTTTATAAAGAAATCAAAAACGTTATATATAATTTAGCTGGTTAAATAAACTGATTTTCTACTTATTATTTGTATATTACTTATTCAGCCATGTATTACTAATTTTTTAATGACAAATAAACTTAATTTTTATTTTTATTTTCTTCTTCTCCTCCAAAAATGTTATATATATATATTGATTTCTTTAAGAATGAGAATTAATTTTTGTATTAGTTTGTTTAAAATTATAGTTTATCAAGTTTATTTCGTCACGTCAGAAATAATTTTGCCACGTTAGACTTTTTTTGCCATGTCAGAATCGATATTGCCACGTCAAAATCAATTGATCAGAATTGAAATCGATGTTAAAATTGAATAGATGTGAAAGTTGATGGATTTTTCTGAAATTTTGAAAGATTATGTTAAAAATTAAAATAAGGGTTCTATCTTTTATAATACCAAACCATAAAAGTAACAAGTTATATATCCTCATTCATAAGAGTATATGTTTTTTATACCAAAAGACATTAATACCCTTAAATCTATCACTAAAAGGTAAAAAAAGGAAAGTCAACATCAACACCTTTTTGGAGGATATTTTAGTCTTTTTAAGCAAAATGGTATCAATAACTTACACTATTATGAATGAGGATATATAACTTATCAATTTATGGTTTGGTATTAAGAAATTGATTCTCACTAAAAATAAACTTAAAATTTGTGTATTTTCATGCATTTAACCCTAGATTAAAACCTAGTGCCCACTACATGAAGATTGATGCTACATGTACACATATGTGTACACATATTTGTACACACATGCATCTCATCCATCCATTTAATGTGGGACCCATTCATTTATTGTGGGACCACATTAAATGGATGGATGAGATGCATGTGTGCACATATATGTGTACATGTTGACGTCTGATTTGGTCAACGTCACGTGTACTGACCGGGACAAATGGGTCGAAGACACGTAGAAAATAACAAATAAAGTGGAAGATAGTTGATCACTAAATTTTTATTAATGACCTTTCGATAGCATAGAACCGAATGTAATAATGTGCGCCGGTCTATCCAATTTGCTTGTTAATTACAAGTCTTTTTTATTCTTTTTCGATCTCTCTTTTATCTCTCTTTTTTCTCTCTCTTATTAATGCCTAGAATTCCAAAAGGGTCCTTTTTTACTGTACATTTCTCCTATATATAGACATACAGGCGGTGGGAGATGATGGTGGCGCATGTTTGGGAATATGCCCATAACACTTGTCGATCTGCATTTACATCGGGGACACGTGGCGGCCTATAAGGAGTGTCTTGGGAAGGCGTGACGCATGCGTTAATTGGCATGCGGGTGCATTTGCCGACTTTCGGAGATGTCTATCCGATGGTGGTCGGCTCGGTTCCCGCCGCTCGGGTCGGCCGGGTCGCCGCCGTTCGGGCCGGCCACTTGAAATCTTGAACATGCACATTTACGTCCTACCACTGCTCGGCCTTCAGGGATCTGATACCGGGTCGGCCCGAGTCACCGTCTGCATTCGGTTTTTAGCGAGTCCGGTTGGAAATCGGGTTTTTTGTCCGGTCCGATTTCGGGTTCTGTTCGGCCGGTTTAGCTGCCTGGTGTGCCCACGTGGATGCTGAGTAGGATGGGTTACCAACAAGGGCCCCCGAGTCCAGGGCCGTGCCGAGCTGGCCGGGGCTGGAGTCGTTCGATGTTGAGGCCGATCCGGTTTGTCTTGTTGGGAGGATAAGATCTTTCGAACAGACGTCTCTTCGGGAGTCGTGTCGCACCGCCTCCCTGGTCTTTAGGTGTCATCATATGGGAGGACGCGTGGCGCAAGAATATTGGGCGGCGCGCTCATGCGTTCTCGAATCATGCGACGGTTCAGTAGAATTTCTCGCCTCACGCGCCTGGTATTTATTGCCTACATTTCCCTATAAATAGAGGTTGTCTTCTTTTTCATTGTTTCTTCCGCCGTTTTTACATAGTGTTTGCAGAGAGAGAGAGAAAATTTTTCCGGCGACTTTTTCTTCTCTTCCGATTTCGCCAACCTTCCCGGTAAGCTCGCTTTTTCTTTTTCTTCTTTTTCCTCGTCTATTAAAAATGTCGGAGACAAGGGATGAGACGGAGGTGGTTTTGGTTGTGTCGCCGGACCGCACGGGTGTGGCGGATTTATCGATTGGCGAAGCTCCCGTCGACTGGAGTGTTGCCGAGGAAGGAGATGATTTTGTGAAGTCGCCAGGATCTGGAGAAGTGGAAATGGCGGCGCCGTTGACATTTGTCGGAGAAACTCCGGCGGAGAGAGTCGAGCCGGTGGTAGCCCGGGCCCGCCCTCGTCCGGTCCCTTTTGTGGAGGCGAGTTGGGACTCAGCCTCGATCCCCAGTAATGTTACGGAGGAACTATTGGCGGCCTGGCGGCTGCGATTCAAAATTCCGGCGAGGGTGCGGATGTTTGTTCCGTATCCCGAGGAGAGGCCCCATAGTCCGCCCGCTGGTTGCACGGCGGTGTACTACCGCTCTTTCCGGCCGGCTTCGGTTTCGCTCCGTTGACTCTTTCCGGTGGTTAAGGCGGTGGGGCCTCGCCGTCCCTGTGTTCATCCAATTCTTGGGCCGGGTGGTGGGCCTTTTTATTCTTTTTAGCCAAGACGGTGGCCCGAGCCCACTTTGAGGAGTTCAACGGCCTCTATCTATGGAGGTCGGTTGGTAGGTCCGGCTCGGGTGGTTTTATTTGACGGCCCGGCATGCTATGCACAAGGAGCCGGTGGGGGTACCCGAGACCATTCATATTTGGAAAGAACAGTGGTTCTTCATCGGTGGGCCGTGGAGGAGTTCTTTGGATGAGTGGGAGTGGGGGTGATAGATGCCGAGCTGCGGATTCTGTGCTTTTACGGCCAAAATGGGTGAGCGGTATTTTTGCTTTTGTTTCCTTTTTGTCTAACGCTCATCATTTGTTGCTGTGCGTAACGCATCCTGCGTCGGAGACTTCACGAGTTCGACGACCGGTCGAGCGGCCTTTTGGGCCTTCCTCTGGAGCAAAGGAAGTCTCACCTTTTAGTGTCCGAAGAGAACCTTTGGGCGGCCGGACTTAGAGAGACCGACCCGAGCACCATGTCTTTTTCAGGTACCCTTTTTTTTTTTTTTTTTTTTTGATATGTCTCCCTTTTCCAGCTCCTCAGGCAAAGACTTCATCTGGTAGGAGGGAGACGCCTGCCGCCGTGTGGCTGGGGTGCCGAGGCGGCCGATCGGAGGGAGCGGGCCGGCAAGCGCAAGAGGGCGGAGCCTGTTTCTGCGAATAAGGCCGAGGGTTCGTCGGCCCCTAAAGTCATACTGTCCGCCCCGACTCCTGCCCGGGCCGATCGGGAAGAGCCCGTTATTGACTTGGAGGGCCACTACCTTCCGGTCAACCAGGAGCGGGTGGATCCGTGTGATCAGATGAAGGGGCGGCGGCCACGCTGGTTCCTGGATTATGTCCGGGCTGCGACTCCGACTCCTGAAATGCTCAGTCGGGTCCCTCCTGGGGTGGCTGTTTCTAGCCATATTCCGATCCGGGGTTGGACACCCAAGCTGGAGATGATGACCAACGACATGGATCCGGCCGAGCAGATCCAGTTCGGGAATGCCTTGGTCGGCCGGGCCATGTGCACCTATGTGAAGGCCTCGAATGAGTTTAACCCGTCCGAGAGGCACAAGAAGACGGAGGCCGACCTTAAGGCTTTGCAGGAGGAGCATCACTTGTGCCCATCTTTGATCAAGTCTCTCGAGGGGGAGATAACCTCTCTGAGGGGCGAGATGGAGCTTTTGGACGGCCGGGCTCTCCAAGCCGACATATGGAGGCTGAAGGCCGAGGAGCTGACCGATGCGGTTGATCAGGCGCAGAAACAGTGCGCGGAAATCCGGGCTGTGCACGAGGCTTATCTGAAGGAGGCCGAGGCCCAGGTCGGCAGCCTGACCGAGCGCCTCAACACCTGCGAGGCTTCGAGCTATGCGAGGGGCCGTGCCGATGGGACGGAGGCCTTCAAGGAGACGCCTGCTTTTGAGGAGCTGATCAACCTGAATTACGTCTCCACTTGTCTCGAGATTTTAGATATTATGAAAGGTGGGAAGACCGTTCAGGAGATCGAGGCTTACATCACCTCTCAGGCGGTCGACCTTCATGTGGACCTTGCAGGGGCCGATGAGCCGAAGGCGCCCGAAGGTGAGGATGCCGACCGGGCTCCGCAAGGCGAAGACGAGGGGCCATCTTTTCAGGCGGCCGGCCAGGATGACGGGGCCGAGTAGTTTCTTTTAGGTTTTGCTTCCAGCATGGCCTGCGTGCCAATTTTTTGTCTTTTTTGTTTCATCTGATGTTCGACCTGCGTGCCAACCTGGTTCGGGTTTTTTGTAACCGTCTGTATTTAATAATAATGACTTGATGAAGATAAGATCTTCTCTTGCCGTTTTCGTTGTGCTTTTTTATCGTTCTTGGTTGATCGTGCCGATATGGGCTCGGTCTTATAGTGCCGGATGAGCCGGTCTTATGAGGTGCCGAGACGAGCTCGGTCTTATAGTGCCGGATGAGCCGGTCTTATGAGGTGCCGAGACGAGCTCGGTCTTATAGTGCCGGAGGAGCCGGTCTTTCGAGGTGCCGAGACGAGCTCGGTCTTATAGTGCCGGAGGAGCCGGTCTTTCGAGGTGCCGAGACGAGCTCGGTCTTATAGTGCAGGAGGAGCCGGTCTTTCGAGGTGCCGAGACGAGCTCGGTCTTATAGTGCCGGAGGAGCCGGTCTTTCGAGGTGCCGAGACGAGCTCGGTCTTATAGTGCCGGAGGAGCCGGTCTTTCGAGGTGCCGAGACGAGCTCGGTCTTATAGATCCGGAGGAGCCGGTCTTTCGAGGTGCCGAGACGAGCTCGGTCTTATAGTGCCGGAGGAGCCGGTCTTTCGAGGTGCCGAGACGAGCTCGGTCTTATAGTGCCGGAGGAGCCGGTCTTTCGAGGTGCCGAGACGAGCTCGGTCTTATAGTGCCGGAGAAGCCGGTCTTTCGAGGTGTGCCAGCATTGAGATAAGGAACAATATCGAATTTTTATTGATAATACCTTTTTAGATACATAGCGTTCCATGGGTGAGTTAGTCTCTGGCCGTTCAGATATTCCAGCCGGTAGGCCCCATTCTGAAGGACTTCGCTAACTTTATACGGCCCTTCCCACTTGGGCTTGAGCGGCCCGGGATCGGACCCGAACCCTCTTGAGGACTAGGTCGCCGACCTGGAATCTTCTCGGGTGAACCTTGGAGTTGTAATATTTTTCACTCCTCCTTTTGTATATAGCGTTTCGCATTTCTGCCTGAGCTCGTTTTTCAGCAAGGAGGTCCAGGTTCACTTGGAGGGCCAAGTTGTTGTCCTTTTCTTCAAAATGTGCTACTCGGAAGGTTGGTGCTCCGATTTCGACAGGGATAACGGCTTGAGCGAAAGCCAAGGAGAAAGGCGTTTCTCTGTGGCGGACCTATGCGTTGTTCGGTAGGCCCATAGGGTCGGGGAGTTCTTACGGCCAGGAACCCTTGAGTTCCTCTAGGCGAGTTTTGAGGTGTTGCTATAAGATCTAGTTTACAGCCACCACATGCCAGTTAGATTGAGGAAAATAGGGCGTGGAAAAGTTATTTCGTACATTGATACCGACTAATAAAGATCGGAACAACATGTTGTCAAACTGTTTCGCATTATCCGAGACAATGGATTGAGGGATTCCGAACCGGCATATGATTGACTTCCATACGAAGTCAACTATCTTCTGTTCGGTCGTACGTGCCATTGGTTCGGCCTCGGCCCATTTCGTAAAATAATCGACTGCGACGATTGCGTGTTGCACTCCTCCCCGTCCCCTAGGTAGAGGGCCGATCAAGTCTATTCCCCACTTGGCGAACGGCCAGGGACAATATACAGACGTGAGGTTCTCCGGGGGGGATCGGATTTGTGGAGCGAAAATTTGGCACCGGGCGCACTTTCGCACGAGCGCAATGGCATCTTTTTTTAGATCGGGCCAATAGTAGCCTTGTCGGATTAACTTATAGGCCAATGCCTGACCGCCGGAGTGGTTTCCACATATGCCCTCGTGCACCTCCCTGAGGGCATATTCGGCTTCTGATTCGGACAGGCACTTCAGCAGCGGAACCGAATATCCTCTTTTATACAATGCCCCATCCACGATAGTGAACCGGGCAGACTGAGTTCGTAAGGATCTTGCTTGAGATCGGTCCTTGGGCAAAATGCCGCTTTGAAGGTATTGTATTATAGGCTGCATCCACCCTCGCGGTTCTGATTGCTCCGCTGCTCGGATTTCGGCCATTTCCAGGGCCGATGAGGCTTGATGCCCTATGCTGACCTCATCCATATGCTCGGCCCCGGCACTGGACGCAAGTTTGGCCAAAGAGTCGGCCTGAATGTTCTCCGTTCGGGGAATATGTTGTATAGTCCCTGAAAACCTTGCAATGCTCGGGCTAGGTTGAGGTACTTAACCAGTTTAGGCTCTTTGGCTTCGTATTCGCCGTTGATCTGGTTGACCATCAACTGAGAATCACTCAGGATGGTGAGGCGGGTAAGGCCGAGAGAGGTTGCCATTTCTAGACCAGCCAAGAGAGCTTCGTATTCTGCCTCATTATTGGTGGTTGGGAAACTTAGGCGAATAGCCGAGCGAGCAGGCGCCGGTCGGGACCGACGAGGACTATTCCCGCACCCGATCGGTCCGCGGTAGAGGACCCATCTACATAGAGCGACCATTCTTACGGTGGTCGTCCTCTGGTAATTGCGGGCGTGAACTCTGCAATGAAGTCCGCAAGGGCTTGTCCCTTTATAGCCGTGCGCGATTCGTAAGTTATGTCAAACTGTCCTAGTTCGACGGCCCATTTTACCATTCAGCCGGAAACATCAGGTCGGTGCATAACCTGTTTTAATGGATAGTTGGTTAAGACGACTACTTGGTGTTCCAAAAAATAGGGCCTCAACTTCCGGGATGCCATTATGAGCGCATAGGCAGTTTTTCCATCGGGGCATATCCGAGCTCGGCATCATGAAGGGCCTGACTTACATAATAGACCGGGTGTTGCACCGCATTTTCCGTTCGAATTAGAGCGGCGCTGATCGCGAGTCCGAGGCTGCGAGATATAAGTTAAGAAGTTCCCTCGGGACGGCCTCTGTAGGGCCTGGGGCTTCCGCCAGACTTTCTTGATAGCTTCAAAGGCTTTTGGCAAGGTTCTCGTCCATTGAAAATCCTTGTTCTTTTTATCGCCTCAAAGAAAGGTTTGCACTTATCCGTTGAGCGGGAGATGAAACGGCTCGGTGCGGCTAGGCGGTTAGGCTTTGCACCTTTGACCGAGTTTGGGGAACAAGCTCGGCCACGCCTTAATTTTATCGGGGTTGGCTTCAATCCCTCTTTGGCTTACCATGTAGCCGAGGAATTTTCCGAACCTACCCCAAGGAACATTTCTTGGATTTAGCTTCATCTTATACTCTCGCAAAATAGCAAACATTTTATTGAGGTCATGTACATGGTCTGCCGAGTGCGGGGATTTTACTAACATGTCATCTACATATACTTCCATAGTATGGCCTATCGTGCCACTGAACATTTTATTTACTGTGCGTTGATATGTTGCGCGGCATTCTTGAGCCCGAAAGGCATCATCCGTGCTTGATAAGCCACGGGCCGAGTAGAAGGAGGTATTTTCTTCATCGTGGGGTGCATCGGAATCTGGTTGTATCCGAATAGGCATCCATGAAGCTCATTAGCTCGTGCCGGCCGTGGCATCTACCATGTAATCGATATGGGGGAGTGGGTAGCTATCTTTTGGGCAGGCTTTATTCGGGTTGGAGAAGTCAATGCATAGCCTCCATAGCAGTCGACTTTTTACGAGAACCGGGTTGGCTACAGTCGGGTCTGGGCTTCCCGAATAAACCCGTTATCAATCGGCTTTCCTACCTCCTCTTCCAGCCCTTTCTGGCGCTCGGGCCCCATTTTCTTCTCTTACGGACGACCGGTTTTGGTGGGGTCGATGTTGATCGGTGGCAGGCCGATTCCGGGTCGATCCCGGCATATCGAATGGGTCCAAGCAAAGACATCCAAATTCTGTCTCAGATGGAAGACAAGCTCGGAGCGGATCGGTTCTTGGAGGTTGTGGCCGATCTTTAGCCGTCGGGCGGGGTTGGATGAATCCACGTCGACCAAGTCCAATTCTTCTGTTGGCTCAGCGTGGCGGATTTTCCCTTTTGGATTTTGATACCGCGGGTCAACGGGATCTTCCTCTAAGATCGGCTTTTTCCCGGGCAGGAGGCCGCGGTCCGCCGTCCGCCCGATTCCCATCCCGGGGGTTATGCGGCCTCGGACCGTGCCCCTTGGCCAAGGTGGGGTGCTTCCCGCCTGTTGCTCGGAGTTGGTAATCTCCACTTCTTCCGGCGGATTTTCCGGGACGGCCTCGGCGGCGTTGATCTCGCGAGCCCGAATGCTGAGATTGCATTCCCGGGCCGCCCTTTGATCCCCTCTGTGTACCCCGACGCCGTCCGGGGTAGGGAATTTCATGCACAGGTGGTAGGTGGACTGAGTGGCTCTCAGCCTCGACATCACAGGCCGGCCCACGATGGCATTATAGTCGCTGTGCACGTCGATGATCTTAAAGGTGGTGATCATAGTTCTCCTGATCGGCCCCTGGCCAAATTCCAGGGCGAGGTCAATTTCCCCCAGCGGGGAGGTGCGGCAGTTGGCAAATCCCCGGATGTCCTCGCTGCAGGGCCGGACATACGATTGGTCTACCTTCATCCTACGAAGGGTATGAAGGTAAATGATGCTTGCATACGCCCGAGTCCACCAATACCCTGTGGTGGGATCCCCATTATGGGCAGAGTGATGACAAGTGCATCCGAATGGGGATGGTCCAAGCCGCTGCATCGGACTCCTCGAAAGTAACCGCCACTGGGGTTTTGAGGTTTCTTCGCCACCGACAAACCTTCGCTCGGCGCTCGGTCCTTGATAGGAGGTGGTGGCTTCTCGGATAGATGCTTTCTTGGCGCTTGGACCGAGGATCATCGACCTCGCGGTGCCCATAATCGTTAGAATTTCCTGGGGATTTGGGGCGGAGGCACCCGATCATTCTTGCTCGCCGGTCGGCCCTATCTTGGCGATCCCGAGGCGGGTTCCGGTAAACCGCCTCAAGCCCGTTTCATCACATGCCGCGATCGGGCGGCAACGAGGTCCCGACATCGCTCGGTGTTATGACCGCCGACTCGTGATACTTACAAAAGCGGTCTGGTCCATGTCCTTCGATCTTTATAGATCGTCGGGACCGGGAGCAAGTTTTGCCTTTTATTTGATCGAATATCGCCGCGGCTCCAATGGAATATATTTAGTGAAATTGGCCATGAGCTCGGGCCGCGATAGTTTTGAGTGGCCGGAGTCGCGAGGAAGAGGCAGGGGTTTTATTTTCCGTCGAGGTTCTTGACGGGTTTCTTTGCGATCACGCCTTTCTTCTTTCTTTTTATACGATCCTTTCGATCGGAGGGCATGACTAACATTGGCGCCGGCATGGCTTCCTCAGCGACTATATGGGAGCTGGCGCGCTCCAAAAATTCCTGGTAGGTGTGTGGGACGTTCTGGCACACCGTCCAGCGAAAAAAAGAATTCCTATGAAGGCCGGCCTGGGCAATAATGGCCAGCGCATCGTCGGACATGGGCTTCGTCTCTAATATCCGTTTATTAAAACGGGATATATAATCTTTAAGGGACTCGTTCGGCCCCTGGATTACGGAAGCGATGGATGAGCGTGGGGCGACCCGCACAAGGGACCCCATAAAGTGGGACCGGAATGTCGCCGAAAGCTGGGCCCATGTCTGAATCGAATGACGGGGCAGCGTCCGATACCACCTCTGGGCCCTTTGCCCTAGAGTTAGGGAAAACATGCGGCATCGGAACGCGTCCTGCGACCCATGCAGATCCATCCAAGAATTATAATGCCCTAGATGGGCGTTAGGGTCTGTTTCTCCGTTATATGGCGGAATTTGCGGAATTTTGAACTTCTCCGGGAGAGGTTCCGCCAAAACGCTGGGGGCCAGGGGACTCTCCTGGCCGTTGAGCCCTTCCGAGCTTTGGGATGGCGGGAGTTGTTTATTTTCGAGTTCCGTAAGGCGCTTTTTTAGGAACTCGATCTCGCTTGAATTGTCGCCCGGAGTGGGAGGCAATATTTGCGTTGGATTTGGGGACAGGTGGTGAGCTCTTTCTTCCTTGTGACTCTGACTCTGGACAGTAGGAGCCGGTGCTGCCTTCTCAATCTTCCTTCCCGCCCCGAGGCGATCAAAAACGGACGGGGGGCGTGAAGGCTTACTTTTCCGGGAGGGGTGTGAGCTTTCACCGTGGCTCTCGGCCCTTTCGCCGGCGGCCTCGAGGCCGCTCTTTCGCCGTCCCGAGGCGGCAGGACGGCCGCCCGAGATTCGCCTCGGGTTGAGCCTCGTGTTTTGAAGGGTCCCGCCCCCTGTCACTCTCGCCATGAGGGTTGCCATGCCCTGGAGGAAGGCCGGGTGTTTAAAGCATTCAACCACTTTAAGGAGGTTTTCTTCCTCCGTCGCGGGCTGAGGGTTTTTTGAACTGTTGTGAGACATTGCTGGTGAAGGGTCCATCTATACCTCTTTTTTTTTTATCGGAGGTTACCCTCCTTCTAGCGCCAATCTGTTGACGTCTGATTTGGTCAACGTCACGTGTACTGACCGGGACAAATGGGTCGAAGACACGTAGAAAATAACAAATAAAGTGGAAGATAGTTGATCACTAAATTTTTATTAATGACCTTTCGATAGCATAGAACCGAACGTAATAATGTGCGCCGGTCTATCCAATTTGCTTGTTAATTACAAGTCTTTTTTATTCTTTTTCGATCTCTCTTTTATCTCTCTTTTTTCTCTCTCTTATTAATGCCTAGAATTCCAAAAGGGTCCTTTTTTACTGTACATTTCTCCTATATATGTAGCCTAGCAATGGGAGATGACAGTGGCGCATGTTTGGGAATATGCCCATAACACTTGTCACCGCATTTACATCGGGACACGTGGCGCCTATAAGGAGTGTCTTGGGAAGGCGTGATGCATGCGTTAATTGGCATGCGGAGTGCTTTGCCGACTTAGGAGATGTCTATCCGACAGTGGTCGGCCCTGCCCCCGCCGCCGGTCGCCGGTCGGCCGTTGCTCGGGCCGCCGCCAAATCTTGAACCGGGACATTTTCGTCCTTCCTCTCGCTCGGCCTTCCGGATCGACACTGGTCGGCCTGAGTCACCGTCTGCATAGGTTTTTAGCGAGTCCGGTTGGAAATCGGGTTTTTTGTCCGGTCCGATTTCGGGTTCTGTTCGGCCGGTTTAGCTGCCTGGTGTGCCCACGTGGATGCTGAGTAGGATGGGTTACCAACAGTACACATTATGTGTACATTTAGCATTGTTCCTACATGAATGGCGGCTGCCGGGGGAAGTCTTTAAACGAGATACTTTTAAAAAACAAAGTTAACAATTAATACTATTAAAAAAAACTTTTAAATAAAAAAAATAAAAAGAGGGGCCACCAAATGCCACCCATCAACTCCATCTAGAAGACCATCTCCAACAGTTTACACAAAAATACTGCAACTTGAAACACAAAAATACAGAAAATCAACAATGCATCTCCAACAGATTACACAAAAATACAGCAATTAGTAATGCATCTCCAACAATTTGCACAAAAATACAG
Source organism: Orobanche coerulescens (assembly GCA_033398695.1). Lineage (NCBI taxonomy): Eukaryota > Viridiplantae > Streptophyta > Magnoliopsida > Lamiales > Orobanchaceae > Orobanche > Orobanche coerulescens. The sequence goes on from CM065806.1 coordinate 18,574,048, forward strand.
TAAAAATGGATATTCAATTATATTCTTTTTCTAATCTTAATATTATGTACAAATATAAACGCATTTTATCTCCATTAACTAATAATAAAATTTATTTATTTATTTATTCATCACTATACTACCTAAACCGTTCCAGTTTCCATTTTCTCTGTCAATTCATCAGAAAACCGAAACAAAAAAAGGCATTTTGTAGGAATTGAAAAAAAAATAATATAATAAAGAAGAAGATGATGTGTCACGCAGCAACGAGATAAATCCTGTAATACTGTAGAAAACACCAAAATTCGAGTGAATTTATCGTGGCTGTTGGAGAGCCTTTCTCCCAAAAGAAACGTTGAGCGCTATAATATAGAGTGTATTGGAGATGGTCTAAGAGTTTGGTCTAATATTCTCACCTTTCGATTAAAAAAAGACCACCATCATTATCTATCATCATCACATTCCCATCTTACACATCACACGAGAGGTTCATAACAAAGGATCCACACGTTCAGCCGTTAACCTGCCTAAATGCAGATTCTATAAAGACACAGTGCTCGAGTCTTGGCATGCATGTGGGAGTTTTATCCTCCAATGTGTGATAGCCTCGCGCACTGTACACTGCTCCTCCCACCTAAGAGGCTGAAATACCATGATTTAATTCTTCCACCAATCTCTATCGAACCGAGTGTGGGGCTCTGAAGGCGAAAGATTACGTCTTTTGCTACAAGATTTATAACAAAGGAGGACAGCCGCAATTCAATGCAAGGCAGGACTTTTAAAAAGGATAAAAGGGACACATATACTCCATATAAAAGGAGATTTCGACCGACCAATTAATTGTTGGTTCCAATATTCATGTTTAATAAATAGGGTCATAGTTTAGAGACGTAATGTCTCTTTTATAATAAGGGTTATTTAATAATTTTATATTTTATTTTATTTGTAATTAATTTAAAAAATTAAGGTATTGTGTATAGACTTTTTTATCCTCCAACTATTTTAGGTTTTAATTATCCACCCCTCTCTCTCTCTCCATACTCTCATCTCCCTCAACCTTCTCCATCTCGCCCAAACCGTAAGCCGCCGTCGCCGCCGCCACGACAAACCATCATCGTCCCCTAAACCTTCATCGTCGTCTGAACCATTAGTATCAACGATCACATCATCTCCTTCTTCATCGTTGTTATTATCACCGTGACCATTGTTGTGTAGATGGTGTAGAAAATAATGGAATAATACGTAAAACCGAGGCGAAAGCTATACTCTCTGTCCGTAAGACGAAATTGCCCCGCACAGTACACACAGATCAATGGCAAACGTCCCCAAGATACAACGGTTTTCTATGAACACGAGACCTTGTCCTAGGAACCGAATTCCCGGCGAACTACTGAATATTTGGGACTTGAGTATGAATTCTATACTAGAATGAATGTTTACTAATCTTGGTTTTTATTTTGTGTGTTTAACCATCACTTGCAGGGGGCTATTTATAGCTGCAAAGGACCTGTCCGAATAAATGCGATTTTGGGGATGAACATGTAACACCCCCGTGATATACGGAGATATTACAGCGCCGTAGATTCTTTTGGAGAACCTACCAGGCTTAGATCGACATAAAACCCCTTTTTTTACAATTTAAAACCAAGACATTCATACACGTTAACAATACTCGACTTTAAACCATATGCATCACAACACCAAATGATACACTATTCCGGGAACCACAACTGATACAACAACATCACCAAAACAACTTAACAACATACCATGCATATGACATGATGGTACTCGCGCGAGTACAAAACAAAACACGACTTCATTTAACAACAGATGACCACAGACTCAAAATGGTACATGATATCTGTAATACCCGGTTGTAATTCCGTCATTATCATTCAGTAATTATCGTTCAGTAATTGCCACTCAGTAATTTTCACTCATTAATGATCATTTGTCACTCATAATCAATCATTGTATTCACCGTTCAGAGTAATTGAATCGTGTATCAGTCATCATTCATCATCAATCTAGTTGGAGAATCATTCCGTGTTTATTATCATTGTCATCTTCATAGTGGGCTGTGTGTGAGGAGTAGCGCACGCTATGAACTCTCTTTAGCGCGCGCTAATTGAGTTCATGTAGCGCACGCTACCTCTCAACATTAGCGCACGCTATTGTAGCTCAAGTAGACAGTCCAGAAGGCACTGGCTTGCAGTTGAGTTGTGAGTAGTGCACGTTACGAATGGTAAGTAGCGCGCGCTAGTAGGTTGGAGTAGCGCACGCTATGCAGTCGGTGTAGCGCGCGCTAAGGTCGGTCAGGCAGAGTCTAGTGGTTATTGGACTGAATTGGAATAATTCCTAGCGCACGATACGAGTAGATATTAGCGTACGCTAATCGGTGTCAGTAGCGCACGCTAAATCTTGTATGTAGCGCGCGCTACCGCGATCAGATCAGAGAACAGGAGGTTCTGGACTTTAGTACTGGACACCAGATAAATCGTTAGCGCACGCTAACATTTCGTGTTAGCGCACGCTAAATACATGGTTGTAGCGCACGCTACAAGAGGTACGTAGCGCACGCTACCGTTGCGAACAGAGGATACTGGACTACCCAGTATACCCGTTAGCGCACGCTATGCTTAGGAGCTAGCGCGCGCTAATCCGAGGACAGTATAAATTGGACAGTGTAGTCCAGATTTGTCATTTGTCATTTTTTTCATTCCCTCATCGATTTTGGGCGATTTGGAGCTTCTTGAGGAGTGTTCTTCGAGCTAGAGTCATCTACCATCATTTACAAGCTCCTAGTTCAAATTAATCATCATCTAATCCTCTCCAACACACCGAATCAAGGTAATTAATTCTTGAATCTAGAATTTCGGGATTTGGGTGTTTTGCTTTCGATCTCTTCGTGTTAGCTCGATATTATGTTGGAAATATTAGATATGGATTATATACATATACATGTATTTATAGGGATTTATTGATGTATATTTCGGAATTGATGAATATTTGAGGATTTATTCAAGAACCCTTAAGGGTTGACTTTGATTTTTGGGGGTTTTCGATTAGTTGTTGTCGTAACCTCGATTGAAGTATTCCTATTGGATTATTGATGCCATTGATATTATTTTGCTGGTTTGAATCAATTGTTTGGAAGTTGGTTTCGATAATTTGGGATTGGTTGTAACTAACGGGAAGGATGTTTACAACGTATTCGTTAGAATGCCCCAATGAGTTTGATTATCGTTGTATCGACTTTTGATTTAGTCGTGTTTTGTTGCTTGATACGTGTATTGAGCGGTTGTTGGTAATTATTGTTATTCAAGGTTGTTCGAGCGACCGACATCTCTTTTTAGGACGTTGTTCAAGGAAGGACATTCTTTACCTTACTCGGTTAAAATGATACTCATTCCTTTCGTGGTTGTTCATTCATAAATCATAATCATAATTCATTCAGAATGTATTAATCGTATTGAGACTTGTGTTTGTCAAATAATCACTTCATTCACGAGGAACGACGGTTCCAATCATTTCATTGAGCTATCATTCATTTCACTATCATTTCATCTCGGTGAGTCATTCTTGACTTTGTCGGATTGTTATTCATTATTATTCGTTATGGTCATTTCTTGTACATATGACCTTCTGGGTTCATATTGCGTGGCCGGGTGGGAATGTGTGGAATTTTTGGTCGGGCACGTGATCAGTGGCGGATCCAGAGCTACCCAGGACTGGGGGCACATTTTTATTAACATAATATAAAATAAAATAAAAGTTCTATAAGAAGTACAAGATCATTAGAAACATGAAGTGAGAGTGGAGTTGATCGAAAATAAAAAAAAAAAAGACAAAAGGAAAAGAAGAAAAGGGCTTACATTTATTAAAAAGGAAGAAAAAAAAACAAAGTGAAAAAAAAAAGAGAAGGAAAGGGGCCTAGTATTTTTAATATAAAATAGTATATATATATATACACACTTTTTTTCCCACCGGGGCACCTCCCCCCACTTTCAATAACGTGGGTCCGCCCCTGCACGTGATGGTCATGTGTTGGGTTCACCGACACATTGGACTGTGCATACGGTAATGTACCTCCGTGAGACTAATTAGGTACAAGGACGGGTGTGTACGGACACTCGTCTTGTACACTTGCATATACCATTACGGGCGTACTATGATGCCTTTCTTCAGTGTCATTTCATAATTAAGATATATCATGATTGTGTTTATTCAACTCTTGAGGATTGTTGTTACGTATGGCCCGGCCCGTTGGGGGATGTTGTTTTCAGGTCATGGCAAGGCTAAGGCACGGGAAGAGAACATTGACGGCGAGGAGTCCCAGTGATACTAGTAGGGGGCCCCAGTCCTTTCATTCACTCGTGTTTTCTTTATCTTATTTCCGCTGCAGACTTCCATTTGGATATTCATTTCATTCAGTGTTGTATATTTTATCTTCATATAAAATATATATGTATTCGGTATTATCTTGGGTGTGTTGTAATAAAACTCCTCATCGGAGTGATTGATGATATATTGTGGTTCGGTACTACAATTATATTATTTAATTCATTAATTTTCATTCGCCTGATGGGTCCTAGTCGAGGTCCACGGCACTGTAATATCCGCCTAGTTTGGGGTGTTACAGAGTTGGTATCAGAGCGTGGTTTTGAATACTACCTTCCGAGTCATGTCTCAATTGAAATCATCGTTCATTAGACTAGTATCATTGGACTTTCGCGTCACGTGTGACCTGTGCAAGAGCCGAGCCCCTCAGATCAAAGAATTGAAAGATTTCTGACGCCATGGTATAATTTCTGGCAATAAGAATTACTCATTCATCATTCATTAGTCAACAATCCTCAAGAGTCATTTTCATTTTTGATCATGTCGATCATGTTAACTCACTAATCAATCAGTTCATCTCATTAATCAGTTGTTGATCTTGTGGATCGTATCATTAATCTTGTTAACTTGTTCAAGATAATCATTTTAGTAATTTCATCATATAATCATGTCACATCAATTGATCATTCATTTAATCATTGTGTTAGAGTGCGTGTGCTCATTATTATCATTTCATAACGTAAATCATAATGCGGTACTCATGTGAGATCTATGATTATCATGCGACCTTCCTACTTCAGTATGGAGAGAGCTGTCAGGGGACGCAGGGGGAGAGGCCGCGGTACGGGCCGAAACCCGGGAAATAATCACTCACTGTCGGGAAGTCGTACCCAGGACTCAGCTCGATCAGAAGATATTCGGGTTGATCCACTCACTTTTATGCAGGTCATGATGACCCACATGCAGTTGCTTAATCATCATTGCGCCACTCTGTCCGAAATAATCGATAGAACTCTCACGTATGAGCCTGCGGCTAAGGAAGTTGTTGGGCAACAAACTTCATCTTCTAGCAAGAAATCGAAGAAGCGTAATCAGCCTGAAGGCGGCCAGGCTGTAATATCCGCAATTTTCGATTTTCGGTAAATTTCTTTTTTTTCGGTGGAAGTCCGTTTTGACGACTCATTCATGACCGTTTCGTCATTCCGAGAATGATTAATTCTGCACTTTTTGTCATCCGAGTTCGTTTCGGTGTCATTTTGTTGAGTTCCGTGCTTTTTAGCGGTTTTTCCGCACTTGAGTTCGATTCTTGCGAATCTCGTCTGAAACTGTTGTTTCGACTTTCTCGTAAGTTCATTTAATGTTAATATTCATGTTGCGAGCTTCGGTTTGGTTATTCGATCACGTATCGTGATTTTGGGGCGTTTTGGGCCATTTTCGTAATTTCCCAAAGTTTGGGGCAATTACTTTCCATTGTCGAATTTCGAGCCTTCGGGTAGTCGGAATCGTGTGTTCTATTAGTGCTCGGATTCGTCTTTTCGAGTACTTCGTAACCGTATCTTCGATTCGTACTCAGGTTCGGGTTTCGGGGTCGTTCGGGCCGTCGGAGTTGGTCCCGGCCGAGTCATGGCCGGGCATGCTCGGGCCAGGCCAGCCCTGGCCGAGTAACGTGCGGTAGTGACCGGCAGTTACGTACGTAAGACCGGTTACATACGTAAGACCCTGGCGTGCGTCGTAACGTTCGGCATTTTCGAGCAGGGAGTTCGGCCATGGCGATTACGTCGTAAGCCATGGCGATTCGTACCTAACACGACGCGATCGGCCTATTTAAGGCAGCGATGCGTTTTCTTGACCATTTCTCATTCTTTCTCTTCCGTGCGCTGTGGGTGTGTGAATCATCTAGAGATGTTGTTGGACAATGAATCCATGAAGTGTTGAGGTTCATATCATCAATCATCCGTCCTATAACATCCTCCGATCTACCGAATCAGGTCAGATTTCTTAGAAATCTAGTTTTGGGGAATTTGGGTATTTTGGTTGTTTTCGTCCGATTAATCCGATTTAACTTAGGATTATGATGGATTGATGAATATTTAGATGTATTATATCATTTCCTTTATTATTCCATGGTTGGATCGTAACGATTCGTTGTTTTGGTCGAGTTCTTGGTCGACGCCTTGAAGGTGTCCGGTAGAATGTCATAGAGGGGTTTTCGGGCGTTCTACGATTATTCTTTCTCGTATGATCGATGATTTATTGATTATATGTTGTCAGGGTCGAATTCTTGTGAAGAACTCGAGTCGGAACCCTTCCGTTCGTTGTCTTCTTCGGGGTCCGAGCTTCCCGATCGAACCGTGTTCTTCGGAGCGTTTGGTAGCGGTTATTAAGGCAAGTATCTTATTATACGACGTGTATCTTGTGACTAGTAATTACGTATGATATGATATGTAAGACGATTTTGCTTGCCTCCGTAAATATGTTCCGTTTGAGTTGGTTGTGTTTTCCGAAATTTGAAGGCTTTGTGATAATAGTGATATATTGGTATCCGTGTTAGGCGTTGTGCCATTTGTGCAGGATTGCGATGTACATATGAGATGGTTGTACACGTGGTTGTTCAATGTATTGTGTACGGAGTCCGGTACATGACGTGTACGGACAAGGTGTGTGACCCAGGTAGGGTCTGACGAGGCCTCTGGAGTCCGGTACATGACGTGTACGGACAAGGTGTGTGATCCAGGTAGGGTCTGACGAGGCCTCTGGAGTTCGGTACATGATGTGTACGAACGATGTTGTGGCCGGGTAGGGTCCGTTGAGGCCTCCGGAGTTCGGTACATGATGTGTACGAATAGTGTGTGTGGCCGGGTAGGGTCCGTTGAGGCCTCCGGAGTTCGGTACATGATGTGTACGAACAGTGTGTGTGGCCGGGTAGGGTCCGTTGAGGCCTCCGGAGTTCGGTACATGATGTGTACGAACAGTGTGTGTGGTCCGGGTAAGGTCCGTTGAGGCCTCCGGAGTTCGGTACATGATGTGTACGAACATTGATCGTGTAGCAGTGATTGTTCGGGTAACATTTTAAATATGGATCTCGGACTCATAATGATATATTATTTAGTATGCTTTGAAACGAGAATCGGGCTAAGGCCCTAATGTTTACGAAAAGGTTTTGTAAATTGGGACTCGAGGTCCAAAAGAATTTCTACTTTAAGAATCCCCGAGATGATGTGTTCCTTTTCAAATATCTCTTATTTGAGTTCGAAATTCTAAAACTTCTCGGGAACATTTTGATAATTGATTTTCGTATTAAATTCGTAGTTGCTATTTGCTTGTTACATTTCGTATGGTTTGATACTTGCACTAGTAAAACAGTGGAGTTTTACTAACCCCCGAGTATTCGGGGGGTGGATGTCTGTTTTGCGTCCAGGTACCTGCAGATTCAGGGGAGCAGTCACAGGATTGGCACAAGAGGATGACGAGCTGCGATACTAATCAAGAGTCGAGAGTTGGTAGAGTTTGGTTGTATTGTTAGAGTTCATTCAGTCTTCCGCTGTATTGTGTTTCGACCCCTGTGTGGATAATGTTGTTAGTCAGTTCTATTGATAGAGTTGTATGACCTCATCGGTCTGTGTGTTTATGTGTAAGTGACCTTAACGGTCTGTATTATTATATTGTTTGACCCTGGCCGGGCAAGCATTTAGTCGTTTATGGATGTTTAGCCTGGTAGATCCTTGTGGAAGGGGTCTACAGCGTGTAATATTCCCATACGGTTTTGGGGATGTTACAATTATGGTATCAGAGCTTAGGTTGCGGAAACCTAGGCTGTCGGGTCGAGTCGAGTCGTGGTTTGTCGAGTAATGTGTTGTCTTGTCGTTCGAGTCATCAGGTGACAAGTTGAGTTGTGCGTAGTCACAACGTGTCGGATATGTTGTCGGATGAGATTAGTATCGTGGGCGACCGTCATCTCCGTGCGGCCTGTGGACGTAAGTCTCCTCTTTTATGCGAAATACCTGTGTATCATGATTGTATCTAAATGAGTTAATTGCGGTGCATAATTTTATTTGCACGGTGTTGTGAATATAGTTGTATTTAATACGTGTGACATATAGTATATGTATAAAACTGGGCCTATTGTTGTTTTACCTTTGAACCACTGTGAGGGGTGGTATGGTGTGAAAATTGAGAAACTTGTTGGGTTTCGAATAAGGTATCGACGATTGAGTTCGCGAGAAACTCCGAGGAATGGTTTTGTTATATGCTTAAACTAGATGCTGTGAGACGTATTCAATTGGATTGTGCATGTTGGACTGTATTTTTTTTTATCCACTGCGTGAGTTATTTTGTAATGGCTTTCGGTATTTTACCGACTGAGTTTTATTTTGAAAAACGATTCCCTTAACCGAGTTTTTGGCATTATGGCCTTGATCGTTTTGACAAAATTCTTATGACGGTATTTATTATTTTCTAAATGGCTTCTGTGAGTTTTTGAAATATTACCGTCATCGGCCTTTTTGGCATTTTTGTAAATGGTTTTTAGCCTGGTGGGTTCTGGCGCGGGACACACGACGCTATAATGTTCCGTGTAAGTACCTAAACTTTTTGGGCATTCTAGCCCATTGAATTATTTTTGAAAACCTTGAGTATCTTAGAAAATTAAAATTCGAGACGTACTTTTAAAACGAATTATTTTCTTGCGGTGTTTTCAAGGTGTTTTCTAATGCCGCAATACATTTCAAAAATTTTCCAATTGAGGACCAAAAATATTTTGAGATATTTTCAAATGCAGTTGCTTAGACCCAAGGGTCGAATATTTTTGAAAGTTTTTCACTAAAAGAAAGGTGTCCTCATTTTTGCTCAAACGCAAGATGACTTTCAAAGTCTCGATAATGGTGTTTGTACTACTTTTTGTAAAATGATACTCAAGATCAACTGTTGTTTCCAAACTGTTTTCAAAAGGTGGTTTTTGTTTTTAAAACCTATCATTCCTGTTTGCGGACCGAAAATGCGTGTATGGTTTTCGAACTTTCGTTACGGTGTTAACCCGGTGTGATCGAATTGGTGGCATGAACGTCGAGGCGTTGCCACGCATTTGTTGTACTAGCCCTCTGTGAGAGGTGTGGTGGTATTCTTGTTTGTCGCCTCGTGGTGATTTGCGTGTTGTCGCACGGGTGTGAGTTGTTGAAGCTTGAGTTTGTACGTTTGTGTACATGTGTGATTATTTCATGATGGTTGTAATTATGTGCTGGTTATCGTTCGGGCCGTTGAGGTCGCCGAACGATACCGTCGTTGCTGTAGTGTTTGTGTGTGTATTATTTTACGATGGTAATCATTGTATATGGTATGTGTTATGATTCTTTGTTGTGCTGAGTTGGCATCTCCGCTATGTTGTTTTGCGACGATATGCCCCATTGTATCTAGCATTTGTATTTTCGGTATGCCGAGCCGAGGCGTTTCAATCGTGATGTGCCGGGGCATGCACGTGTAAATTTGTCCTTCTCGTCGGTAACACATTTCAAGTGTGGACTCGAGGGACACCGAATTCAGTTTTGCGAATTGGCTACCGAGACTTTCGGAGTTCGCGCTTCAGCACGAGTATCAGAATCGGCTTTGAGAGGCCTTCGAAGGATGTTTCTGTCGGTTGCTTGTTGTGTTGTCGCCTTGATTTCGTTGTTGTGAGTTTCGGGGACGACACTTCTCTTAGAAGAGGTCGAATATAATACCCGTATTATATTTGGCTCCTGCATTTTCTCTTTCTCAATTCTATCGGCTCGCTCGTGTTCGTTGATACTTTCTGAACTTGTCCTGTATTTCGGTTTCATCGTTCGAACGAGCTGTGATCTTGTTTTGGGTCGATCTGGTTATCGCTGTAACTTTTCCGAGTTCGGTTCGATTCTTGTGAACCTTGTTCGGAAGTAACATCCTTTGGTTCTACTAATTCTTTTATTGGAAGTGGATCGGATTTGGAACACTTGTGTTTTCGACTCTGTCGACTCGTTTATGTTCGTTAACATTTTCTGAGCTTGCCCTATCCCTTGCTTTTATTGATCGAACGAGTGTGGTGTTTCGAAATTACTCGTTTGTCGTTGTGACTTTTCAATTGCTATTCCATTTCCTATGGATCTTATGTGAATCACATCTTGTTGCTTTTACCGGATCATATATTGTCTCGGTGAGACGTGAACACGAGTTGTTGTTTGAATTTTATTGTTCTTCGTGATTCGAACATGATTGTTCGATTTTTGTTGTCTCGACCATTGTGGTTCGATCGTTTGATTGTTCGGTTTTTGTTGATCTCGTTTCGTGATTGTTGAGCGTTCAGACTCCTTCCTAATTTCCTTATATTCGGGAAATTTGTCTCGTTTTCGATCTTCCAACCCTTGGGCGGTGGAATTCCGTATTTCTTCAGCGATTGGCTCGCGTTTTGATTGATGTACCGTTGAGGTGGTCAATCATATTGATTTTCGTTCGTTGTGTTTTGTGATTGTTCGGATAACCGACTTGGTTGTATTATCTGTTTGATGACGCTTGTCACTTGTTGGTTTTATTATGTCTCTATCGGTGGCGTTGTGTTGGTCGTCGTGGAGCGTGTTTTCACGCCGTATGTTCCTTTGCGTTTCTTGCAGTGTTTCGCCGTCGGGCGCGAGTTTTCGGTTTTTGGGTATCTCGTCGAGTTTTCCTGACAGTTGATATTGCTTCTCCCTACTTATTTTAAGTTTCGGGACGAAACTTCTTTTAAGGAGGGTAGAATGTAATATCCGCAATTTTCGATTTTCGGTAAATTTCTTTTTTTTCGGTGGAAGTCCGTTTTGACGACTCGCTCATGACCGTTTCGTCATTCCGAGAATGATTAATTCTGCACTTTTTGTCATCCGAGTTCGTTTCGGTGTCATTTTGTTGAGTTCCGTGCTTTTTAGCGGTTTTTCCGCACTTGAGTTCGATTCTTGCGAATCTCAAATGCAAGCTGTTGTTTCGACTTTCTCGTAAGTTCATTTAATGTTAATATTCATGTTGCGAGCTTCGGTTTGGTTATTCGATCACGTATCGTGATTTTGGGGCGTTTTGGGCCATTTTCGTAATTTCCCAAAGTTTGGGGCAATTACTTTCCATTGTCGAATTTCGAGCCTTCGGGTAGTCGGAATCGTGTGTTCTATTAGTGCTCGGATTCGTCTTTTCGAGTACTTCGTAACCGTATCTTCGATTCGTACTCAGGTTCGGGTTTCGGGGTCGTTCGGGCCGTCAGAGTTGGTCGGCCGAGTCATGGCCGGGCATGCTCGGGCGAGGCCACGGCCGAGTAACGTGCGGTAGTGGCCGGCGATTACGTACGTAAGACCGATTACGTCGTAAGACCCTGGCCGTAACGTCACGTAACGTTCCGGCATTTTCGAGCGGGGAGTTCGGCCATGGCGGTTACGTCACGTAAGCCATGGCCGATTACGTCGTAACGTACGGCCGATCGGCCTATTTAAGGCACAGCGGCGTTTTCTTGACCATTTCTCATTCTTTCTCTTCCCGTCTGCAGTGGGTGTGTGAATCATCTAGAGATGTTGTTGGACAATGAATCCATGAAGTGTTGAGGTTCATATCATCAATCATCCGTCCTATAACATCCTCCGATCTAGAATCGTCGATTTCTTAGAAATCTAGTTTTGGGGAATTTGGGTATTTTGGTTGTTTTCGTCCGATTAATCCGATTTAACTTAGGATTATGATGGATCGATGAATATTTAGATGTATTATATCATTTCCTTTATTATTCCATGGTTGGATCGTATCGATTCGTTGTTTTGGTCGAGTTCTTGGTCGACGCCTTGAAGGTGTCCGGTAGAATGTCATAGAGGGGTTTTCGGGCGTTCTACGATTATTCTTCCTCGTATGATCGATGATTTATTGATTATATGTTGTTAGGGTCGAATTCTTGTGAAGAACTCGAGTCGGAACCCTTCCGTTCGTTGTCTTCTTCGGGGTCCGAGCTTCCCGATCGAACCATGTTCTTCGGAGCGTTTGGTAGCGGTTATTAAGGCAAGTATCTTATTATACGACTTGTATCTTGTGACTAGTAATTACGTATGATATGATATGTATGATGATTTTGCTTGCCTCCGTAAATATGTTCCGTTTGAGTTGGTTGTATTTTCCGAAATTTGAAGGCTTTGTGATAATAGTGATATATTGGTATCCGTGTTAGGCGTTGTGCCATTTGTGCAGGATTGCGATGTACATATGAGATGGTTGTACACGTGGTTGTTCAATGTATTGTGTACCGAATGTGTGTTATGTTGGTTAAGAGTCGTTGTGATGATCATGATATTTGTGTTGTTTTGGTTTACATACTTGATTGTACATTTCATTGTAATGTGGAATGGCTTGACATTTAATGATTATGAATTGTGTCGTGTCGATGTGTGTGTGTTCCAGGTAGGGTCTGACGAGGCCTCTGGAGTTCGGTACATGATGTGTACGAACAAAGTGTGTGATCCGGTAGGGTCAGCGAGGCCTCTGGAGTCCGGTACATGACGTGTACTGACAAGGTGTGTGATCCGGTAGGGTCGATGAGGCCTCCGGAGTTCGGTACATGATGTGTACGAACGATGTTGTGGCCGGGTAGGGTCCGTTGAGGCCTCGGAGTTCGGTACATGATGTGTACGAACGGTGTGTGGCCGGGTAGGGTCCGTTGAGGCCTCGGAGTTCGGTACATGATGTGTACGAACAGTGTGTGTGGCCGGGTAGGGTCCGTTGAGGCCTCCGGAGTTCGGTACATGATGTGTACGAACAGTGTGTGTGGTCCGGGTAAGGTCCGTCGAGGCCTCCGGAGTTCGGTACATGATGTGTACGAACATTGATCGTGTAGCAGTGATTGTTCGGGTAACATTTTAAATATGGATCTCGGACTCATAATGATATATTATTTAGTATGCTTTGAAACGAGAATCGGGCTAAGGCCCTAATGTTTACGAAAAGGTTTTGTAAATTGGGACTCGAGGTCCAAAAGAATTTCTACTTTAAGAATCCCGAGATGATGTGTTCCTTTTCAAATATCTCTTATTTGAGTTCGAAATTTTAAAACTTCTCGGGAACATTTTGATAATTGATTTTCGTATTAAATTCGTAGTTGCTATTTGCTTGTTACATTTCGTATGGTTTGATACTTGCACTAGTAAAACAGTGGAGTTTTACTAACCCCCGAGTATTCGGGGTGGATGTCTGTTTGCGTCTGGTACTGCAGATTCATGGGAGCGATCCATGATTGGCACAAGAGGATGACGAGCTGCGATACTAATCAAGAGTCGAGAGTTGGTAGAGTTTGGTTGTATTGTTAGAGTTCATTCAGTCTTCCGCTGTATTGTGTTTCGACCCCTGTGTGGATAATGTTGTTAGTCAGTTCTATTGATAGAGTTGTATGACCTCATCGGTCTGTGTGTTTATGTGTAAGTGACCTTAACGGTCTGTATTATTATATTGTTTGACCCTGGCCGGGCAAGCATTTAGTCGTTTATGGATGTTTAGCCTGGTAGATCCTTGTGGAAGGGGTCTACGGCGTGTAATATTCCCATACGGTTTTGGGGATGTTACACAGGCAACCTTCAAGAAGCCTCGTGCGAGTCCTAACTTTTCTGAGCGACCTCCTACGGCGCCTAAACCTGCGGGATCTCAGTCCCGAGTGGCCAGATCAGCCATCACGTGTTTCAACTGTGGAGCGTCGGGTCATTACAGCACTAAGTGTCTGAAACCGTCTATTACGTGCCATAACTGCGGGATTGTTGGGCATAAGGCTCGTTTTTGCCGAAGGGACTCCAAGCCGACTCCGGTGGCATCTCAGGCCCCGAAGCAATCAGCGATTCAAAATCAGGCTACTGAGTCAGCGTCGTTTAAAATGACGGAAGCGAATAAAGGCGGAGCTCATATTTATCAGTCAGGAGCATCCGGTTTGGGGGCCGGCAAGCCCCGAATTTACGAGATGTAGAGGAGCAACGATCTGGAGGCCCGAATGATCTCAGGTACCCTCTAAATTTTATCTCAACCTGTGTGTAACCTTTTTGATGCTGGAGCATCACATTCATTCATTTCCGAATCATGCTTGAATAGACTTCACTTGGATAGTCCTATTAATTGTGAACCTTATATCATTGGTCTACCTGATGGTAGAAGAATTATCGGAGATCGTGAGATTAAGTATTTTCTGATTCAGCATCATGGCCGTGTATGGCTGGCAGGCCTAATCGTGGTGGATGTACCGAGAGACGACGTCATCTTGGGGTATTGATTGAATGGATCGTCGTGATGCCATACTTATTGTCCGTGAACGTATGGCCACGATCATTTCAGACGATGGAGTCGAGTGTGTATTTTTAAAATGGCATATATTGAGAAATCGTGGATTTGATTGTTTAGATTTGTAAAAAGTATATTTAAACAGTATTCTTATCCATTTTGAAATGGCTTTCGATACTTTGCAAACTGAGTTCTTACTTCGTAAAACCGATTCCCTAAACCGAGTTTTGGCATTTGGCCTTGAACATTTAAACGATATTATTATGACGGTATTTGGTATTTGGAAAATGGAATATTTTTTTCTGTATTTGAAAAATATTACCGTCATCGATCTTTTTGGCATTTTTAAAAGGACGTGGAAAATTGTGTTTAGCCTGGTAAATCCTTGTGAGAAGGGTTTACGGCGTGTAATATTCCCAGGAGGATTCTTTTTCGTACTTTTGAAGTGACGTGTTGGGTCAGTTTCAAGGAGCTTCCGTATTTTCAAAGATCGATTTAAGATCTGGGTATCATCAGTTGTGAATTCGAGAGTCGAATATCGCTAGGTCGGCGTTTCGAACGCGCTATGGTCATTATGAGTTGTTATAATGCTGTTTGGGTTAACTAATGTACCTGCGGTATTCATAGAATTATTGAATCGAGTTTTCATCGATTATTTGGATCAGTTCGTGGTTGTCTTCATTGATGACGTTTTGATTTATTCTCGTGACCAAGAGGAGCACGAGTTTCACCTTCATCAGGTGCTCGACGTGTTGAGATGAGAGCAACTTTATGTAAAATTTTCCAAATGTGAATTCTGGATGTCCGAAGTGACGTTTCTCGGACATGTAATTTCATCAGACGGAGTTCGTGTCGACCCTCAGAAGACGGAGGTTATCCGAGATTGGCAACCTCCGAAAAATGTTTGGAAATCCGAAGTTTCCTCGGATTAGCTGGTTATTATCGGCGATTTGTTGAAGGATTTTCTAAAATCGCTCAACCCATGACGAACCTTTTAAGGAAAGATAAGAAGTGCACGTAGTCCGACGCATGTCAACGGAGTTTTGAGGAACTCAAAAGTCGTTTGATTTCAGCGCCTATCCTTTCCTTGTCGCAAGGGACGGAGGGATTTGTAGTTTGTAGTGACGCATCCGGTCAGGGTCTCGGATGTGTACTAATGCAGAACGAGAAGGTTATTGCCTATGCTTCACGGCAATTGAGACCTTATGAGGTCAATTATCCGACCCACGACCTGGAGCTAGCAGCCGTGGTCTTCGCATTGAAGACTTGGTGTTATTATCTTTATGGCGTTACCTGTCAGATATTCACCGATCATAAGAGTTTAAAGTATATATTTACTGAGAAGGAGTTAAATATGTGACAGAGACGGTGGCTGGGACTAATCAAAGATTATGATAACGTTGTCGCCGACGCCTTGAGTCATAAGTCTGTTCAGGAGCAGATGCTTGCTCGATTAACAGTTCAGAAGGAACTTCAGCAGGAATTTCTGAGACCCGAGAACGAGGTTTGGTTGTAGTGAGTACAAGGGCAACTTTGTACGTTGGAGATTTCATCGCCACTTGAGGAGACGATCAGGTAGAATCAGGGTTCAGACCCATTTTTGTTCCACATTCGAGATGATGTGACTCAGGGGAAAACCCCTGGGTTTGTCGTCCACGAGGATGGACTTTTGCGATTTAAGAATCGGTTGTGCATACCGGCGAATGACGAGTTGAAAAACTCGATTTTGAGAGAAGCTCATGCTACCCCTTATTCCGTTCATCCGGGGTCTAGCAAGATGTATAAAGACTTGAAACAAAATTACTGGTGGAGTAATATGAAGCGAGAAGTCGTGGAATTTGTTTCGAGATGCTTAACTTGTCAGCAAGTCAAGATAGAACATCAGCGACCGGCGGGTATACTGAAACCTCTCCCTATTCCAGAGTGAGAGTGGGAAGATATTTCAATGGACTTCATCACGAGTTTGCTGACGGGTCGTCGTGGCATGAATACTATTTGGGTAATTATGGATCGTCTAACTAATTCAGCTCATTTCCTTGAGATTAAGGATACGTGGGGTCCCGAGAGACTTGCCCAATTGTTCATCAAAGAGATAGTGAGACTGCACGGTACTCCTAAAAGTATCGTTTCCGATCGTGACGGACGATTCGTGTCTCATTTTTGGAAATTAGTTCATCGTGCTATGGGAACTCAGCTTAATCTCAGTACAACTTTTCATCCTCAGTCCGACGGACAATCGGAGAGGACTATTCAGACTTTGGAGGACACTTTGAGGTCATGTGTTCTCGATTGGAAAGATGATTGGGAAGCCCAACTACCGTTGATTGAGTTCACGTACAATAATAGTTGGCATGCTTCGATTAAGATGGCACCTTACGAGGCCTTGTATGGTCATCATTGTCGATCTCCTTTGTGTTGGGATGACTTATCAGAATCAATCGGCACCGAGCCCGATATGCTTATAGCCGCCCGCGAGAAGGTAGCTTTGATCAGGAGTCGTTTGTTGACCGCTCAGAGTCGATAGAGATCTTATGCATATAATCGTCGTCGACCATTAGAGTTCGAGGCAGGTGACCCTATTTTGATCAAGGTATCCCCGAGTCGAGGTATCTTCCATTTCGGGAAGTGGGGAAAGTTGAGTCCGAGATTCATTGGACCGTTTGAGTGTTTTAGATCGAGTAGGCAGTCTGGCTTATCGATTGGATTTACCTCCAGCGTTGAGCCGAATTCATAATGTGTTTCATGTATCTCAGTACGTAAGTATGTTGCCGACCCAAGATTCATACTTCAGTTCGACGTAATCGAGATCGCCGATGATCATTCATATGAGGAGCATCCTATACGAGTCTTAGAGCAGCGAATCAAACAGTTGAGGAACAAGACGTTTCCTTCGGTAAAAATTCAGTGGTCTAGACACGGAGTTGAAGAGGCTACTTGGGAAATCGAGGATAGTATGCGGGAGAGTCATCCCGAGTTGTTTGACCCTTAGTTTCAGGGATGAAACACTTTTAAGGGGGGTGTATGTAATACCCGGTTGTAATTCCATCATTATCATTCAGTAATTATCGTTCAGTAATTGCCACTCAGTAATTTTCACTCATTAATGATCATTTGTCACTCATAATCAATCATTGTATTCACCGTTCAGAGTAATTGTATCGTGTATCAATCGTCATTCATCATCAATCTAGTTGGAGAATCGTGTCATGTTTATCATCATTGTCATCTTCATAGTGGGTTGTGTGTGAGAAGTAGCGCACGCTATGAACTCTCTTTAGCGCGCGCTAATTGAGTTCAGGTAGCGCACGCTACCTCTCAACATTAGCGCACGCTATTGTAGCTCAAGTAGACAGTCCAGAAGGCACTGGACTGCATTTGAGTTGTGAGTAGCGCACGCTACGAATGGTAAGTAGCGCGCGCTAGTAGGTTGGAGTAGCGTCGGTCAAGCAGAGTCCAGTGGCTACTGGACTGAATTGGAATAATCCATAGCACACGCTACAAGTAGATATTAGCGTACGCTAGTCGGTGTCGGTAGCGCACGCTAAATCTTGTGTGTAGCGCGCGCTACCGCGATCAGATCAGAGAACAGGAGGTTCTGGACTTCAGTAATGGACACCAGATTAATTATTAGCGCACGCTAAATACATGGCTGTAGCGCACGCTACAGGAGGTACGTAGCGCATGCTACCGTTGCGAACAGAGGATACTGGACTACCCAGTATACCCATTAGCGCACGCTACGCACAGGAGCTAGCGCGCGCTAATCCAAGGACAGTATAAATTGGACAGTGTAGTCCAGATTCGTCATTTGGCATTTCTTTTCATTCCTTCATCGATTTTGGGCGATTTGGAGCTTCTTGAGGAGTGTTCTTCGAGCTGGAGTCATCTACCATCATTTTCAAGCTCCTAGTTCAAATTAATCATCATCTAATCCTTCGTGGTAATTAATTCTTGAATCTAGAATTTCGGGATTTGGGTGTTTTGCTTTCGATCTCTTCGTGTTAGCTCGATATTATGTTGGAAATGGTAGATATGGATTATCTACCTTGTATACATGTATTTCTAGGGATTTGTTGGTGTATATTTTGGAATTGATGAATATTTGAGGATTTATTCAAGAACCCTTAAGGGTTGACTTTGGTTTTTGGTGGATTTCGATTAGTTATTGTCGTAACCTCGATTGAAGTATTCCTATTGGATTATTGATGCCATTGATATTGTTTTGTTGGTTTGAATCAATCGTTTGGAAGTTGGTTTCGATAATTTGGGATTGGTTGTAACTAACGGGAAGGATGTTTACAACGTATTCGTTAGAATGCCCTAATGAGTTTGATTATCGTTGTATCGACTTTTGAGTTAGTCGTGTTTTGTTGCTCGATACGTGTATTGAACGGTTGTTGGTAATTATTATTATTCAAGGTTGTTCGAGCGACCGACATCTCTTTTTAGGACGTTGTTCGAGGAAGGACATTCCTCACCGGTGTTGTGTAAGTTAATTCTTACTCGGTTAAAAGGATACTCATTCCTTTCGTGGTTGTTCATTCATAAATCATAATCATAATTCATTCATAATGTATTAATCGCATTGAGACTTGTGTTTGTCAAATAATCACTTCATTCACAAGGAACGATGGTTCTAACCATTTCATTGAGCTATCATTCATTTCACTATCATTTCATCTCGGTGAGTCATTCTTGACTTTGTCGGATTGTTATTCATTATTATTCGTTATGGTCATTTCTTGTACATATGACCTTCTGGGTTCATATTGCATGGCCGAGTGGGGATGTGTGGAATTTTTGGTCGGGCACGTGATGGTCATGTGTTGGGTTCACCGACACATTGAACTGTGCACACGGTAATGTACCTCCGTGAGACTAATTAGGTACAAGGACGGGTGTGTCCGGACACTCATCTTGTGCACTTGCACATACCATTACGGGCGTACTATGATGCCTCTCTTCAGCGTCATTTCATAATTTGGATATATCATGATTGTGTTTATTCAACTCTTGAGGATTGTTGTTCTGTGTAACTGACCCCGTTGGGGGATGTTGTTTTCAGGTCATGGCAAGGCTAAGGCACGGGAAGAGAACGTTGACGGCGAAGAGTCCCAGTGATACTAGTAGGGGGCCCCAGTCCTTTCATTCACTCGTGTTTTCTTTATCTTATTTCCGCTGCAGACTTCCATTTGGATATTCATTTCATTCAGTGTTGTATATTTTATCTTCATATAAAATATACATGTATTCGGTATTATCTTGGGTGTGTTGTAATGAAACTCCTCATCGGGGTGATTGATGATATATTGTGGTTCGGTACTACAATTATATTATTTAATTCATTAATTTTCATTCGCCTGGTGGGTCCCAGTCGGGGGTCCACGACACTGTAATATCTGCCTAGTTTGGGGTGTTACAATATCACTGCTGCCCACCAAGCTCATGTCCGCCCTGTGCCTTGTGCTGCCTCACCATTAAGACTGGTATTTGAATACACAAAGATATATCCACCCCCGAAGGGGTCAGCAAATAGTCGGTACGAGTATTTAATACATGAGTATGTATACCATGCAATAATAATAAATATAGGGCCGAGTACAGTAAAAATACCAGAGAAAAGAATAACCATCATTTACCAACGTCTCAACCGTATCGTGATAGCGGTAGCGAAACCCACATCATTATTTCGGAATAATACATATATCATCACATATCATCATCACGAAAAACTACACATGGTAATCCACGGCCGTACCCCTTAGTATCGGCCCCAGAGGCCCTGTCGAGCCGTCCTCGGGTTGGATTACCATCGAGGTGGTACATACCAAGTCAGGAGTTGGCCGAACTACCCGAACACTACCATGTACCCCATAGCCCTCGTCAGGACAATCCCCTGGCTTTACCCGGTCCACAAATCTCAAAACATTTCAACTTTTGACAATCTGTTGCCACATACTTTGACGACGCCAATTTCAAATCATCAAACGTTACAACTATGCTTTTCAATCACAATCGGAAGTAATATCTCCAAATCATTTTCAATAAAGTATTTATGAAATGTCATCATATCGATATAAATTTAGAAAAGTCAGCCCTTCACATTTTTAAAAAACTATTTCCAGCTTCTTTCCGAAAAAACTTTTAAAAATTCTTTTTAAACATCGTTCGTAAATATTATTTTTACAACCACAAAACTCATTTATTTGTTTGGAAAATATTCCCAAAAATATTTCAAAATATCAAAAAACATTTAGTGAAATTCAGAATAAATAATTCGATTCCAAAGACACATTTATACACTTTAAATTGCATGATAATACATAAACATAATCAAATACTCGTCTGGAATTCGACGGTTTAACTAGTTCAGTAAAACTCGGACAGGAAGCTGTCAAACCCAATTTTCGAACCTAAGATGATTAATATAGCAAGGTTCATATCAGAGCTACTAATTCTAATCAAGATAACAATTGAAATCCAAAACCATACTCTAAGGGGATTTTTATCAAACACCTAGCGGGCATTTTGTGTATAAGAAATGATATGGTTGAAGAATTCGATCTCTACCCCGCTAGAATCGATGAAAACCACTCAAGAACATCTAAGAATCCAAGAACATCTAAGAACCATCCTAGAAACAAGAACTAGTAAGAATAATTTGAAAGAATTTGAAGAACTCCAAACCACATACCTTGATTCAGCTAGGAAATGGCCGATTCTTCAACAACGGATTTGATATCTTAATTCTATGATGTTAGAAACATGTTCATGGCTCAGATCTGAGTTCAAGGATGAAGTTTTATTGTTAGGGACGAAGTGGGTCGAGAGAAGGTGCTGGAATGAACCATAGATCAGCCAAGGGATATTTATAGACCTTTAGTCGGTTTTAAGGGCATTTCGATATTTTGCATCGCGGAAGATTGATACCCTTGTCTTATTTCAATCATAACTTTCTCGTCCGGACTCGAAATGATCCGACGTTTGAACCATTGTGAAGCTAACTTAATACTCTATAATATGCAACATTTTAGAATTTTTGTATTTTTATAGAATTTATGGTGACTGATCAAAGTCGGTCCTTGCGCACAGCACTATACCGAAATATCGACTCTTGTTTCTATTAATACCCTTTTGGTACTCCATCCATATTTTGAATGTTTCTATGGTGTAATACTCTAAATAAGAGTTGCAAATATCTACATTGATCAAACGATCCGGTCACAGTCATAGTATTATACCGAAATATTATCAACATAAGGTAACAATAGTAACATATAACGATATTGCAAATTCTATTATGTAGTGATAATAGAGTTGTGGTAAAACGGAACAACAAGGATAATATAACAATACGAAAGATTGCGTAACTTCAATAAACATACAAAAGAATCCACAAAAATGGGTCAAAGATTCAAAGTTATTTAGGGGTAAAAATCTAGGGTATTACATTCTGCCCTCTTAAAATAAGTTTCATCCCGAAACTTAAAATAGAGAGCGGGAGAACAAACAAGGAAAAATAAATACTTCGCTCAGCCCCAAAACGTCACGAACGTTGCGCGAACGCAAGAATCCTCGAAATGCAATGAGTTAACTAAGCAACTATCTGGTACGTGAGTCGAGGCGATAAACACACATATGAACACGAGGAGTCGAAGCGGAGGGTATGAGTTTGAAGATAAATGCTCCAAGAGTTAAGTAGAATCACAAAATGGCCCAACCGTCCTGAAACCACGCTTCAAGCTTAAGTAACAACATCCAAGCTCATATCTCGTCTAAAAATGTTAATTGCACTAGTAGGAGCAATTATTTCGAATAACGTTTGCGGAGATCAGCTCAAATGTGGGAAGATTAAAATAATCCACGGAATTAAAAAAATTAGCTCCGAAATTCATTCGGAGGACGGTAAGTTGAGTAGGACAAGGTAGTTTAGATTGTGAAGAGGATCACAAACGAGTCATTAACAATGTAAAGTCGCCCAACACAGAAATTACTAAGAAAAGTACGGGTAATACATTCCCCCATTACAAGTCCCACAAACTGAGATCCCAATCCTATATGATGCTCATAAAAATACGCGGTAGATATATGCACTGGCCAATTTTCAAAATGACATACGTGGAAATTTTTTACAAGCTCTCAGTTTTAAATGGCCAAATATTTTTAAAGAGGATGAATACTTCGACAGAAAAAAATTTTAGCTTTCAAAAGTATTTACACGACTTTGGTAAATGTGTTCCAAAGACTCCCCAATAATATGCAAACATAGTTGAAACTAATTTGAAATATAAAACATGGGGTCACATTTCCATTTTTATAAATCCCTTCTTAAAATATAGTGGTCGAATCATTTATTTCACAATATGTACATTTACCATAAAAACACATTGTTACAAGTCACAATTAAGGAAAATAGTTTTCACAAAGCTCATCCAAAATGACATTAGAAAATTTGAGGTACGAAATATAAAATTCGAAATCAATTTCATGCACATGCTCGTCCTATTGCTCATCTCACTATTGCGAAAATTGCTTATCAATCTCGCCTAATCCACATAATGCTCAAATCATGAATATTGAGTCACCACTATACCAAATAATACTCAAGACGGATCATCTCTACGATAGCTATCATGCCACTTGTCGTGCATTGTAACATCCTAATTTTATTTATAATTAAATCTTAAAAATATCTACGTATTTTAAATATTTATAATGATTTTTATTATCTTAATTTAAAATTTTACTTTAAATAAAATAATAACGTACGGAAGCTAAATAATATCACATAAATACCATTTAGAAGAAGAACTATATATTTCTTTTTTTACAAAAAATCAAAGTCAACTTTAATGATTAAATAAGTTTAAGGAATTAACGAAAACTCCAATTTAAAATGCAACCAAAATATTAAGTACAGAATTTATACTACGTCTAATTACGTAAGATTATACAACATTCATCATCTATAGAAAATAAGGTAATTGCTAACGTTTGCAAAATATTCAAATTACAATTTGAAATATTCTTTGTAAATTAAAATATAATTAATAATATTAAGAGTTCGATAATTATATTGATACCATCTTCCACCGGTACCACACCCGCTTCATTAACCTGAAAATATTTTAAAAATTGGGGTAAGCTTGAGTTTAGTGAGACTATACATGTCACATATGAATATATATCATGAATAATTGAACACATAAATATTTCTGTTATGTTTTTACGTGTATTTCTACACGGAGTACTCGGAGCCCGGAGGCGATCTGAGCCCTAAGGCTAACTGAGCCTGAAGGCTAAATGTTCTGTGTACTAGAAGTATAATTTTTCTGTTCTGTCTGTATGACATGATAAATCACATCATAATAATATATGCCAAATAACATGTAATATACATATGAGACATGTAATTTTGTTGAAAATAAGTGAAAATAAAACTCCACCTCAAATGTAGCGCTTGACTAAATATGGATGCTCGACTCGCGAAATCTTAGGCCCGAAAATTCTCGTCGTTATTTACAATAAAATAATTTAATATTATTATTAAAGTACGAAAATATATAATAACACAAACTAAATTAAAATATTTGAATTTAATTTAAAAAATACGTAATTTGAGATGTTAGAAATTGAACAGGGTAAAATTAAAAGATAAAAGAATTAAGAGGTTGAATTGAAATTTGGATAAAATTATTGGATATAAAATCCAACACTTAGGTTTTTTCATCCATTCATCCGCTCCCCTCTCTCTTCTCTCCCTCTTCTCCTGCTCTTCTCCAGGCGTTCTTCTTTTTTTTTTTTACTCTTCTTCTCTTACTGCTCTTCTATTCTCTCAAAAAAAATTCACACACACACACTCGGCTCTACAACCGGATTCAAAGCAGATCGGAAAAAGGTCTTCGGACCTGGTCCTCAGCGGCGATAGTGAAGAAGGTAGGAGGGTGCAGCGGCGATGATGAATCGCCGCTGCTGTTCGTATTTTAATATTTTTTTTTTGGCTGAAATTCTGTGAAGGGGAAAATGAAATATATATATATATATATATATATATGTGTGTGTGTGTGTGTATGAATATTTACAGTCGTTCTGCGATTCTTCTGTGTAATGGCTTAAAATATGATTCAGGTATATATATATATATATGTTGTGTTTGGAAGACTCAAGAGTTTTGTAACTTTGTATCATTTTAATGTTTGTAACTCCCCACTAATATCATTATAATCTGTGTTTAAGTTTGCAATAAAGAGAAGAAAACTGACGGAGAGAATTGAAGGGAAAAAAAAAAAATGCCCAGACTTTTGGTTTCCAAGTGTTGGCTGATTAATGATTGATTAATAATTTAAATAATTATTGGACTTTAATATTTTAAACATTCTGAGTATTGTTTATTTAAATATATAAGTAATTTAATAATAAAATTTATAATAATGTTAATAATAATGATATATAATACTAATATTAATATAAAAATATTTCTAAATTTTTTGGATATTACATTCTATCCTCATTGAAAAAATTTTTGTCCTCGAAAATTAGTATCATACTTTGGTTATAGAAATCAGGATAACGAGCTCGAAACTCTTCCTCGCGTTCCCAAGTAGCTTCGCCTTTTCCATGACGATTCCAGTGCACTTTAATCAATGTGATATCTTTGTTTCTCAATTCATGAGCTTTCTTTTCGAGTATTGCACACGGTAGCTCCTCATACGTCAAATCTTTGTTAACGTCCAAATTCGCGTAGCTAATTACATGACTCGGATCGTGCGCATATTTTCTGAGCATAGTGACATGAAATACATTGTGTACTGAAGCAAATTTGGGTGGTAAAGCGAGGCGATATGCTAAATCTCCAATTCGTTCAAGAATTTCAAATGGTCCGATAAATCTCATTCGAAGTTTTCCCTTGTTACCAAACCGAAAAATTCCTTTTATTGGGGCCACCTTTAAAAATACTTTATCTCCAACATCAAAATGTAACTCCTTTCTACGCTTATCAGCATATGACTTCTGTCGGTCCTGAGCAATTTTAATTCTCTCTCGGATCATCTTAATTTTTTTGACTATTTCCTCAACTAACTCAGGTCTCAATACTTTTCTTTCTCCAACTTCATCCCAATACAATGGAGATCTGCATTTTCTTCCATATAGAGCTTCGTATGGTGCCATCCCAATTGTGGTTTGATAACTATTATTGTAGGCAAATTCAACCAAAGGTAGCAGTGATTCCCAATCACCATTTGCGTCCAGTATGCATGCTCTCAGCATATCTTCAAGGATTTGATTCGTTCGCTCCATTTGACCATCTGTTTAAGGATGATAAGCAGTTCTGAAATTTAACTTTATTCCCATAGCTTCATGCAAATTTTTCCAAAATATTGAAGTAAAACGAGGGTCTCTATCTGACACTATTGATGCCGGAACTCCATGTAATCTCACTATCTCCTTGATATACATTTGTGCGAACTGATTCATCTTAAACGTCATCTTGACTGGTAAAAAATGAGCAGATTTTGTCATTCTGTCGACAATCACCCAAACCGCAGTATTTCCTTTAACAGTTGTGGGTAAACCGATTACGAAATCTATGGCTATATGTTCCCACTTCCATTCTGGAATTTCAATTGGTTTGAGTAATCCTGATGGTCGCTGACGTTCGGCCTTGACTTGTTGACAAGTCAAACAACTCTCCACAAATTTCCCTATATCATTCTTCATTCCTTTCCACCAAAACATTTTTTTGAGATCTTGGTATATTTTCGTACTGCCCGGGTGGGTAGTATATGGCGTACTGTGAGCCTCGATTAAAATCTCCTTTATCATACTCTCATCTCTGGGTACACAAATTCACCCTTCGTACATCAAGGTACCATCACTTGCTATTCCAATACCCTTATTGTTTGCAGATATGGCCAACTCTTTTATTCTACTTAATATCTCATCCTGGGATTGAGCTCCCTTAATTCTTTCCCATAAGGTTGGTTGAACCACTAGAGATGATAAAATTGATGTTGTTCCCTTTGGTCTAACAACTTCAATATTCAATTTCGAAAAATCTTGAATGAGTTGCTCTTGAGTAGTGAGCATATTGCATAATTTACCTCTCGTCTTGCGACTTAAGGCATCTGCAACTACGTTGGCCTTGCCTGGATGATATTGGATTGTGCAATCATAATCTTTCACCAACTCAATCCACCTTATTTGCCTCATGTTTAGCTCCTTCTGAGTAAACAAATACTTCAAACTTTTATGATCGGTAAAAATTTCACACCTTCCTCCATACAAGTAATGCCTCCAAATCTTTCGTGCATGAACTACACCGGCTAATTCTAGATCATGAGTAGGGTAGTTTAACTCATGTTGTTAAGCTGTCTGGAGGCGTATGCAACCACCTTTCCATGCTGCATCAGAACACAGCCAAGACCTTGCTTCGACGCATCACTGTATATTACAAAATCCTTGGTAGGGTCTGGAATCGTTAACACATGTGTTGTCGTCAACCTTTTCTTTAATTCTTGGAAACTCGCTTCACACTTATCATTCCATAAGAATTTCTCCCCTTTTTGAGTCAACTTCGTCATAGGTGCTGCTATCTTTGAGAAGCCCTCGATAAATCTCCTGTAGTAATCGCTAAACCTAGGAAACTTTGAACTTCATTCGTAGGTGCTTCCCAACTGTTTATCGCTTTGATCTTGACTGGATCGACTTCAATCCCTTGAGCGGTCACCACATGACCGAGAAATATTACTCGATCAATCCAAAACTCACATTTCTTAAACTTCGCGTACAATTTCTCATTGCAAAGATCCTCCAATACTATTCTTAAATGTTCCTCATGCTGTTTCTCATCTTTAGAATACACCAAAATATCATCAATGAATACAATAACAAATTTATCCAAGTATTGGTGAAATACTCGATTCATCAAATCCATAAATACGGCTGGGCATTACTTAGTCCAAATGGCATTACTACAAATTCGTAGTGCCCATATCTTGTCCGAAAGGCCGTCTTAGAAATATCATCCTCCTTTATTTTCAATTGATGATATCCCGATCTCAGGTCTAGAGAAAATTCCTACTCCTCTAAGTTGGTCAAATAAATCCTCGATCCTTGGCAACGGATACTTATTTTTAATTGTGATTCGATTTAACTCACGATAATCGATACACATCCTTAATGTACCGTCTTTCTTCTTGACAAAAAGAACTGGTTCTACCCATGGGGAAACACTTGGACGAATAAAATTTAAGTCAAGCAACTCTTGTAGTTGAACTTTCAATTCCTGCAATTCTTTTGGCGCCATCCGATAAGGAGCCTTTGATAACGGTGCTGCTCCAGGTATCAAGTCAATTGTGAACTCTACTTGTCTATCAGGTGGAATTCCTGGCAAATCTTCATGAAACACATCTGGAAATTCCTTCACAATTTGATACATATGAGACTGACAATTCTTGTCTTTCTGTACCAACTATGTTCACTAGGTATCCTTGACATTTGCCTCTTTTAAGCAATTTAATTGCTTTCATGGCAGATATAAACCTATGTGAGGTATAAGTCTTTGCTCCGAAAAATGTAGTCTCCTTATCCCCAGGCAAGACTAGGGTTATTTCTCTCTCATAACATTTAATGATAGCTCGGTACTTTTTCAACCAATCCACCCCTAGGATTATGTCGAAGTCTTTCATATTAATCACATATAGATCTACATCCAAGTTATTTTCATTCATATCTATAGGTGTATTTCTAACCATGGAATCATCACATATTATTTTACCGGATGGTACGCTAACCTCTAATGGTTCTTTTACTCTAATGTCTTTACTTCGAGTTAGAGCATGGAACTTCTTAGACATGAATGAATGGGTAGAGCCAGTATCAAAAAGTACTAATGCAGGTATATTAAATATTGTTAACATACCTGTCATTGTATCTGGGTTCCCTTCAACATCCTTCAGGCTCATGGCAAACACTCGTGCCCTACCCCCGGAAGTCTGACCTTCTTTTCTGAATGGGCAATCATAAGATGTATGCCCTGATTGCTTGCATCGATAGCATTTTCCCTGACCCACCAGGCATACTCCTCTATGGTTCTTTCCACAATTTGTACATGAAGGTTTCTCGGCCTTGACGTTGGGCTTTGCTTTTCCTTCAATTTTGCCTTGATTACTCTGACCTTGACTGGCATTTTGACTTCCAGTCTTACCTTGGTTATGGCCTTGCCACTTCCTCTTACCAGAGCTCTCAACCTGTTTACTGTAATACCCGTAATTTTGATTTCTGGTAATTTCTTTTTTTCGGCGGAGGTCCATTTTGACGACTCGCTCATGACCGTTTCGTCATTCTGAGAATGTTTAATTCTACACTTTTTGACATCCGAGTTCGTTTCGGTGTCGTTTTGTTGAGTTCCGTGCTTTTTAGCGACTTTTCCGTATCTGAGTTCGATTCTTGCGAATCTCGTTCTAAACTACTGTTTCGAGTTTCCCGTAAGTCCGTTTAACTTTGTTAGACGTGTCATGGACTTCGGTTTGGCTATTCGATGACGTATTGTGATTTTCGGGCGTTTTGGGCTATTTTGTAATTTACCAAAAGTTATGGGTATCCGTATCTGTATTTGTTGTCTCGACCCTTTTCTTGGTCGCGTATGATTAATTTTTGCATTATGCTTTCATTTCGGGTCGTGGATGTTGTCCGCGAACTTTTCGTCGTGTTCGTTCCGTACGTTTTCGGAAAATCGAGTCGTCGAGCCGTGGTGGCCGGACACTGGCCGGACGGTTGCGGGACTGGCCGGACGGTTGCGGGACTGGACGGACGGTTTCGGCACTGGACGGACGGTTGCGGGACTGGCCGGACGGATTGTGGGTTCTGGCCGAACGATGTCGGGCACTGGCCGAGCAGGCACAATGCCGAGTCATTGCCGCGGCACACCCATCCGGGCCGCGGCACACTCGTGTTCAATTGTTGGCCGACCCGTCTGTACCTTGTGCCGCGGCACATGCCGGCAGGGACGCGGCACACTGCCGAGCCCTGGGAGCAGTTTTTGGGCCTGGGCCGCGGCACACTCGACAGTCAGCCCTATATCTGCGTTTTTTTGTTCGATTCAACTCATTTCCTTCCCATTTCTTCACCTTCATCCGAGAGAGGAGACTTGAGGGAGAGAAACCTCTTCATCTATCACTTGAGAGTTGGATTTTCATCATTTTCATCCGGTTGTGAAGCTCGGATCATCGATCTATCGCGTATTCTTCGGATCATAGTGCTTGGATCTTCAAGAGGTAATTTCTTCAACAACTTGGATTTCGATTTTGTGTTGAGTAATGATGTTTTGGATGTTAAGATCATGTTGTATGAAGTGATATACACATGATTATGGGCATGTTTGATTATTCATTGGATTATTGAAGGATTATTCAAGAACACTTTGAATATTGGGTTGGATTTTGGGGTTTTTCGTAGATTCGTCCGATTTATCCGATTCGAAGCTTGAGAACCTTGAGATTATGATGTATCTATACCGTATGCATGCTTTTCCTACAATTTTACGGGTTGAATTGTGCCGTTTTTGGACTTGTGGGAGTTTGGGCGATTTTCCAACCTTTAGTTGTTTATCCGTGTATTTTCATGAATCGTAGACAAGTTTCGGGAGTTTCTTCGTGTAATTTGAGTATGGATAATTAATTATCATATTCCTTGCGAATCGTTTAGGTGCCGGAAGCGCATTCTTGGACCTACCGAACTCATACCGTTTTTCCATTCGATTTCTCGATGTCTCAAAGGCAAGTATATATTTATGATTGTACGTTCTCGACTTTGAAAGTAAGAAATATTGATGGTATGATATGAACGAACTGTTTCTACGGCATTCATAGATATATTGATGGCATGATATGAACGAACCGTTTCTACGGCATTCATATATGTATTGATGGCATGATATGAACGGACCGTTTCTACGGCATTCATATATGTATTGACGGATGATATGAACGAACCGTTTCCATGGCATTCATATACGTCTTGATGTGACGCTATGAGATTTAGTTATTCCGGAATACTAGTCTTAAATTGATGAATTGACGGTTACATTTACTTTATTGTCGAGGAGTATTGTATTTCATACTGATATACTTGCACTAGCTATTCGACGGCTAACCCCTTTATGGGGGAAATACTTTTCATGTATTTCAGGTTCCAGGAGAGCGGACAGGCAGGTATCAGATCGGCATGAAGATGATGGGCATGTGTGATACTGTGTCTTTCCTCTGGTTGTGTTTTGTGTTTCTCCATTCAGTGTTGTTGTACTGGAATGGTTATTGAATACTCGAGTATTGTTTTTCAGTTTTACTTGATGTTCCGGCCTGTGTTGACGAGATATTGATTTGTATGGTGATGTATTTGGTTTCATTGGTTATGGTTTCGAATACCATTTGTATTGTCCTTCTTTTCATTGTATCTAGACCTTCTCGGTTAAGTTGTATAGTTCCGTGCATGATTAGCCTTGTGGGTCCCACGGCGGGGCTCACGGCGCTGTAATATTCCCTGAATAACTTGGGGGTGTTACAGAATATGGTATCAGAGCTTAGGTTTATGGATACCTAGGCTGTCGGTCTTTTGGGTCGATTGAGTCGTCTTTTGCCCACAGTATCACTACTGTGCCATCATCACAGTGCAACCGGTACTTGTAAGTCCTCTCACTCTTCTTGTATTTTTCTTAATCGTTTCGTTTATAGCTTGGTATTCTTGGGAATTGGTCACTTCGAGAATGTGCGATTTGGATTATACTTACGCACGTATGTGCCCTTCAGAATGTTGGCTGAAAGTAGGAAGAATCGTGGTCGTGGTCACGGACGTGAACTCTTCCTTGAGATTTTGTTAAATTACTAATTGCGATATTGGTGTGTATCGGTATTATGTTGAGACTTTGTTTAGGAGTCGCATGCTAGTATCACGGGAGATCTTCGACTTCACAGACTTGTAAGTATGTTGTTCGGATTATTCGATAATTCTTGCTGAATTTGAATTCCCGTTGAAATGTTGTTTGTGCGAGTGATTGCAAGTTTCGAGGACGAAACTTATTTTTAAGGGGGATAGAGTGTAATACCCCGATTTTTCGGATATTTTTTTTTCGTTTATATGTTGGATGTCGTTGATGGATAATTGTGCTTGAGGATGGTGTGAACGTATGACAATGTTGTTGAATGCGTATATGTATTCATTGTGCCGTATGATCGTTTGGTATGTCGAGATGTTGGTCGAGAATAGCGGAAAATGGCTAAGTACAGCTATGTTAGCGCACGCTACAGGGTATGCCTAGCGCACGCTAAGATATATACTTAGCGTACGCTACGGTGCATACTTAGCACACGCTAAGATGTTCGGTTACGTACGCTAAGGAGGACCCCTAACGTACGTAACAACTTGCTGGGTTAGTTCCGGAAGGTGGCCGACAGGTAGGCCATGTTGATTTTTATATTCAGTTAGCGCACGCTAACGTATGTTGGTTAGCGCATGCTAACATCAGATCGCTAATAATGGAATCTTAGCTTTCGGCGGGTGGACCCGGCCATGTTCGACGCATGTCCAGATAAGGTCAGCGAGTGTTTGTCGTGTAGAGCTAGCGCACGCTAAAACCGTATGATTAGCGCACGCTAATTCCATATCGGTCAAAGGAATCCCGATAATCGCGGATGCTTTCGGCATGTAGGACCCGGGCATCTTCTGGGAAGGTACAGGTTGTCGGGTCAACGACGAGTAGCGCGCGCTAAGGTCGAGGAATAACGCACGCTACTGAGCATTTCACTGTAACAATTACGCCTGTTTACGTACGCTAATGCATGGGCATTACGTACGTTAGATGAATTTCGCAGTAGCTTCTGGAACGCCCGATAGCGCACGCTATCAAGGAAGGATAGCGCACGCTAGATCTGTAGCGCATGCTAAATATAAGGTCTAGCGCGCGCTAGTGATGTGTTTTATAAAGAGGATAGATGTTAGGCGTATTTTTATACGCTTATTTATCATTATTTTGTATATTTTTGGAGAGTGAATTTGATAAAATGAGCCTTTAATGCCTTAATTTTGTATGTGTGTCAGGAAATTGAAGTCCGGAAGCTAAAACGAGGCGAAACGGGTGAAAACGGCATATTTTGGCTATGAGCCGCGGCACAAGGAAGCAGGGCCGCGGCACAGGAAGACACCCAGCCGAGCGCAGAGTAAACTGTACTCTGTGCCGCGGCACAGTCCAGGTGAGCCGCGGCACAAAAGAAATTAAGGACGCCCAGGCATCCAGCTGAAGGCTCTGTGCCGCGGCACAGATTTAGTGCGCCGCGGCACACTTGGCGGTTTTTGTATGTCCGCGCGGATTTTGCGCCGTTTCGAAGCCAGTTTTCGACCTACTGATACGGACGCGATTTGGAGGATGTGCTGAGCTATAATAGGGTTTAAGACCCTAATTAATTATATTTGGATCTTTTATCTTTTGGAGCTTAAGCTTGGATACGGCAGAAGAAGAGGGAAGCAGAAGACTTCAAAGGCAGAGGGCGGAAGCTGAAGAACGGAGGAATCCGAGCTTCATCTGCGTTTGATTTTTATGCTTTCATTTATCTATTCTGTATTTTCAATTATTAGTATGTGAGGCTAAAGCCCTAATCTAGGGTTTTGATGAAACCTATGTTTTGACGAATTGCTTGAGATTATCCAATTAATTACCTTTTTGTTGAGTTTTCCCAATTGTGTTTAATGCTTGCAATTATCTGGCCAATAGTTGTATTGATTTAATCATTCAATTCGAATCGGGAGAGGAGAATTGGTGAGGAACTATTGGTGAGGACCGTTTTATTCTGTGAGATAGGAATATACTCATAGGAACTACGTGGCCTTTGGGAGATTTTATGCTTTTCGCCTATTGACGAATTAATTCACCTAGGGATAGAGTGCGTTATTCGCCTTTAGATAAATCTATTGACCTCGAGAGAGGCGGTAGAATATATTAGCAATCTCCGCCTTCAATAAATTGGGAAAATTATTTATTACGAATAATCGAGAGTAAATTCGGATAAACCGAGGTGGATTCAGAATCCTAGACTTATTCATCATTTGATTTCTTTTATTCAAGCTATCGTTTTCTACTGTTTAGTCGCTTAGTAATTCTTTTAGTTATTAATTGCAAAAACCCAAATTCGATTGTTCAAATAAAATTGGAATACACAAAAATCGGTAGTTAGAGATTCAGTCCTCGTGGGAACGATACTCTACTTATCACTTTATTACTTGTAAACGATGACGTGCACTTGCGTGTAAGAAATATCGCAACAAGTTTTTGGCGCTGTTGCCGGGGATTGAAATTTTCTAATATCGATTTAAGTATTTCTAGTCTTAATTTGAACGTTTTTATTTTTATTTTTTGTGTATTTAATTTCGTTTATTTGTTTTTCCTTTCAGGACCTTTCGTGTAGTGCATGAGAAAACTCGGTAACGAAGGCCTACTACCTTTGGATACCGAGCTCGAGTGCACTCTTCGAAGGAACAAGAAGGAGAAAAGAGAGTTGCAGACGACGGTCAACATGGCCGAGAATATCGAAGTCCAAGGAGGATATAACTGTTAGGAGTATGCCCTCGAATGCCACTCAGAGGTTGTTGAGTGAGGGCATTGTACTTGTAATTATGTAAACCATTTATATAAGGCAAATGATTGTTTCTTTATTTACTGGTAGTTACTGGCATTCCTAACTCGTAAATAAACATATAGAAACTAGTCCGTGTATTTGAGAGCAAAACGTTCCACTCCTTATTGGATAAGGGGGTCGGCACTGGA
Source organism: Orobanche coerulescens (assembly GCA_033398695.1). Lineage (NCBI taxonomy): Eukaryota > Viridiplantae > Streptophyta > Magnoliopsida > Lamiales > Orobanchaceae > Orobanche > Orobanche coerulescens. The sequence goes on from CM065806.1 coordinate 18,608,444, forward strand.
AAGGTTTATAGCTCAAATACTTAATCGTTCGCAAGTCGATGAAACTTGACTGGGCGTTAAGTTTATGTAAAGACTTGTATGACGTGTTCTTTGACATGGAGAGTGCCTGTCGAACACTAATGGTTAGTGGGAGCACACGTTATAGGTATGCTAATTAGATTAGTATACTCGAACCGACTCACCCTCGATTCGTCACACGTATTTCACTCCGGGACAGTCAATGACGGAATCGAAAGGTTGTGATAGGTATTCGTGAACCTTCGACTTGAGGATTTAGTAGGGATGTGCTTGTGACGTCAATATTTTCATTAGAGTAGTTCGACCCTGTAAACCGGAAGGCGGGGGTCAACCTCGACGTGCATCTTGACGGGCAAGTAGCAGGTCCTACTGAATACCAAGATAAAATTCTTTCTCCCATTAGTGAGCGGGTTATATGTCCTATGCGGTTATTGGCAGATGAGATCATAAGTCTTTGGCCAAAGCATTGGAGCTAGTTGTATTAGATACACGACAGCTCGATAATCTCGATTTGCATTAACGCATGCATAGCGTCAAGTCTGAGATAGGGTTTGGTAGCCGTGACCCTATAACTTGATCGGGACATTTGAAAGAAGGGTTTATACGTATCTTGGTATTCACGACGAATGGTTCTTGAATGATCCCAATCATTCGTTCTCGATTAAGTGCAGTGTAGGCCGCCAGTGGCTAGGTGCTACTACTCTTTGGTTCCTCCCATTCTCGATCGAGACGGACCTACCGAGTCGCGCAATAGGATTGACAACGGAATGAATCAAGCTAATTCTCTCATTATGAATATTAGATATTGGATATCTAAATTTAGGACATTAGATGTCTAAATCGATTTATCGATAAATTGATTTACGGCCTAATGAATTAAATATATCACCGGGTGATTAATTTAATTCATGGATATAATTATTTCTTGGAGAAATTAATTATGTTATAATGTATTTGATATGTTTAATTAATTGGATTAATTAATCGATATAAATACATCGATATGGAATCAGAGTTTATCTGTTTGGACTCGCGGGAGTCCGAAACGAACCGAACTCGTCCGAATTTCATCTTGGCCCCCCCTCCCTCTTTCCACCTTGCTTCCTTTTGTTTCTTGTTCCATTCTTTAATGGATGATTAAGACTTGTGGGGCAAGTGTTGTAGTGGGATGAGTTGTTATCATGGGTGGGAATAGAATAAAAGTAGAAGACATGATCTCTCAAATCATTCATTCATTTCTCACGTATGAAGAGAGAGAGAGAGAGAGAGAGAGAGAGAAAAAGAATTTTTGAATTCATTTCTCAAGTCTTCTTCTTGTTCTTCATTTCTTCTTGGTTTTCTTTGAGAAATTTCAAGAGATTAATTGAGAGTTGTGAGTTATACACTTAGAGTGTGATAATCTCATATTGCAAGCTTCATCACCTAGCTCTAGCCGTATCCTCGGAGGATAGCAAGGTGTTGTCATTCCGTTCGTTTTTCCGGCGCGTGGCAAGTAGAGACGCGGTGCTTTCGGCGTTGGATCGTTCAAGAGCTTGGGGAATAGCTCAAGAGAAGGTTACCATTTAATCAACGGACTTCGAGGGTTAGTTTCTTACGACTCTTGCTTTTGTTTATATATTCGTATATACGTAGCTCGATCGATCCTCGTAGGGATTCGGATCGAATTAATTTTCGTTTTACCGCTTCCGCTGGGCCTTCGTTTTAGGCACCGAATCCCAACAATAACCATGTGCGGCAAGTTCAACCGGAACTAGCTCTTAGAGATTATGCCATGCCGCATATCAACGCAAATTTTTCGGGAATTCGGCATCCCACTATCCAAGCCAATAATTTTGAGATCAAGCCTGCTATTATTCGGATGGTGCAAAGTAGTCGATTCAATAATCGCCGAATGACGACCCGAATGCTCATATTGCTTCTTTCCTTGAGATATGCGACACGTTCAAGACTAATGGTGTCACCGACGATGCCATCCGATTGAGGCTTTCCCTTTCTCTTTGAGGGATAAAGCGAAATTTTGGTTAAATTCTTTACCGCCGGGGTCGATCACAACATGGGCAGAGTTAGCGCAAGTCTTCCTTGCCAAATTCTTCCCACCTTCTAAAACGGCGAGGTTAAGAAACGAGATCACCACTTTCGGTCAGTTTGATTTGGAATTGCTCCACGAGGCTTGGGAGCGATATAAAGATTTATTACGGAGATGCCCTCATCACGGCCTTCCTGATTGGCTTCAGATTCAGACGTTCTACAATGGGTTGAGTGCCTCTACACGCACTCTCGTGGATGCAGCCGCCGGTGGGGCTTTGATGGGGAAGACTATGGCCGAGGCACACTCGCTTTTGGAAGCTATGGCCGAAAATGCATATCAATGGCCATCGGAAAGATTGATGCCGAAGCGAGTTATGGAAGTTTCTAGTAATGATCCGATTTCCACCTTGTCAGCTCAAGTCGTCGCTTTGACCCAACAGCTCCAAGCAGTTTCACACGCACCTTCCCCCGTTACCATAGAGACATGCAATTGGTGTAACGGATCACACCCGAGCACAGAGTGTCAAGTTGGAAACCCGTTCGAGCAACATCAGATGGAGCAGGCTCAATTCGTGGGAAATGGGAATCGGCAGAATAACCCGTACTCCAACACTTATAATCCGGGGTGGCGCAATCATCCCAACTTTTCGTGGAGAAACGGACAGAACTCAAACCAGCCCCCGTTCGCTCAGAATCAACAGCAGCCCCCTCCCGCTCCAAAAGTTTCCCTCGAGGAAGCACTTGCAAAATTGGCGGCGAATACGAGTCAATTTATGACCCGTACTGAAGCGACATTGCAAAATCATTCCGCTTCCATTCGAAACTTGGAGGTCCAGCTGGGCCAAATTGCTAATGTGTTGACAGCTCGCCCGGAGGGAGCATTGCCTAGTACGACAGAGACAAATCCTAGAGAGAGTCTAAACGCAATCAGCTTGAGAAGCGGGAAAATGGTGTTGGACCAGCCCGAGCGGTGTGAAAAGAAGAAGGAAATTGAGGAAAAGAATAATACGTATATACGTATATACGATACGTAGGCTGTTTATATATTCGTATATACGTAGCTCGATCGATCCTCGTAGGGATTCGGATCGAATTAATTTTCGTTTTACCGCTTCCGCTGGGCCTTCGTTTTAGGCACCGAATCCCAACAGTGGTATCGGAGCGTAGGTCTTGCGATCGTATATACGATATTAGCATTTGGAATGCTCGATTAGATGGTGAATGATTTGGAATCATTTTAGTCATAATCGTGGTATATATTTTTACGTTCGTAGTAATTATATTTTTCGTAAGTTTATGTCTAAATATAAATCTTAATTTCTTGGAAAAATGATTTATATTGAAGATATGAATGTTGGAGAATATAGATATTGGATATCCGGTCGAAAAACTAGTCCCGAAATGCCGTTGGACGGTCGGGAGGGGTCCGGAAGTCGGGGCCGCGGCCTGTAGTGTAGCCGGCACAGGCGGCCCATCTTGTGGGCGCGGCACGGTCTCAGGCCGCGGCACGGCTCTTGGGCAGCCGGCCGAGCATGATCGGCCATGCTGTATGTCTGCGGCATCTTGCCGGCGATGACTTCGGCCATGGCAATTTCGCCCGACTCGATTTTTTCGTGTATTCTTGAAAATTAATCTCCCTCATGTTAAATTGGATTTAATATGATTAAAATGATTTATGGTATTTCATTTTATAAGGGAAATTTGATTAATTGGAATATTTATGGTCGACCGAATTATTTTGAACGTTATCATATTACCGATTGTGTGAATCGATTGGATCGGTTCGTATTGTTGATTGGATCAATGTATCTCTACGCTTTCCATTTATTTAGTATTTATTAGATGAATGCTTTTGAATGGGGATGTGGTTCGTGGACTTAGTTTTTGAATCGTTCGTTTTATTCGATTGGGTTGTAAAGGCCGTTTTGAGCCTATTTATTTTACTAGAAATGTTTGAATCTAGGATGCAATTTTTGATGTAAAATTTATATGTAATGACGAAGACCGTAGGAAGATCCATTTCGAGAAGACAAAGATTCAGGACGAAGACTTGTAATTAGATTACGGAGTTTTTGTTTTCTAGGAACGGTCCATGAACCACATGTTGGTAGCAACTAGGTTGTGAATGGTTGTTTCATATTGTATGAATGCCACAAACGCGCTTAAACGATTAATGTGCAAAGTGTAACGTTAATCGCGATAATTCTCCCACAACAAATAATTAAGTTTATAAGGTTTCAAAGTTTTTTCCTTCCCTCCATCGAGTTTTCGGGAAATTGAAATCCAAACCGGATGTGCTATGCTTCCGAGTTATCGGGGTAGTCGTTCGGGAGGACGGATAAATTATCGGGAGCGCATCGATGCCTTCGGTTGGAGCAAATTTTATCCCTAGAAACACGATAGGTTGCGGATAAGATTCAATTGTGAAACCGATTTGCGTCGATGGTATAAACTTAACTTGTTCACGAACCATAGAAATCGTATAGGTTGAGGGGAGTGAACAAGGGGAAAAAGAAGATCGAATCATCCATTAGATGGGTTGGTGTTGGACACCACTTTATGGAAATTAATAGACTAGAAACCTGTTCGGTTGCCCTCTATTAAGATTTATAAAGAACTCGATCACCACTATGAAGTAGAGCGACGATACTTCCGGATTTCACATGGGAGTGTGTTATTCCGATAAAATAGTGGGAGCTGGGTAACAAGAATAGAAAAGACCTTAAATTCTATACTGAACATAATTGAATGAGTCACTAATTAACTGTTATACTTAATGCGCATAAATCTCAATATGACAATGAATCCACTCGCAATTCTACTCGAAAAGAACACCTTAATGGGACCTAACTTTGTGGATTGGCTCCGCATCGATGATTGTCCTCGGTATAGAGGCACCGGATACGTCTTGGAGACGGACATTCCGGCGCCTCCTATGCGGACTCGAGCCAATCAGGAAGAGATTGAAAACCACGAAAAGTGGGTTAAGGATGACGTGAAAGTCCGTGCTTATATGATGGCTTCCATGTCTAATGAGCTTCAGAGAGCTCATGAGAAAATGACTTCGCTGGCGATTCTATCTCACTTAACCGAGCTTTATGGTGAGCACAGCAGAACTGCTAGATATGAGATATCCAAGCAACTGTTCGGTGCAAGGATGAAGGAAAGTGAGAAGGTTGGGGAACACGTCCTCAAAATGATATCCATTATCGAGAGATTGGAGGCTCTTTATTTTAAAATGGATACTTCTCTCCAAACCGACCTTATCCTACAGTCTCTCCCTGATTCCTTCTCACAGTTTGTTATGAACTTCAACTGCAATGAGATTGCATGTAACTTAGATGGGCTAATGAACAAACTGGTGACCGCTCAGTCTCAGATGAAGACCCCGCGGATGAAGGAGTCTGCACTTGTGATTTCTTCTGGACTTCGGAAGTCTAAGAATAAGAAGAAAAAGACCAAGAAGCGGACTGGACCACAAGCTAAGGACCTTAAGGGAAAGGGCAAGGCCCCAATGGTTCCAAAGAACAAGAAGAAGAAGGATACTTGTCTCAAGTGCGGTGATCTGGGCCACTGGGCTAGAGACTGTCCGATTCTTCATGGCACTTCAGGTACAGAACTTTTAGTTTTGGAAACAAATTGTTCTGCTACTGTATTTTCTACTTCCTGGATACTGGATTCTGGTGCTAGTTCTCATATTTGTACCATGAATCAGGATCTGGAACAAAGTAGGAAGCTTGGAGCTGGAGAAGTTATGATCACAGTCGGAAGCGGGCATAGTGTCGAGGCGACCGACATAGGATCACTTCTTTTGGGTTTAGAATCCGGTTTTGTTTTGACTTTAGAAGATGTACTTGTTTTGCCCAAGGGGTACAAAAACATTGTATCCATTCCGGTCATGGACCGAAAAGGCTTTTCATTTTTCATTGGTGATGGTTCTGCCAAAATTTATTTTAGAAATAAACTAGTGGGTACTACTACATTGTTGAATGGATTGTATCATCTAAATCTCAGAACAAAGTAGTTGTGAATACTATAACTAGAAAACGCGGTAGGGATGAAACCAATCAAGTTTTGAAATGGCATCTTAGACTTGGTCATGTTGGTCGACCAAGGTTTACAAGATGGAAAAAGATGGACTTATGGGTCCATTGGGATCGGATCCTTTTCCTACTTGTGAATCTTGCCTTAAAGGCAAAATGACTAAGTCCCCTTCACAGGACATTTCAAAGAGCCGATAAATCGGGATTAATCCATACCGATGTATGTGGTGCTTTGGAAGCGACGTGACGGATATCAATATTTCATTACGTTTACGAGATGATCATACTAGGTATGGTTATGTATACTTAATGAAACATAAATCCGAGGCCTTTGAGAAATTCCAGAATTCAAGGCCCTAGTCGAGAAACAAACAGTAATCATATCAAAGCACTTGGTCGGACCGAGGTGGCGAGTATATGAGTACGGAGTTTGACGAGTTCCTTAAGGAACATGGAATAGTTTCACAACTAACACCTCCAGTACTCCTCGGTTAAATGGTGTGTCGAAAGAAGGAACCGGACCTGTTGAACATGGTCCGTTCCATCTTGGGCTATCTTGACTTGCCGATTTACCTGTGGGGGTATGCACTGATCGCCGCGTATATCTTGAACAGATGTCTTTCCAAATCCGTTCCTAAAACTCCACATGAGATGTGGGAAGGAAGGAAACCAAGTCTTAATCATATTAGGATTTGGGGATGTCCCGCTTATGTCAAGAAGACTAAGGTGGAAAAGTTGGAAGCTAGGTCTGCGAAGGGACGTTTCATTGGATTCCGTCTGGGACGATGGGATATCTATTCTACATGCCCGAAGATCGAAGGATCATTGTTGCTTTACAAGCACACTTCTGGAAGATGAGTTCATTCGGGAAGGAGGAGCAGGTAGAAGTATTTCTTTAGAAGAATACAATGAAACTCCTCGAGAGACACCTGTGCAAGAAACTGGAACCGAACTTTCTGAAACACAAGTACAACCACCTCGTAGGTCTAGTAGGGTGTCTCATTTACCTGAGAGGTATGGGCTTGTGCACTTGGAGGAGCTGGGTCTCCATGAGGTTCCAAGTGATAGCCAAGAGACCGACCCAACAACCTACGACCAAGCGATGGTGGATGTAGACTCCGCGAAATGGCGTGAAGCTATGGAAGCTGAGATAGACTCGATGCATGTCAATCAGGTCTGGACTCTAGTAGACCGCCCCAAGGGCATAGTGCCCATTGGGAATAAGTGGATCTACAAGAGAAAGACTGATGGTGTTGGCAAGGTTGACGCCTATAAGGCCACGCTTGTGGCAAAGGGTTATACCCAAAAGGAAGGGATCGATTACCACGATACCTTCTCGCCCGTAGCCATGATCAAGTCTATTCGCATGATGCTTGCTATAGCTGCCTACCACGATTATGAGATATGGCAAATGGACGTAAAGACAGCTTTCCTTAATGGATTCCTCGAGGAGGAAATCTATATGGAGCAGCCTAAAGGCTTTGTGTCCGAAGTCGATATTCAGAAAGTGTACAAGCTTCAGCGTTCCATTTATGGACTGAAGCAAGCGTCGCGTAGTTGGAACCTTCGTTTTGACGAGGCGGTCAAAGAGTTTGACTTCGTGCAAAATGAAGAGGAACCTTGTGTATACAAGAAGGTTAGTGGGAGCAAGATCGCATTCTTAGTACTATATGTAGATGACATTCTACTAATAGGAAATGATGTGGGAATGCTCGATTACGAAAGCTTGGCTTTCGAGTAATTTCTCCATGAAAGACTTGGGAGAAGCAACCTATATTCTTGGAATTCGACTCTACTGGGATAGAGCGAAGAGAACAATAGGCCTTTCCCAAGCCCTCTATATAGATAAGATCTTAAAGCGATTTAAGATGGATGATTCTAAAAGAGGTTTCCTACCGATGCAACATGGAATAAAACTCACCTTGAAGATGTGTCCTCAAAGTGAGGAACAACGAAAAGAAATGAGTAATATACCATATGCTTCGGCCGTGGGTAGCCTTATGTATGCTATGTTGTGTACAAGACCTGACATCGCGCATGCTGTAAGCGTGGTGAGTAGGTTTCAGGCAAACCCAGGTAGGGAACATTGGACTATCGTAAAGAACGTTCTCAAGTACTTAAGAAGGACTAGAGATATGGTTCTGATGTATGGCGGTGGAGAATTGGATGTGGTGGGATTCACTGATTCGGACTTCCAAGGACTGAAGGACGACTCAAGTCCACTTCGCTACATATTTACTCTTAATGAAGAAGCGTATCTTGGCGTAGTGCCAAGCAAAGCGCGATCGATTCCACTGTCAGCCGAGTATCAAGCACCGGAGGCTTCCAAGGAAGGGTTCTGGATTAAGAAGTTTCTAGGAGAACTTCAAATGATACCATGTCTTGAGTGCTGTTCATGTACTACGACAACGACGGAGTCAGTACGTGCCAAGGAACCGAGGTTTCACAACAAAGACCAAACATATTGAGAGGAAGTATCATCTCGTAAGAGAATTTGTTCGCAAGGGATACATTGTGCCGCATAGAGTAGACTCGGCCGACAACGTCGCCGATCCACCGACTAAGCCACTATCTCGGACTAGCTTGGAGCGTCATCGGAGAACATGGGTATTAGATACCATAGTGTGTGGCATTGAGTGCAAGTGGGAGATTGTTAGGAGTATGCCCTCGAATGCCACTCGGAGGTTGTTGAGTGAGGGCATTGTACTTGTAATTATGTAAACCATTTATATAAGGCAAATGATTGTTTCTTTATTTCTTGGTAGTTCTTGGCATTCCTAACTCGTAAATAAACATATAGAAAATAGTCCGTGTATTTTAGAGCAAAACGTTCCACTCCTTATTGGATAAGGGGTCGCACCGGAAAGGTTTATAGCTCAAATACTTAATCGTTCGCAAGTCGATGAAACTTGGTAGGCGTTAAGTTTATGTAAAGACTTGTATGACGTGTTCTTTGACATGGAGAGTGCCTGTCGAACACTAATGGTTAGTGGGAGCACACGTTATAGGTATGCTAATTAGATTAGTATACTCGAACCGACTCACCCTCGATTCGTCACACGTATTTCACTCCGGGACAGTCAATGACGGAATCGAAAGGTTGTGATAGGTATTCGTGAACCTTCGACTTGAGGATTTAGTAGGGATGTGCTTGTGACGTCAATATTTTCATTAGAGTAGTTCGACCCTATAAACCGGAAGGCGGGGGTCAACCTCGACGTGCATCTTGACGGGCAAGTAGCAGGTCCTACTGAATACCAAGATAGAATTCTTTCTCCCATTAGTGAGCGGGTTATATGTCCTATGCGGTTATTGGCAGATGAGATCATAAGTCTTTGGCCAAAGCATTGGAGCTAGTTGTATTAGATACACGACACCGATGATCTCGATTTGCATTAATGCATGCATAGCGTCAATCTGATAGGGTTTGACCGACCGTGACCCTATAACTTGATCGGGACATTTGAAAGAAGGGTTTATACGTATACCGGTATTCACGATGAATGGTTCTTGAATGATCCCAATCATTCGTTCTCTTGGGGTACAGTGTAGCCGCCAGCCGCTAGGTGGTGCTACTACTCTTTGGTTCCTCCCATTGCCGATCGAGACGGACCTACCGAGTCGCGCAATAGGATTGACAACGGAATGAATCAAGCTAATTCTCTCATTATGAATATTAGATATTGGATATCTAAATTTAGGACATTAGATGTCTAAATCGATTTATTGGATAAATTGATTTACGGCCTAATGAATTAAATATATCACCGGGTGATTAATTTAATTCATGGATATAATTATTTCTTGGAGAAATTAATCATGTTATAATGTATTTGATATGTTTAATTAATTGGATTAATTAATCGATATAAATACATCGATATGGAATCGGATTTTATCTGTTTGGACTCGCGGGAGTCCGAAACGAACCGAACTCGTCCGAATTTCATCTTGGCCCCCCCTCCCTCTTTCCACCTTGCTTCCTTTTGTTTCTTGTTCCATTCTTTAATGGATGATTAAGACTTGTGGGGCAAGTGTTGTAGTGGGATGAGTTGTTATCATGGGTGGGAATAGAATAAAAGTAGAAGACATGATCTTTCAAATCATTCATTCATTTCTCACGTATGAAGAGAGAGAGAGAGAGAGAGAAAAAGAATTTTTGAATTCATTTCTCAAGTCTTCTTCTTGTTCTTCATTTCTTCTTGGTTTTCTTTGAGAAATTTCAAGAGATTAATTGAGAGTTGTGAGTTATACACTTAGAGTGTGATAATCTCATATTGCAAGCTTCATCACCTAGCTCTAGCCGTATCCTCGGAGGATAGCAAGGTGTTGTCATTCCGTTCGTTTTTCCGGCGCGTGGCAAGTAGAGACGCGGTGCTTTCGGCGTTGGATCGTTCAAGAGCTTGGGGAATAGCTCAAGAGAAGGTTACCATTTAATCAACGGACTTCGAGGGTTAGTTTCTTACGACTCTTGCTTTTGTTTATATATTCGTATATACGTAGCTCGATCGATCCTCGTAGGGATTCGGATCGAATTAATTTTCGTTTTACCGCTTCCGCTGGGCCTTCGTTTTAGGCACCGAATCCCAACAATAACCATGTGCGGCAAGTTCAACCGGAACTAGCTCTTAGAGATTATGCCATGCCGCATATCAACGCAAATTTTTCGGGAATTCGGCATCCCACTATCCAAGCCAATAATTTTGAGATCAAGCCTGCTATTATTCAGATGGTGCAAAGTAGTCGATTCGCCGAATGACGACCCGAATGCTCATATTGCTTCTTTCCTTGAGATATGCGACACGTTCAAGACTAATGGTGTCACCGACGATGCCATCCGATTGAGGCTTTCCCTTTCTCTTTGAGGGATAAAGCGAAATTTTGGTTAAATTCTTTACCGCCGGGGTCGATCACAACATGGGCAGAGTTAGCGCAAGTCTTCCTTGCCAAATTCTTCCCACCTTCTAAAACGGCGAGGTTAAGAAACGAGATCACCACTTTCGGTCAGTTTGATTTGGAATTGCTCCACGAGGCTTGGGAGCGATATAAAGATTTATTACGGAGATGCCCTCATCACGGCCTTCCTGATTGGCTTCAGATTCAGACGTTCTACAATGGGTTGAGTGCCTCTACACGCACTCTCGTGGATGCAGCCGCCGGTGGGGCTTTGATGGGGAAGACTATGGCCGAGGCACACTCGCTTTTGGAAGCTATGGCCGAAAATGCATATCAATGGCCATCGGAAAGATTGATGCCGAAGCGAGTTATGGAAGTTTCTAGTAATGATCCGATTTCCACCTTGTCAACTCAAGTCGCCGCTTTGACCCAACAGCTCCAAGCATTTTCGCACGCACCTTCCCCCGTTACCATAGAGACATGCAATTGGTGTAACGGATCACACCCGAGCACAGAGTGTCAAGTTGGAAACCCGTTCGAGCAACATCAGATGGAGCAGGCTCAATTCGTGGGAAATGGGAATCGGCAGAATAACCCGTACTCCAACACTTATAATCCGGGGTGGCGCAATCATCCCAACTTTTCGTGGAGAAACGGACAGAACTCAAACCAGCCCCCGTTCGCTCAGAATCAACAGCAGCCCCCTCCCGCTCCAAAAGTTTCCCTCGAGGAAGCACTTGCAAAATTGGCGGCGAATACGAGTCAATTTATGACCCGTACTGAAGCGACATTGCAAAATCATTCCGCTTCCATTCGAAACTTGGAGGTCCAGCTGGGCCAAATTGCTAATGTGTTGACAGCTCGCCCAGAGGGAGCATTGCCTAGTACGACAGAGACAAATCCTAGAGAGAGTCTAAACGCAATCAGCTTGAGAAGCGGGAAAATGGTGTTGGACCAGCCCGAGCGGTGTGAAAAGAAGAAGGAAATTGAGGAAAAGAATAATTTAGAGCCAGAGGAGTCGCAAGATTTGAAACCTTTAATAACGTTGCCGGATAACCCGAAGACACATGTACCCCCCGTCCCGTTTCCGCAGAGATTACAACAGAAAAAGGCGGACAGACAATTCTCTAAGTTCCTTGACGTGTTCAAAAAGCTTCACATTAACATTCCGTTCGCCGACGCGTTGGAACAGATGCCGAGTTACATTAAATTCATGAAAGAGATATTGTCGAAGAAAAGAAAACTCGAGGAGTTTGAAACTGTCGCCTTGACGGAGGAATGCAGCGCAATTCTTCAAAAGAAGCTCCCACCAAAATTGAAAGATCCGGGAAGCTTCAACATACCGTGCACCATGGGGAATCGCTCTTTTAATAAGGCACTGTGCGATCTCGGCACTAGTATTAACCTCATGCTTCTGTCGATTTTTAAGAAGCTGGAAATTGGAGAAGCAAAGCCGACGACGGTCTCCTTGCAGTTGGCGGATCGATCTATCACATACCCAATGGGAGTGATTGAGGATGTATTAGTCAAAGTTGATAAGTTCATCTTTCCGGCCGATTTCATCGTACTCGACATGGAGGAAGATGAAGATATCCCAATCATCTTGGGACGACCATTTTTGGCGACTGGCCAAACCCTTATAGACGTGGAAAAAGGGGAGTTAACTCTGAGGGTCCAAGACGAGCAAGTTACCTTTCAAGTATTCAAATCTTTTCCATGTCCCGGAAGTGTTGATAAAAGGTCACAAATTGAAAGTGTAGATGCCGTTGAAAGAGGAAAGCACCGAAAACATAGTCGGTTGAAAAATTCAGATTCTGTGGCAAATGGTCCAATTTTTAAGAACGATGTAGAACGAGTTTCGTTTCTCGAGCATGAGGACAAATCTGCTGCAGTCTTGAGTGCGTTTGTGAAGGAGGAGAGTAAGCCGGAAGCCCAGCGGACATCTAGTCATGAGAAAAACGGATGTTTCGGGAAGTTGTTCACGTCGAAACCTTTCCGCAAACAACATTTGATGTCCGAACCGAAAGTCGAATCGTTAACGACCGATGGTCATAATTTTGAAAACCATGTGAACGGTTCGATGAACGGGGCGGAAACCAAATGGAGTTTGCGAAAAGCGAACTAATATTGTCCAATAGGTCCGGCTGAAGACTATAAACTTAGCGCTTCTCGGGAGGCAACCCGAGTTCGTAGTTGTAGATTTTTGCGTTTCTTTATTTTTCTTGCATTCGTGATTTTTATTTTTCATCATTTTTGTGCTTCAATTTGCTTCTGCCTCTCGCTTTTAACGTGATCTTTTCAAAATTCTGTGCAGGAAAGTCCCAGGGGAGAAACTGAAGTGTGAGCCGCGGCACAAGTATTGTGAGCCGCGGCACACATAAATCGAAGGAAATAAGCTAAACCCACTGTACCCTGTGCCGCGGCACGGCATAAATGAGCCGCGGCACACTTGAGCACTGAGCCGCGGTATACGAAATCTGTGCCGCGGCACACGACAAAACGAGCAAACAGGTAAAAGGGATCAGACTGTGCCGCGGCTCACTTTAGCTGTGCCGCGGCACACTATGCGGAATCTGAAAGGCCCGGGTAGCATATAACACGCAGTTGGCCGGCCATACCAGGTACCCCTCTTTCCTTCCCTCTCCCTCACCTGCGCGCGAATCGGCCGAAGCATTCTTCCAATTTTTTCTTGCATTTCTTCTTGCACTCTTCACAAACCAATTGAGGTATGTTCCAATCTCTGAGCCCTACTTATTTCATGAATTTAAATTGGAAGTTGTTTATGCATTGGATGGATTGAACATGTTTATTTTCCTCCATAAGTTTTAGGATTGTTTAGGGGATAACATGGTAGTTTTAATCGAATTTTCATGGTTAGTTTGGAATATGAATGAATTGAGTGCGTTGTTTTGATGATGAATGTATTGTGTTTCTGTTCTTGGGGGTTGAATCGAGCCATAGCCATGTTTATTCTTCAAGTAAACTCGTGCCCTCAAGGTGTTTGATAAATTGCCTAAGTGAAAAATTTTCTTTGTTAAAGCAATCTTTTGAATCTTTGTGCAACGCATACATTATGAATTTACAGCAAACCCAACCCTTACGTCCAGTTTAAACGTTTAAGTCCAATTTAATCTTTCTCTCACGAATGTGCTACTTTGCTAAATTCTGGATTTCTGGCTGGACATCTTTAGCCGAGTGTAGATCATTGTTATTATTGTTTGCGTAAATAAACCCTGGTGTTTTTATTTTTCAGGACTGACTATGGCGAGAACAAAGAAGCTGAGCAAGAGAGCTAGGACCCAGTCATCCCCCACTCGAGGGGAGACCTTTCGTAGTCGGGCCGAGTCGGAGTGGCACCAGTTTTCGGACCCTGAAATTCACAAGATCTTCAATGAGAAGATTCGGCCACGACCGCTTATTCCGGAGAGGGGATTTACTCCAGCCCGTCAGGACGGGGAATTGCTTACTATGATTGATGAGATGGGGTGGGCCAGATTTGCTGCACCCCCCGAGCCAGCAGTTATCTCGATTGTGCAGGAGTTCTACGCCAGTGCACTACTGAAGCACATTCGGGCAGGGCATACATTGCCGTTATTAGAGTCTCGGACTCATGTTGATGTCCGAGGGGTTACAATTGATTTGTCCACGGCTGCTATTCGGAGGTTGTTTGGGCTTCCGGTGGTTGATGAGTCGGCTTATGACCGAGTGATGACTAGCCTCACGAAGGAGGCCCTGCTCGAGACTATTGCACAGCCCGATTCCGACTGGGAGCAGCGCGCACAGGGTTCTTCCACCTTCCACTTCAAGAGCTCGCGCCTCATCCGGCTCGGGCGTGCCTGGCTTTATTTTATCTGCGCACGCATTGACCCCACCTCCCAGATCCGTACTGTCTTTCTCTCCCGCGCCCGGACTCTTTATGCTATCACTTCCGGGCTGCGTTTCGATGTGGCCCCCATCCTGGTCCGATCTATCTTCCAGTGTATCCAGGGGGGGCCAAGACGGGGTTGAAGCACCCCTCTCTCATCTGCGCTTTGTGCCGGCAGTCGGGGCTGACGTGGTCAGACGACGAGCCGATGCTTGCCCCCGAGGCCCCGATCGACCAGCGCATCATATCACACTTTGACCAGTGGGGAGGAGCGCCGGCGCACGCTCGGGGGAGAGGATTTATGCTAGAGGAGGCCCACGAGGGATCCCCCGAGCCTCTTTTGCTGACACATGGAGATGCCGGCCCACCGCCCGACAGAGCGAGATTGCAGGAGATGTTCGATGGGCTGAGGGAGGATCTGAGGAGAGAGAGGGAGGAGCTGAGAGAGGAGACGAGGAGAGAGAGAGATGAGATGAGGAGAGAGAGGGAGAGTTTGATGGCTGCCATGCGAGAGGAGCAGCGGACAGAGCGGGAGAGCGTTATTGCTGCTGTCAGAGCCGAGATGCGAGAGCAGGCCCGCCGGGCCAGCCGACGAGAGGCGAGGCGTCTGGCTGCGAGGGATGCTTATCATCAGGAGCACCTTGCCGCATGGACGACCCATATCATGCATCCCGACGGACCATTTATTGCACCCGCCCGGCCAGCCACACCACCCTCCTCACCGGATGATGCCGGCACCAGCTCGTGAGAGGACTGGAGGGGAGTACCTAACCTTTTACTTTTACTGCATATCATATTTTGTCCATTGAGGTCAATGTACGTCCTAAGTTTGGGGGGGTTTACTTTTCGTCGCTACATTCATTGCTGTACTGATTTTGTTGCACTTTTCATTATTTTGCGTGTACTGATTTTGTTGCACTTTTCATTATTTTGCGTTATTTTTTCGATAGCCTTGCTTGTCTTAGTTTTTCTCTATTCGTGAATTTTTCGTGCTTCTATTTGTGTGATACTGATGTTACGACACTGTTTTTCTCTCTGAAGAAACGGTCGAGTTTTAGTCGAGTTGTAGTCAGTGATTTCTATTTCTGCTTAGTAGTTATTTAGGTCCGAAATTTTTTCGTGATTGTAGAGGTCTTGGCGGATAAGAGAGGATACATACTTGTTTTAAAATCACCGTCGATACGTTTGGTTACATTTTTTCGGTTAGTTAGTCGTCCAGTTACATTAGTCGTGTTGGCACTTAGATTGAGTTTAGAATCGATCAGTTTTTCCCAAAAGTCGAGATAATGTTGTTCTAAGAAGGGAAGTCTAGTAACCGGGGGCATTCGCGTGACCCGCTGTTTACTCTCGCGTAAAACGACGACCCTGATTAGACTAGTGATTTAGATATTTCACATGTGCCAATGATAGGGAGCCTAGTAACCGGGGGTATTCGCGTGACCCGCTGTTTACTCTCGCGTAAAACGGCGACCTTGATTCGGACATGCGGAAATTATATATTCGAGTGTTTCTCCGCTGTAGACAGGAACTTAGTAACTAGAAGCATCCATGTGCCCCATGAGTGTCTTTTACGTCAAATGGTTTCCCAATACATGAGAATGGAAGTTCCACCCTAGGATTATCCCGATGAAACATCCCGAGATCCTAACCTAGTGGTCAACTCGAATCAAATTCTTGAGCATATATATAAGGGAATACTGTCCGAAGATTATTTTTATGAAACTCGTGAAAATTTTGCCATTACACTGTGGAACGGGACGAACTAGCTTGTTTATTTTAGCCTTTCATATTGACGGTCGATTTGATTCACGTTTTGTTAATCTTTGAGTTGGATTTTCTTCATGAACGAGTGATTAGGACTGAACTTGATTACTTTGCGGAATCATTATTCTGAGTGCAGCTCGCGATTATGACACTCGTATTATTTAGAGAGAATTACAGGATAGTATTGATTAGGTTGAACACTACGAGTCGCACGATGATTCACGACATTCTTTTATTGAATTTAATTCTTTTTGCTTGAGGACAAGCAAAGGCTTAAGTTTGGGGGTATTTGTTAGGCGTATTTTTATACGCTTATTTATCATTATTTTGTATATTTTTGGAGAGTGAATTTGATAAAATGAGCCTTTAATGCCTTAATTTTGTATGTTTGTCAGGAAATTGAAGTCCGGAAGCTAAAACGAGGCGAAAGCGAAATAAAGATATTTTGGCTATGAGCGCGGCACAAGGAAGCAGTGGCCGCGGCACAGGAAGACACCCGGCGAGCGCAGAGTAAAGCGTACTCATGCCGCGGCACGATCGAGTGAGCCGCGGCACGAAGAAATTGAGGACGCCTGTGCATCGGTGAAGGCTCTGTGCGCGGCACAGATTTAGTCGCCGCGGCACTTGGCGGTTTTTGTATGTCCGCGCGGATTTTGGGCCGTTTCGAAGCCAGTTTTCGACCTACTGATACGGACGCGATTTGGAGGATGTGCTGAGCTATAAATAGGGTTTAAGACCCTAATTAATTATATTTGGATCTTTTATCTTTTGGAGCTTAAGCTTGGAGACGGCAGAAAAAGAGGGAAGCAGAAGACTTCAAAGGCAGATGGCGGAAGCTGAAGAACGGAGGAATCCGAGCTTCATCTGCGTTTGATTTTTATGCTTTCATTTATCTATTATGTATTTTCAATTATTAGTATGTCAGGCTAAAGCCCTAATCTAGGGTTTTGATGAAACCTATGTTTTGACGAATTGCTTGAGATTATCCAATTAATTACCTTTTTGTTGAGTTTTCCCAATTGTGTTTAATGCTTGCAATTATCTGGCCAATAGTTGCAGTGATTTAATCATTCAATTCGAATCGGGAGAGGAGAATTGGTGAGGAACTATTGGTGAGGACCGTTTTATTCTGTGAGATAGGAATATACTCATAGGAACTACGTGGCCTTTGGGAGATTTTATGCTTTTCGCCTATTGACGAATTAATTCACCTAGGGATAGAGTGCGTTATTCACCTTTAGATAAATCTATTGACCTCGGGAGAGGCGGTAGAATATATTAGCAATCTCCGCCTTCAATAAATTGGGAAAATTATTTATTACGGATAATCGAGAGTAAATTCGGATAAACCGAGGTGGATTCAGAATCCTAGACTTATTCATCATTTGATTTCTTTTATTCAAGCTATCGTTTTCTACTGTTTAGTCGCTTAGTAATTCTTTTAGTTATTAATTGCAAAAACCCAAATTCGATTGTTCAAATAAAATTGGAATACACAAAAATCGGTAGTTAGAGATTCAGTCCTCGTGGGAACGATACTCTACTTACCACTTTATTACTTGTAAACGATGACGTGCACTTGCGTGTAAGAAATATCGCAACAATAGACGAGTGCTGAGAGGCATTTTGCCCATTCTCCTTCCTTCAGTCAATAGAGAGAGCCTTGGGAAGTACTTGAAGTTCCTAAACATTGAGAGATGATCCTCTTAAACAAGATTAAAATGGAGAGCTCGGATCTAAGTTTTATTCTTGAAGTTTTTGATGATTCTTGGAATAGAGTTCAATTATTCTTCTTCGTGGTTCGTCCATACAAGGTAATCCTCGTATCCCTTTGATAGTGGTTCGTTTTTAAAGGATTACTACTTGAGAGGGAGCATGTTGGGATCATCAGGTGATAATGTTATATGAGATTTATTGGAATTGTAATAAGAGATTTCGGATGTTGATATGATTATTGACATCTTCTTCATATGATGATAATGGTTTTGTTACGATTCTTGAGGTCGTATGAAAGGCATGATGAAGAAAATGGTAACATGAAGATATATACCTCGGATATGTTGTTCTGAACGTGATTTTGGATATTTCATGTTCTTGAAGAACTCTTGAATTATACAAGGTGATGAAAATTTATAAGAAGTGTTGATGTTTTGAAAATGAATATGGAATATTCATATATAGAGCTAAACTATGTGTTTGAAATAATATTCGTATAGGAATACGAATGTGGTTATGAGTTTGATGAGACTATTATTCATCTCTGAATTTGGAAGTCGAATGATTGGATTGTTTGATAACCTTTTTAATATGATTATCTATTGTTTTGAACCAGTCGGATGATTCGAATTGATGACGGTCATAAGTAAATTTTAACGATGGATTTACGAGAAGGGAACCTTGTCAATTCATATTTAAGAATTAAGTTTGGAACATTTAGACCCTTATTATTGGTCCGAATTGATTGCTGATATGATCATCATATTTTGACTCGTATTGTGGACAGGATTTGTAAGTGTCTGAGGTGGATTGTTCAGACTATGATTAGTCGAGATATGGTGAAGCAGTTGAGTTTGTGGTTTGGTGGTATTGATATTGGTCGTCATCGAACCTGTTGACTATTAATCCTTCGTTTTACAATAAGATATGATGTTTGATCAGGGATTATGACTGTTGTGTTGCGGTTGAGGTTGAAGAGTTCGTAGATTACCTTGGTCGGGACTGAGGAAGTCGTAAGACGAAATCAACTGAATTGGTAACAGTTCGTTGTATTGATATCGAGGCAAGTTTTATACTTGTACTAATCAATGAGATTAATGTTATCGTGTAGGTGTACAAATGTGTGTATCATTTCGAGACTTGGCCTCTTTATGATTGTATTGATATCAGGGGATTGTTTGATATGACACCCGTCGACAAATTATGCCAAATATTATTATTGTTCGTAAATGGCCGATTTAAGGCATTGCGATACTTGTTGGTAATATTTGTCGATAGGCGGTTCGCGGTATCGACGTATCGATTGTTATTATTGATTGATGTTCCATCAAGATATTTTTTGTGAATCGTCGTTATTGATATCAGTGTTTTTCTATTGATGTCGTTTTGCCCGATTGAAGGCATTGACGTATTCGATTATCATCTTCGTTATCGGTAACCGATTAAAGGTGCTGAGACATCCGTTGTATAATTGTTATTGATTGTCCGCTCTAAAGGTAATCGATATATTGAATTGGGATTATCAAAGATAATTCCCATCCGTTGTCAAAAATATTCTCATCCGTTGTATCGTTGTTATCGATTGGCCATTCTACGGTAATCGAAGTATTGAATTGGGACTGTCGAGGATAGTTCCCATCCGTTGAATTATTATTGTCGTGTTGGCCGACTCAAGGCAGCACACTATTATTCTTGTGAACTCGGTAATTTTGTGATCGTTGAGGGTTGAGGATTTCCCGGACTGTTGTGTTGTGATCGTTGCTCGTGTTAATCGGTCCTTAGGGATTTTGATCCGAGGATGGTAGTTTTGAATATTGTTGGTCGTGTCGATCTTTCATTATTCGTGTGTCATCGTTCACTTGGTGAGTCGTATAATCCGTATTGGATGTGTTATCCTTTGAGTTTCGTTGTCATGTTGTATCGTGGCATATCTGGAATCATGTCTGCGTGCCGATTGGTTATGTGTAGGATTTTTAGCCAGGCACACGATGGTCATGCGTGGATGTTTCCGCATTGGACCGTGCACACGAGACGTAGTTCGTGAGGCTAATTAAGTACATTGTCACACGTATATTCTGGATTCCGTATACGGGGTGGACATGTGCACGGACACATTTCCGGATCGGGCGTACTGTGATGTCCCTTTTGAGCCTTATTGTTTGGTCATTCGTAGTCCATGTTGTATTGGATATGTCCGACGATTTGCGATTGGTTGTTCATACGCCGAGGGGTATGTCCGACAGTCAGGTTTGGTTCTTTGAGATCTGTATTGTGATGATTTACAGCTTCGGGCTCTTCGACTTTCAGGCCATTGTGATGTATCGGTATTTTCCGTTGGAGCCTTCGGACATTGTGATTCGTATCTATTTCGGCATTGGTTTGGTTTACCTTCGGGTATTGTATTGTTGTGTTCTATATTGATAATTCGCCGTTTGGGCGTAAGTTTTCGGTTCTTATGTATCTCGTTGAGTTTTTCCTAGCGGTATATTTTTCTCCCTACTTGTTTAAGTTTCGGGACGAAACTTCTTTTAAGGAGGGTAGAATGTAATACCCGTAATTTTGATTTCCGGTAATTTCTTTTTTTTCGGCGGAGGTACATTTTGACGACTCGCTCATGACCGTTTCGTCATTCTGAGAATGTTTAATTCTACACTTTTTGACATCCGAGTTCGTTTCAGTGTCGTTTTGTTGAGTTCCGTGCTTTTTAGCGACTTTTCCGCATCTGAGTTCGATTCTTGCGAATCTCGTTCTAAACTGCTGTTTCGAGTTTCCCGTAAGTCCGTTTAACTTTGTTAGATGTGTCATGAACTTCGGTTTGGCTATTCGATCATGTATTGTGATTTTCGGGCGTTTTGGGCCATTTTGTAATTTACCCAAAGTTATGGGTATCCGTATCTGTATTTGTTGTCTCGACCCTTTTCTTGGTCGCGTATGATTAATTTTTGCATTATGCTTTCATTTCGGGTCGTGGATGTTGTCCGCGAACTTTTCGTCGTGTTCGTTCAGTACGTTTTCGGAAAATCGAGTCGTCGAGCCCTGGTGGTCGGACACTGGCCGGACGGTTGCGGGACTGGCCGGACGGTTTCGGGACTGGCCGGATGGTTGCGGGACTGGCCGGACGGATTGCGGGTTCTGGCCGAACGATGTCGGGCACTGGCCGAGCAGGCACAATTTTGAGGACGTGTTCCCCAACCTTCTCACCTTCCTTCATCCTTGCACCGAACAGTTGCTTGGATATCTCATATCTAGCAGTTCTGCTATGATCACCATAAACCTCGGTTAAGTGAGATAGAATCTGCCTAGCAGAAGCCATTTTCTCATGAGCTCTCTGAAGCTCATTAGACATGGAAGCCATCATATAACCACGGACTTTCAC
Source organism: Orobanche coerulescens (assembly GCA_033398695.1). Taxonomy (NCBI): domain Eukaryota; kingdom Viridiplantae; phylum Streptophyta; class Magnoliopsida; order Lamiales; family Orobanchaceae; genus Orobanche; species Orobanche coerulescens. The sequence goes on from CM065806.1 coordinate 18,630,150, forward strand.
GTCATCCTTAACCCACTTTTCGTGGTTTTCAATCTCTTCCTGATTGGCTCGGGTCCGCACAGGAGGCGCCGAAATGTCCGTCTCCAAGACGTATCCCAGTGTCTCTATACTGAGGACAATCATCGGTTGCATGAGCCAATCCACAAAGTTAGGTCCCATTAAGGTGTTCTTTTGACGAGTGCGAGTGGATTCATTGTCATATTGAGATTTGAGTCTGCATTAAGTACGATAGATTAATTAGTGACTCATTCAATTATGTTCTGAGTATAGAATTAAGGTCTTTTCAATTCTTGTTACCCAGCTCCCACTATTTTTATCGGAATAACACACTCCCGTGTGAAATCCGGAAGTATCGTCTCTCTACTTCATAGTGGTGATCGAGTTCTTTATAAATCTTAATAGAGGGCAACCGAACAGGTTTCTAGTCTATTAATTTTCATAAAGTGGTGTCCAACACCAACCCATCTAATGGATGATTCGATCTTCTTTTTCCCCTTGTTCACTCCCCTCAACCTATAGGGTTTCTATGGTTCGTGAACAAGTTAAGTTTATACCATCGACGCAAATCAGTTTCACAATTGAATCTTATCCGGCAACCTATCAGGTTTCTAGGGATAAAATTTGCTCCAACCGAAGGCATCCAATGCGCTCCCGGTAATTTATCCGTCCTCCCCGAACGACTACCCCGATAACTCGGAAGCATAGCACATCCGGTTTGGATTTCAATTTCCCGAAAACTCGATGGAGGGAAGGAAAACCTTGAAACCTTATAAACTTAATTATTTGTTGTGGGAGAATTATCGCGATTAACGTTACACTTTGCACATTAATCGTTTAAGCACGTTTGTGGCATTCATACAATATGAAACAACCATTCACAACCTAGTTGCTACCAACATGTGGTTCATGGACCGTTCCTAGAAAACAAAAACTCCGTAATCTAATTACAAGTCTTCGTCTTGAATCTTCGTCTTCTCGAAATGGATCTTCCTCCGGTCTTCGTCATTACATATAAATTTTACATCAAAAATTGCATCCTAGATACAAACATTTCTAGTAAAATAAATAGGCTCAAAACGGCCTTTACAACCCAATCGAATAAAACGAACGATTCAAAAACTAAGTCCACGAACCACATCCCCATTCAAAAGCATTCATCCAATAAATACTAAATAAATGGAAAGCGTAGAGATACATTGATCCAATCAACAATACGAACCGATCCAATCGATTCACACAATCGGTAATATGATAACGTTCAAAATAATTCGGTCGACCATAAATATTCCAATTAATCAAATTTCCCTTATAAAATGAAATACCATAAATCATTTTAATCATATTAAATCCAATTTAACATGAGGGAGATTAATTTTCAAGAATACACGAAAAAATCGAGCCGGGGCGAAAATGGCCTGCCATGGCCGAGTCACTGTCGGCATCTTTCCGGCAGACTGGCCTGGCATGGCCGAGTCACGCTCGGCAGCTACCGGCCAGGCACGGCCCGTGTCTCCTGACACGGTCGGGTCTGCCTGGCAAAGGGATCGCACGACGGCCGTGTCACGGACACGGCGAGTCACCTGGCGACTTCACGCCTTTGTCGAAAAGTCGTCCGACGACGATTCGAGCTCGATTTTCGACGGATATCGATATCAATATTTTTCAACATTCATATCTTCAATATAAATCATATTTCCAAGAAATTAAGATTTATATTTAGACATAAACTTACGAAAAATATAACTACAACGAACGTAAAAATATATACCACGATTATGACTAAAATGATTCCAAATCATTCACCATCTAATCAAGCATTCCAAATGCCAATATCGTATATACGATCGCAAGACCTACGCTCCGATACCACTGTTGGGATTCGGTGCCTAAAACGAAGGCCCAGCGGAAGCGGTAAAACGAAAATTAATTCGATCCGAATCCCTACGAGGATCGATCGAGCTACGTATACGAATATCAAAACGAATAACAAGAGATATAGAAACTCACCCTTGTAGTCCGTTGATTAGATGGATAACCTTCTCTTGAGCTATTCCCCAAGCTTTGCTTGATCTCTACGAATCTATTCCGCTTCAAGCCCTTGAACGATCCAACGCCGAAAGCACCGCGTCTCTACTTGCCACGCGCCGGAAAAACGAACGGAATGACAACACTTTGCTATCCTCCGAGGATACGGCTAGAGCTAGGTGATGAAGCTATTGATTTTGATGAATATACTCCAAGTATGTTTATCAAAATTCTCTCAATATTTTTTTCTCAATTTTCTCCAAGAAAAATGAAGAAGAAGTTAGTGAAGAAGATGAAGATGAGTATGAACACCATGAAATGAACTCTAAGTTCTATTCTCTCTCTCCTTCAAACTCACTTACGCATATCTCTCCTCCAAGGTGTGAATTATATATGTTATATGATGAAGTCTTCTCAATCACAAGCTTACATATCTATTCTTTATTCACCTTCCACCAAACTTATACAACTCATTCACATGAGAGGTATCCCCACCATGTCAATATCATCCATATAAAATGGAAACAAAAGACAAGGGGAAATTAGGTGGAAAAGAGGAGGGTGGCCATGATGAAAAACGGACGAGTTCGGTTCGTTTCGGACTCCCAAAATTCCAAACAGATAAACTCCGATTCCGTTTCGATGTATTTATATCGATTAATTAATCCAATTAATTAAACATATCAAATACAAAATAATATAATTAATTTCTCCAAGAAATAATTATATACATGAATTAAATTAATCACCCAGTAATTTATTTAATTCATTAGGCCGTAAATCAATTTATCCAATAAATCAATTTAGACATCTAATGTCCCAAATTTAGATATCCAATATCTAATACACATAATGAGAGAATTAGCTTGATTCATTTCGTCGTCAATCCTAATGCGCGACTCGGTAGGTCCGTCTCGATCGGCAATGGGAGGAACCAAAGAGTAGTAGCATCACCTAGCCACTGGCGGCCTACACTGTACTTAACGAGAACGAATGATTGGTATCATTCAAGAACCATTCTCACGTGAATACCGGTATACGTATAAACCCTTCTTTCAAATGTCCCGATCAAGTTATAGGGTCACGATCGGTCAAACCCTATCTACTTGACGCTATGCATGCGTTACGCAAATCGAGATCATCGAGCTCTCGTGTATCTAATACGACTAGCTCCAATGCTTTGGCCAAAGACTTATGATCTCATCGCGATAACCGCATAGGACATATAACCCGTTCACTAACGGAGAAAGAATTCTATCTTGGTATTGATAGGACTCGCTACTTGCCCATCAAGATGCACGTTGAGGTTGACCCCCGCCTTCCGGTTTACAGGGTCGAACTACTCTAATGAAAATCTTGACGTCACAAGCACATCCCTACTAAATCCTCAAGTCGAAGGTTCACGAATACCTATCACAACCTTTCGATTCTATCATTGACTATCCCGGAGTGAAATCCGTGTGACGAATCGAGGGTGAGTCGGTTCGAGTATACTAATCCAATTAGTATACCTATAACGTGTGCTCCCACTAACCATTAGTGTTCAACAGGCACTCTCCTTGTCAAAGAACACGTCATACAAGTCTTTACATAAACTTAACGCCCAGTCAAGTTTCATCGACTTGCGAACGATTAAGTATTTGAGCTATAAACCTTTCCAGTGCCGACCCCCTTATCCAATAAGGAGTGGAACGTTTTGTTCTCAAATACACGGACTAGTTTCTATATGTATATTTACGAGTTGGGAATGCCAGTAACTACCAGTAAATAAAGAAACATTCATAGCCTTATATAAATGATTTACATAATTATAAGTACAATGCCCTCACTCAACAACCTCTGAGTGGCATTCGAGGGCATACTCTTAACAATCTCCCACTTGCACTCAATGCCACACACTATGGTATCTAATACCCATGTTCTCCAGATTATGCTCCAAGCTAATCTGAGAATGTGGCTTGGTCAGTGGATCAGTGACGTAGTCGGCTGACTCTACTCTATGCAGCACAATGTAACTCTTTGTGTTCAAATACTCTTACGAGATGATACTCTCTCAATATGTTTGGTACTGTTGTGAAACCTCGCCTCTTAGGCCTGTGCTACCGCTCTGGCAGCGCAGCACAAGGTGTCACGAGAAGTTTACCTAGTAACTTCTTAACCCTTCCTTTGGAGGCCTCCGTGGCCGCTTTATACTCAGCCTAACTGGTGGAATCAGCAGTCGCGCTATACTAGGCACTATGCCAAAGTACTGCTCTTCCATTAAGAGTAAATGTAGCCAGAAGTAGACATATAATCATCTTTCTGTCCTTGGAAGTCCAATACAGTGAATCCCACCACATTCTGTACTCCACCACCATATATAAGAATCAGATCTCTTAGTACTTCTAAAGTACTTGAGAACATTCTTTACGGCGGTCTAATGTTCCCTGACTGGGTTAGCCCGAAACCTACTTACCACGCTTCCAGCATGCGCAATGTCAGGTCTTGTACACAATAAAGCATATGTAAGGCTACCCACTTCCGAAGCATATGGTATATAACTCATTTCCTTTCATTGTTCCTCACTATGAGGACACATCTTCAAGGTGAGTTTTATTCCATGTCGCATCGGAAGGAACCCTCTTTAAGATCTAATCTATATAGAGGGCTTGGGAAAAACTTATCATTCTCTTCGATCTATCCCAGTAGAGTCGAATCCCAAGAATATAGGTTTCTTCTCCCAAGTCTTTCATGGAGGAATTACTCGAAAGCCAAGCTTTCCCAGAACTGAGCATTCCCACATCATTTCCTATTAGTAGAATGTCATATACATATAGTACTTAGAATGTGATCTTGCTCCCACTAACCCTCTTGTATACACAAGATTCCTCTTCATTTTGCACGAAGTCAAACTCTTTGACCGTCTCGTCAAAATGAAGGTCCCAACTACATGAAGACTGCTACAGTCCATTTCATGGAGTCTACATCCACCATTGCTAGGTCATTTGGTCGCGGGTCGGTCTCTTGTTTATCACTTGGAACCTCGAGGAAACCCAGTTCCTCCAAGTGCATAAAACTATACCTCTCAGGTAATTGAGACACCCTACTAGACCTACGAGGTGGTTGTACTTGTGTTTCAGAAGGTTCGGTTCCACTTTCTTGCATAGGTGTCTCCCGAGGAGTTTCATTGTATTCTTCTAAAGAAATACTTCTACCTGCTCCGCCTTCCTGAATGAACTCATCTTCCAGGAAGTGTTCTTGTAAAGCAATAACGATCTTTCGATCTCCGGGCATGTAGAATAGATATCCCATCGTCCCAGATGGGAATCCAATGAAATGTCCCTTCGCGGACCTAGCTTCCAACTTATCCACCTTAGTCTTCTTGACATAGGCGGGACATCCTAATGTGATTAAGACTTGGTTTCCTGCCCTCCCACATCTCATGTGGAGTTTTAGGAATGGATTTGGAAGGACATCTGTTCAAGATATACGCGGCAGTCAGGAGTGCATACCCCACAGGTAAATCAGCAAGTCAGTATAGCCCAGCATGGAACGGACCATGTTCAACATGGTCCGGTTCCTTCTTTCTGACACACCATTTAACTGAGGAGTACCTGGAGGTGTTAGTTGTGAAACTATTCCATGTTCCTTAAGGAACTCGTCAAACTCCGTACTCATATACTCGCCACCTCGGTCCGACCGAAGTGCTTTGATATGATTACCAGTTTGTTTCTCGACTAGGGCCTTGAATTCCTGGAATTTCTCAAAGGCCTCGAATTTATGTTTTCATTAAGTATACATAACCATACCTAGTATGATCATCTGTAAACGTAATGAAATATTGATATCTGTCACGTGCTGCTTCCAAAACACCACATACGTCGGTATGGATTAATCCCAGCTTATCAGCGGCTCTTTCAAAAGTCCCTGTGAAGGGGGACATAGTCATTTTGCCTTTAAGGCAATATTCACAAGTAGGAAAGGGATCCGATCCCAATGGACCCATAAGTCCATCCTTTTCCATCTTGTAAACCTTGGTCTGACCAACATGACCAAGTCTAAGATGCCATTTCAAAACTTGATTGGTTTCATCCCTACCACGTTTTCTAGTCATAGTATTCACAACGACTTTGTTGCTGAGATTTAGATGATACAATCCATTCAACAATGTAGCAGTACCCACTAGTTTATTTCTAAAATAAATTTTACAGGAACCATCACCAATGAAAAATGAAAAGCCTTTTCGGTCCATGACCGGAATGGATACAATGTTTTTGTGCCCCTTGGGCAAAACAAGTACATCTTCTAAAGTCAAAACAAAGCCGAATTCTAAACCCAGAAGAAGTGATCCTATGTCGGTCGCCTCGACACTATGCCCGCTTCTGACTGTGATCATAACTTCTCCAGCTCCAAGCTTCCTACTTTGTTCCAGATCCTGATTCACGGTACAAATATGAGAACTAGCACCAGAATCCAGTATCCAGGAAGTAGCAGAACAATTTGTTTCCAAAACTAAAAGTTCTGTACCTGAAGTGCCATGAAGAATCGGACAGTCTCTAGCCCAGTGGCCCAGCTCGCCGTACTTGAGACAAGTATCTTTCTTCTTCTTGCCTTTTGGAACTATCGGGGCCTTGCCCTTTCCTTTAAGGTCCTTAACTTGTGGTCCAGTCAGTTTCTTGGTCTTTTTCTTTTTATTCTTAGACTTTCGAAGTCCAGAAGAAATCACAAGGGCAGACTCCTTCATCCACGGAGTCTTCATTTGAGACTGAGCGGTCACATGTTTGTTCATTAGCCCAGCTAAATTACATGCAATCTCATTGCAGTTGAAGTTCATAACAAACTGTGAGAAGGAATCAGGGAGAGACTGTAGGATAAGGTCGGTTTAGAGAGAAGTATCCATTTTAAAATCAAGAGCCTCCAATCTCTCAATCATGGATATCATTTTGAGGACGTGTTCCCCAACCTTCTCACCTTCCTTCATCCTTGCACCGAACAGTTGCTTGGATATCTCATATCTAGCAGTTCTGCTATGATCACCATAAACCTCGGTTAAGTGAGATAGAATCTGCCTAGCAGAAGTCATTTTCTCATGAGCTCTCTGAAGCTCATTAGACATGGAAGCCATCATATAACCACGGACTTTCACGTCATCCTTAACCCACTTTTCGTGGTTTTCAATCTCTTCCTGATTGGCTCGGGTCCACACAGGAGGCGCCGGAATGTCCGTCTCCAAGACGTATCCCAGTGTCTCTATACTGAGGACAATCATCAGATTGCGGAGCCAATTCACAAAGTTAGGTCCCATTAAGGTGTTCTTTTCGAGCAGAATTGCGAGTGGATTCATTGTCATATTGAGATTTGAGTCTGCATTAAGTACGATAGATTAATTAGTGACTCATTCAATTATGTTCTGAGTATAGAATTAAGGTCTTTTCAATTCTTGTTACCCAGCTCCCACTATTTTTATTGGAATAACACACTCCCATGTGAAATCCGGAAGTATCGTCGCTCTACTTCATAGTGGTGATCGAGTTCTTTATAAATCTTAATAGAGGGCAACCGAACAGGTTTCTAGTCTATTAATTTTCATAAAGTGGTGTCCAACACCAACCTATCTAATGGATGATTCGATCTTCTTTTTCCCCTTGTTCACTCCCCTCAACCTATAGGGTTTCTATGGTTCGTGAACAAGTTAAGTTTATTCCATCGACGCAAATCAGTTTCACAATTGAATCTTATCCGGCAACCTATCAGGTTTCTAGGGATAAAATTTGCTCCAACCGAAGGCATCCAATGCGCTCCCGGTAATTTATCCGTCCTCCCCGAACGACTACCCCGATAACTCGGAAGCATAGCACATCCGGTTTGGATTTCAATTTCCCGAAAACTCGATGGAGGGAAGGAAAACCTTGAAACCTTATAAACTTAATTATTTGTTGTGGGAGAATTATCGCGATTAACGTTACACTTTGCACATTAATCGTTTAAGCGCGTTTGTGGCATTCATACAATATGAAACAACCATTCACAACCTAGTTGCTACCAACATGTGGTTCATGGACCGTTCCTAGAAAACAAAAACTCCGTAATCTAATTACAAGTCTTCGTTTTGAATCTTCGTCTTCTCGAAATGGATCTTCCTCCGGTCTTCGTCATTACATATAAATTTTACATCAAAAATTTCATCCTAGATACAAACATTTCTAGTAAAATAAATAGGCTCAAAACGGCCTTTACAACCCAATCGAATAAAACGAACGATTCAAAAACTAAGTCCACGAACCACATCCCCATTCAAAAGCATTCATCCAATAAATACTAAAAAAATGGAAAGCGTAGAGATACATTGACCCAATCAACAATACGAACCGATCCAATCGATTCACACAATCGGTAATATGATAACGTTCAAAATAATTCGATCGACCATAAATATTCCAATTACTCAAATTTCCCTTATAAAATGAAATACCATAAATCATTTTAATCATATTAAATCCAATTTAACATGAGGGAGATTAATTTTCAAGAATACACGAAAAAATCGAGCCGGGGCGAAAATGGCCTGCCATGGCCGAGTCACTGTCGGCATCTTCCGTGAGAGGCACTGGCATGGCCGAGTCACGCTTCGGCGGCTACCGCTAGGCACGGCCCGTGTCTCGACACGGTCGGAGTGCACTGCTGGCGATGGCTTTGGGATCGCCGACACGGCCGTGTCACGGACACCATGAGTCACCTGGCGACTTCGCCTTTGTCCGAAAAGTCGTCCGACGACGATTCGAGCTCGATTTTCGGATATCGATATCAATATCAATATTTTTCAACATTCATATCTTCAATATAAATCATATTTCCAAGAAATAAAGATTTATATTTAGACATAAACTTACGAAAAATATAACTACAACGAACGTAAAAATATATACCACGATTATGACTAAAATGATTCCAAATCATTCATCATCTAATCAAGCATTCCAAATGCCAATATCGTATATACGATCGCAAGACCTACGCTCCGATACCCTTTGTTGGGATTCGGTGCCTAAAACGAAGGCCAGTAGGCGGTAAAATGAAAATTAATTCGATCCGAATCCCTACGAGGATCGATCGAGCTACGTATATACGAATATCAAAACGAATAACAAGAGATATAGAAACTCACCCTTGTAGTCCGTTGATTAGATGGATAACCTTCTCTTGAGCTATTCCCCAAGCTTTGCTTGATCTCTACGAATCTATTCCGCTTCAAGCCCTTGAACGATCCAACGCCGAAAGCACCGCGTCTCTACTTGCCACGCGCCGGAAAAACGAACGGAATGACAACACTTTGCTATCCTCCGAGGATACGGCTAGAGCTAGGTGATGAAGCTATTGATTTTGATGAATATACTCCAAGTATGTTTATCAAAATTCTCTCAATATTTTTTTCTCAATTTTCTCCAAGAAAAATGAAGAAGAAGTTAGTGAAGAAGATGAAGATGAGTATGAACACCATGAAATGAACTCTAAGTTCTATTCTCTCTCTCCTTCAAACTCACGTATATCTCTCCTCCAAGGTGTGAATTATATATGTTATATGATGAAGTCTTCTCAATCACAAGCTTACATATCTATTCTTTATTCACCTTCCACCAAACTTATACAACTCATTCACATGAGAGGTATCCCCACCATGTCAATATCATACATATAAAATGGAAACAAAAGACAAGGGGAAATTAGGTGGAAAAGAGGAGGGTGGCCATGATGAAAAACGGACGAGTTCGGTTCGTTTCGGACTCCCAAAATTCCAAACAGATAAACTCCGATTCCGTTTCGATGTATTTATATCGATTAATTAATCCAATTAATTAAACATATCAAATACAAAATAATATAATTAATTTCTCCAAGAAATAATTATATACATGAATTAAATTAATCACCCAATAATTTATTTAATTCATTGAAATAAATCAATTTATCCAATAAATCAATTTAGACATCTAATGTCCCAAATTTAGATATCCAATATCTAATACACATAATGAGAGAATTAGCTTGATTCATTTCGTCGTCAATCCTAATGCGCGACTCGGTAGGTCCGTCTCAGTCAGCAATGGGAGGAACCAAAGAGTAGTAGCACCACCTAGCCAGCCTGGCGGCCTACACTGTACCCCAATTGAGAACGAATGATTGGGATCATTCAAGAACCATTCTGTCGTGAATACCAGTATACGTATAAACTCTTCTTTCAAATGTCCCGATCAAGTTATAGGGTCACTGTTAGTCAAAACCTATCTGTACTTGACGCTATGCATGCGTTAATGCAAATCGAGATCATCGAGCTCTCGTGTATCTAATACAGCTAGCTCCAATGCTTTGGCCAAAGACTTATGATCTCATCTGCCAATAACCGCATAGGACATATAACCCGTTCACTAACAGGAGAAAGAATTCTATCTTGGTATTCATTAGGGCCTGCTACTTGCCCATCAAGATGCACGTTGAGGTTGACCCCCGCCTTCCGGTTTACAGGGTTGAACTACTCTAATGAAAATCTTGACGTCACAAGCACATCCCTACTAAATCCTCAAGTCGAAGGTTCACGAATACCTATCACAACCTTTCGATTCCATCATTGACTATCCCGGAGTGAAATCCGTGTGACGAATCGAGGGTGAGTCGGTTCGAGTATACTAATCCAATTAGTATACCTATAACGTGTGCTCCCACTAACCATTAGTGTTCAACAGGCACTCTCCTTGTCAAAGAACACGTCATACAAGTCTTTACATAAACTTAACGCCCAGTAAAGTTTCATCGACTTGCGAACGATTAAGTATTTGAGCTATAAACCTTTCCAGTGCCGACCCCCTTATCCAATAAGGAGTGGAACGTTTTGTTCTCAAATACACGGACTAGTTTCTATATGTATATTTACGAGTTGGGAATGCCAGTAACTACCAGTAAATAAAGAAACATTCATAGCCTTATATAAATGATTTACATAATTATAAGTACAATGCCCTCACTCAACAACCTCTGAGTGGCATTCGAGGGCATACTCCTAACATTGATGGCATGATATGAACGAACCGTTTCTACGGCATTCATATATGTATTGACGGATGATATGAACGAACCGTTTCCACGGCATTCATATACGTCTTGATGTGACGCTATGAGATTTAGTTATTCCGGAATACTAGTCTTAAATTGATGAATTGACGGTTACATTTACTTTATTGTCGAGGAGTATTGTATTTCATACTGATATACTTGCACTAGCTATTCGACGGCTAACCCCTTTATGGGGAAATACTTTTCATGTATTTCAGGTTCCAGGAGATCGGACAGGCAGGTATCGGATCGGCATGAAGATGATGGGCAAGTGTGATACTGTGTCTTTCCTCTGGTTGTGTTTTGTGTTTCTCCATTCAGTGTTGTTGTACTGGAATGGTTATTGAATACTCGAGTATTGTTTTTCAGTTTTACTTGATGTTCCGGCCTGTGTTGCCGAGGTATTGATTTGTATGGTGATGTATTTGGTTTCATTGGTTATGGTTTCTAATACCATTTGTATTGTCCTTCTTTTCATTGTATCTAGACCTTCTCGGTCAAGTTGTATAGTTCCGCGCATGATTAGCCTTGTGGGTACCACGGCGGGGCTCACGACGCTGTAATAACATCCGTATTGGATGTGTTATTCTTTGAGGTGGATTGTTCAGACTATGATTAGTCGCAAATCGTGGCATATCTGGAATCATGTCTGCGTGCCGATTGGTTATGTGTAGGATTTTTAGCCAGGCACACGATGGTCATGCGTGGATGTTTCCGCATTGGACCGTGCACACGAGACGTAGTTCGTGAGGCTAATTAAGTACATTGTCACACGTATATTCTGGATTCCGTATACGGGGTGGACATGTGCACGGACACATTTCCAGATCGGGCGTACTGTGATGTCCCTTTTGAGCCTTATTGTTTGGTCATTCGTAGTCCATGTTGTGTTGGATATGTCCGACGATTTGCGACTAGTTGTTCATACGCCGAGGGGTATGTCCGACAGTCAGGTTTGGTTCTTTGAGATCTGTATTGTGATGATTTACAGCTTCGGGCTGTTCGACTTTCAGGCCATTGTGATGTATCGGTATTTTCCGTTGGAGCCTTCGGACATTGTGATTCGTATCTATTTCGGCATTGGTTTGGTTTACCTTCGGGTATTGTATTGTTGTGTTCTATATTGATAATTCGCCGTTTGGGCGTAAGTTTTCGGTTCTTGTGTATCTCGTTGAGTTTTTCCTAGCGGTATATTTTTCTCCCTACTTGTTTAAGTTTCGGGACGAAACTTCTTTTAAGGAGGGTAGAATGTAATACCCGTAATTTTGATTTCCGGTAATTTCTTTTTTTTCGGCAGAGGTACATTTTGACGACTCGCTCATGACCGTTTCGTCATTCTGAGAATGTTTAATTCTACACTTTTTGACATCCGAGTTCGTTTCGGTGTCGTTTTGTTGAGTTCCGTGCTTTTTAGCGACTTTTCCGCATCTGAGTTCGATTCTTGCGAATCTCGTTCTAAACTGCTGTTTCGAGTTTCCCGTAAGTCCGTTTAACTTTGTTAGACGTAGGGCTGTAAACGAACCGAGCTGTTCGCGAACAAAGCTCGGCTCGGCTCGTTAAGGGCTCGGTTCGGCTCGGTTCGTTAAGAACTCGAGCTCGAGCTCGAGCTCGAAAATCTGTGCGTTAAGAAAACGAGCTCGAGCCGAGCTTGGGCATGTGCGGCTCGAGCTCGGCTCGAGATCGACTCGAGCTCGGTTCGGCTCGGTTCGGCTCGTTAAGCTCGATTAATAAATATATTTTTAAATTATTTTTATAATATTTATATATTATATTATAGATTAATAATTTTTAAATAATTTTCATATATTAAAATATTAATTTTTATATATATTTGAAAATATATAATTTTTAATGATTATTTTAAAATATTTATTTTAAATAATTCAAATATATTATTTAAATAATTTAAAAATATATAATTATTCACAACGAGCTCGAGCTCGAGTTGTTGTTATCGGCTCGTGTGCGGCTCGATTTATTAACGAGCTCGAGCTCGAACACGATTTTTGTTCGGTAAGAAAGCTCGGCTCGGCTCGTCAGAAAAAAGTTTAAAACTCGGCTCGATTCGATCAAAGCTCGGCTCGGCTCGGTTCGTTTGCAGCCCTAGTTAGACGTGTCATGAACTTCGGTTTGGCTATTCGATCACGTATTGTGATTTTCGGGCGTTTTGGGCCATTTTGTAATTTACCCAAAGTTATGGGTATCCGTATCTGTATTTGTTGACTCGACCCTTTTCTTGGTCGCGTATGATTAATTTTTGCATTATGCTTTCATTTCGGGTCGTGGATGTTGTCCGCGAACTTTTCGTCTTGTTCGTTCAGTACGTTTTCGGAAAATCGAGTCGTCGAGCCCTGGTGGTTGGACACTGGCCGGACGGTTGCGGGACTGGCCGGACGGATTGCGGGTTCTGGCCGAACGATGTCGGGCACTGGCCGAGCAGGCACAATGCCGAGTCATTGCCGCGGCACACCCGTCCGGGCCGCGGCACACTCGTGTTCAATTGTTGGCCGACCCGTCTGTACCTTGTGCCGCGGCACATGCCGGCAGGGCCGCGGCACACTTCCGAGTCACTGCCGCGGCACACTTGGCCGGGCCGCGGCACACTGCCGAGCCCTGGGAGCAGTTTTTGGGCCTGGGCCGCGGCACACTCGACAGTCAGCCCTATATCTGCGTTTTTTTGTGCGATTCAACTCATTTCCTTCCCATTTCTTCACCTTCATCCGAGAGAGGAGACTTGAGGGAGAGAATCCTCTTCATCTATCACTTGAGAGTTGGATTTTCATCATTTTCATCCGGTTGTGAAGCTCGGATCATCAATCTATCGCGTATTCTTCGGATCATAGTGCTTGGATCTTCAAGAGGTAATTTCTTCAACAACTTGGATTTCGATTTTGTGTTGAGTAATGATGTTTTGGATGTTAAGATCATGTTGTATGAAGTGATATACACATGATTATGGGCATGTTTGATTATTCATTGGATTATTGAAGGATTATTCAAGAACACTTTGAATATTGAGTTGGATTTTGGGGTTTTTCGTAGATTCGTCCGATTTATCCGATTTGAAGCTTGAGAACCTTGAGATTATGATGTATCTATACCGTATGCATGCTTTTCCTACGATTTTACGGGTTGAATTGTGCCGTTTTCGGACTTGTGGGAGTTTGGGCGATTTTCCAACCTTTAGTTGTTTATCCGTGTATTTTCATGAATCGTAGATGAGTTTTGGGAGTTTCTTCGTGTAATTTGAGTATGGATAATTAATTATCATATTCCTTGCGAATCGTTTAGGTGCCGGAAGCGCATTCTTGGACCTACCGAACTCATACCGTTTTTCCATTCGATTTCTCGATGTCTCAAAGGCAAGTATATATTTATGATTGTACGTTCTCGACTTTGAAAGTAAGAAATATTGATGGTATGATATGAACCAACCGTTTCTACGGTATTCATAGATATATTGATGGCATGATATGAACGAACCGTTTCTACGGCATTCATATATGTATTGATGGCATGATATGAACGAACCGTTTCTACGGCATTCATATATGTATTGACGGATGATATGAACGAACTGTTTCCACGGCATTCATATACGTATTGATGTGACGCTATGAGATTTAGTTATTCCGGAATACTAGTCTTAAATTGATGAATTGGCGGTTACATTTACTTTATTGTCGAGGAGTATTGTATTTCATACTGATATACTTGCACTAGTTATTCGACGGATAACCCCTTTATGGGGGAAATACTTTTCATGTATTTCAGGTTCCAGGAGAGCGGACAGGCAGGTATCAGATCGGCATGAAGATGATGGGCAAGTGTGATACTGTGTCTTTCCTCTGGTTGTGTTTTGTGTTTCTCCATTCAGTGTTGTTGTACTGGAATGGTTATTGAATACTCGATTATTGTTTTTCAGTTTTACTTGATGTTTCGGCCTGTGTTGCCGAGGTGTTGATTTGTATGGTGATGTATTTGCTTTCATTGGTTATGGTTTCGAATACCATTTGTATTATCCTTCTTTTCATTGTATCTAGACCTTCTCGGTCAAGTTGTATAGTTCCGCGCATGATTAGCCTTGTGGGTCCCACGACGGGGCTCACAGCGCTGTAATATTCCCTGAATAACTTGGGGGTGTTACATTTACGGTCCATATCCTGACTCGAGGAAATCTCTTGAGCTCTCTTGAAAGTTTCTGCATAAGATAGATCACCGTGGATCTTGAGAATATGCCTTATTCCTGGTCGGAGACCGTCCAGGAACTTGCGAGATTTTTCCATATCAGTGGACACAAAACGTGTCCCAAATTGGCTCATGTCGGTAAATTTCCGTTCGTATTCAGTCACAAACATTCCTTCTTGCTTGAGATCCCAAAATTCCTGCTGTTTTTGTTCACGATAATGCCTCGGGTAATACTGTTCTCTGATTATAACCTTGAACTCGTTCCAAGTTAGGGCTGCACGCTTCTTCTGGCCGAGTCCTCCAGTAGCTCTCATACCAATGGTCGGCTCCTTCCGTAAGCTGATATTCAACACAGATTACTCATTGTGCACCAGTGCATCCGATCAGCCTAAAAGTTCGTTCTAACGATCGAATCCATTATTCCACGAAAGTAGGTTCTTCCTTTCCAGTGAATGTTGGGGGTCCGAAGCGACGAAGTTGTTCCACCACTTGGTATTGGTTTACAGCAAGTACCTCAGCATTGTTTTCTTGTTCTCTACGCCCTCCATTCATAGCACCTTCGTTTCCTCCTCTCCCAGTGCATGGACGCCTTGGAAACATTTTCCTAATGTTCAAAATTGCGATTACTGGTAAGATTCTACGTCTATATATTATTGCAAAGTTTTTATGAATATAGGCCATATTCGTGACTGAAAAGAAAAAGAATAAATACATGTGAAATATAATCCCACTATTATTTGTATAATTATTTTAAATGGAAAATAAAGCGCAATGTTGTACTCATAAATAAGATTGTTAAAAATAATGGGATGCCCAATCTATGACAATTAATACTAAATAGTCGTATTTTATTTTCCAATATAGATTATAACGTAGTTTGAATTCATGCAGAAGATGCTGAAGCCACACTGGCATCTTCGCTTGGATCTTCTTCTTCCTCTTCATCACTGTCGGAAACATCATCCAGACCACATCATTCTCAGAGCCACATTCGATGTAGCTCGGCTGAGAACTCCACAAAGTCGATCACTGGCGTATCTGAGGTCGAGGTAAAGTCCACCAAATTTAAGAGTAGCGTCCTAGCTCGGAGGCTCCAAACAGGGGGAAGAGTCTCCATAAGCTTCACAACGGCAAGGTAGTCGGAAATTCCATCCCGCCTAACACGTACAAACTTTCTTGCCATAGTGTTAATATGATCGCCTATGTTGTGATGGTCTGGCCTTTGGTATTCTCGAAAAGTCCGAACTCTCGTGCTTCTCAATACCAATGAACATGAAGTTGATTTTCTAGCTGTTAATCTCGTGCGAGCCATCTACTCACCTGGATTATTCTATAATGTGTAAATGCATTGACCAATATACAAATAATAATGAACAATAATATTAACTGAGTAATCAAGCATGTCAACTTTAGTGATTAAATAAGTTTAAGGAATTAATGGAAACTCCAATTTAAAATGCAACCAAAATATTAAGTACAGAATTTATACTACGTCTAATTACGTAAGATTATACCAACATTCATCATCTATAGAAAATAAGACAATTGCTAACGTTCACAAAACATTCAAATTACAATTTGAAATATTCTTCGTAAATTAAAATATAATTAATAATATTAAGAGTTCGATAATTATATTGATACCATTTTCCACCAGTACCACGCCCGCTTCATTAACCTGAAAATATTTTAAAAATCGGAGTAAGCTTGAGCTTAGTGAGGCTATACATGTCACATATGAATATATCACGAATAATTGAACACATAAATATTTCTGTTCTGTTTTTACGTGTATTTCTACACGGAGTACTCGGAGCCCGGAAACGATCTGAGCCCGAAGGCTAACTGAGCCCGAAGGCTAAATGTTCTGTGTACTGGAAGTACAATTTTTCTGTTCTGTCTGTATGACATGATAAATCACGTCATAATAATATATGCCAAATAACATGTAATATACATATGAGACATGTAATTGTGTAGAAAATAAGTGAAAATAAAAACCCCACCTCAAATGCAGCGCTTGACTAAATATGGATGCTCGACTCGCGAAATCTTAGGCCCGAAAGTTCTCGTCGTTATCTACAATAAAATAATTTAATTTTATTATTAAAGTATGAAAATATATAATAACACAAACTAAATTAAAATATTTGAATTTAATTTAAAAAAGATGTAATTTGAGATGTTAGAAATTGAACAGGGGTAAAATTAAACGATAAAAGAATTAAGGGGTTGAATTGAAATTTGGATAAAATTATTGGATAAAAAATCCAACACTTAGGTTTTTTAATCCATTCATCCGCCGCCCCTCTCTCTTCTCTCCCTCTTCTCCTGCTCTTCTCCATGCGTTCTTCTTTTTTTTTTTACTCTTCTTATCTTCTCTGCTCTTCTATTCTCTCAAAAAAATTCACACACACACACTCGGCTCTACAATCGGATTCAAAGCAGATCGGAAAAGGGCTTCGGCCCTGGTCCTCAGCGGCGATGGTGAAGAAGGTAGGGGGTGCGGCGGCGATGATGAATCGCCACTGCTGTTCGTATTCTAATATTTTTTTTTGGCTGAAATTCTGTGAAGGGGAAAATGAAATACACGCACACACACACACACACATACATACATACATATATATATATATATAAAACCAAACATACCCAGTATATATATATATATATATATATATATATATATATATGGGTTCTATCTTTTATAATACCAAACCAAGTTAAGAGTATAAGTTATATACTCTAGTTGTATAAAATTGACAAGTTATATATCCTCATTCATAAGAGTATAAGTTTTTGATACCAAAAGACATTAATACCCTTAAATCTATCACTAAAAGATAAAAAAAGGAAAGTCAACATCAACACCTTTTTGGAGGATATTTTAGTCCTTTTAAGCAAAATAGTATCAATAACTTATACTCTTATGAATGAGGATATATAACTTATCAATTTTATAGTTTGGTATTAAAAAATTGATTCTCACTATATATATATATATATATATATATATATATATATATTTGTATGCATACTTACAGTCGTTCTGCGATTCTTCTGTGTAATGGCTTAAAATATGATTCAGGTATATATATATATATATATATAATATATAATATTGTGTTTGGAAGACTCAAGAGTTTTGTAACTTTGTATCATTTAATGTTTGTAACTCCCCACTAATATCATTATAATCTGTGTTTAAGTTTGCAATAAAGAGAAGAAAACTGACGGAGAGAATTGAAAGAAAAAAAAAACGCTCAGACTTTTGGTTTCTCAAGTATTGGCTGATTAATGATTGATTAATAATTTAAATAATTATTGGACTTTAATATTTTAAATATTTTGAGTATTGTTTATTTAAATATATAAATAATTTAATAATAAAATTTATAATAATGTTAATAATAATGATATAATACTAATATTAATATAAAAAAAATTCTAAATTTTTTGGATATTGCATGCATCATGCAACTGTAAATAATTATTGGCTCGTATAACACAAGGTATCTTCGCTTGAAGATACATATCCCCCTTAAAATATTCGAACACGCCAATTAAAAGGTCTAAATATTTTTTAATATACCCGAACTTGCTCAAAGAATTTATCAAGATCTGTCCGTCTTATATTTCAAAAATCTCAATATTAAACTAGTTTGATAAAATTCTAGCGCCTTTTGTAAACCACGGACAAAATTTAATTTCTCAAAAACCTCAAAACCACTTTAGAATATATATCCATATCATGGACCTTTAAATTTCACGAACTATCAAAAATCATATTTCTTAATTTTGCCAAAATCCACCTTTTATTAAAATATAAAATTATTAGTTTCTCCATTTTAAAATACTCATAAGAGTTTTTATTCAAAATAACAAAATAAGATAAGCCAAGAACTTCACAAAAAGAAGAAATAAGATAAGCCAAGAATTTGAATGATGCAAATATCTTCAGAATATTTGACCTTTTTATCACTAATTATATAGCAACGATCAATTCAAATCACACTTCAGGTATGACATCATATCTCATATTGATAAAAACTCATAATATATTATAAGAGATAATAAAATATTATAGGGTTCTATCTTTTATAATACCAAACCATAAAAGTAACAAGTTATATATCCCCACTCATAAAAGTATAAGTTTTTGATACCAATAGACATTAATACCCTTAAATCTATCACTAAAAGGTAAAAAAGGAAAGTCAACATCAACACCTTTTTAGAGGACATTTTAGTCTTTTTAAGCAAAATGGTATCAATAACTTACACTCTTATGAATGGGGATATATAACTTATCAATTTTATGGTTTGGTATTAAAAAATTGATTCTCACAATATTAAATTACACGATATATAAGATTAAAAATTGACATATAATCTTAAGATTATTATTTTTGTGTCCTTATCAATAATGATTGATAATATTCAATCCACGGGATAAAATTTATAAGTAATTATCCTCTACAATGATAAACTCTAAATTTTATATACTTTGGGAGATAAAATTTGTGCCATGTAATATTGAAGTTTTTAATTTAATATTGTTCACTTCCGGAAACAACTTGATAGGAATATTCGACCACACACTAATTTTGCTACCATTGGAGCACAATCGGATTATGATTGTGGTGTATATCATATATGATACAATCTCGATAGAGAATATTCTTAAATTATATTAATATTTTTTATTTGAGATATAAGTTATATTTTCCTTCAGGGATAATATCATGCTACATCAAGAGCATAATGATTTAATTATGCTAATATATTTATAAGTAACAAATCAATATTCTTCAGGAATATTGTATTATCACATAATTCATGTATAAATAAGAATTATTCATTTAAAATAGTAATATTCTTCAAGAATACTACAATTGATTGTGCTACTTCGGGAGCAATAATTTTAAGATCCATAATTGAATATACAAAGGGAAAAAAATAGTACAAGAATTAATCAAGGCTCGAAATAACTAAACTAATTGCTTCTTCAAGAGCACTTACAATATTCTTTATGAATATTATTTTGTATTTTTCATTAGGAATTGCACAAATTATTAGATCTCATAATGTTCTTAATGAACACATCGTATACAACTAGAATATGACGAGATAACGTTGTCCTTCTTCAAGAACTACAACAAATCTATAATCTTCTGGATTATTAAGTATTGTTGAATCGTGTTTCTTCTGGAAAGAAAGAGGAATTTGATAATAGATTTCGAGGTCATCATATATATTATTTATATATGATGCACACGAAAACATAAAATTTAATAACTAAAGAATATATTTTTTTTTCTCGAAATTATCATATGCAAGAAAGTTTTTGAAGAAGTAAATAAAATTAATACCGTTCACCAATGCAAAAAAACACTATTTCTGCTCAGACTTTTTTTTATGTATGCAATACGTTTTAGAATTCGATCTCCATCGTTAAATTTGTAGATCTGTTTGTCAGAAAGATACTGTAAAAATTTCATGCTGATCCGACGATTGCTCGCGTTTTTTTTTTGAATTTCGAAAATCGGAGAGAAATAAAAAATTTATTGGTAGAATATCGTGCTGATAACGTGTTATAAACATTGAGAGAAATAGAAAAATATGAGAAGATGAGAGAAATAAATGAAATTGTGTATATCATTATGAAGGCCATAGACCTCTATTTATAGATACACATCTAGGGTTTCAAGAACATATTAATCATTCATCAAATACATGACTTATTACAACATAATTGTAATTATTATTATTGTCCTAGAGCATTATCCCATTACCTTCTAATTTTCTCTCCTATTGCGAATCCCATATGTAGTGAATATGATGGGACATAGGAAGTATAAAATTTGGGTATTTAAATTCATAATATTATTAATACAATATAGTTAAAATGATGTATAACTATTTTATAACGAGTACTTCAATTTTAAATGTCAGATTTAAGTATTGAACGAGGTATTATCCAACCCGTGCGATGCACGGTCTTTAGTTGAATATCTACATATTTTGTACGTAATGTTGGGACAGACGGTTGAATGAGCAGATGGCAGATTAAATGCCTTTTAGAGAAGTTTATATATTTTTTTATTGTTATGTCCTTTTATTTTAGTCTATGTAATTAGTTATATGAAATGAGGCTTTACTAACCCGTATGTTGCTCCGGGGTTGTTTTTGGTTTATTCAACCCGTGCGATGTACCGATTGTATCTAAGATATCATAGCTAAAATTTAACCATCTTGTAATTTATACTATCATTTAAAAGTTCATTTTAATCACCTTGTGTATTAGAAGGTGCATTTGCATTGTGATGTTTATCATAACTTTTGTATTTAAATTAGTTTATTTACATTAAAAATTACAATTAAAATAGTCTCTTCATATGTAATTTCACCCCAATAATTGCTGCCGTTTACAAACTGATGTTTCTCTCCCCAAAATACCCTTCTGCAATCTCTTTGCTAAAACCAAAAATTAATAAATGAAAATATGAAATTATGATAATAAAAATTAATAAATGAGACAGCTGTTTCGTCTTACAGAACCTCGGCCCGCCAATCTTTTGAAGTTAGGTATAATTATAATTTTTAAATCTTTTTTATGTATTTTGTTAGATTCTTTTATATTATATATTTAAATAAGTGACATAAATCCCCCTTCCACATTAAATTAAGGGGGATAAGTTTTATATAGTATAGATATATACCATTTTAAAATTTTAGATCTAAATGTGTAATTTGAAACATCTCGCTATATCCTGATATTTGCCCGTTTAGCCGAAACCCCGCTAGGTTAGTAGAGTTAGGTCAACATATTGCCAACCCATTCATATTCAGGCTTTTTTGGCCCAAGTTATTTTACTCACTAGGACTAGTCTGTTTAACATCTCTAATCATATGGTGGTTCATTTACAATTCATAACTGTCGCAATTGCCAACAATTTCCAACAATTGGACACATCTACTAACCTAATTTATCTAGTGTATGATTTTCACATGCAAAAGCCTCTTCACTTTCGGTCGAGGTGAATTTTGGTACCCAACCCCAACCCAAATAAAATTTTGATTTTAGCTCGGTCCAATTTAGGTTCTTAGTCTAAAAACTCAAACTCCAGACCATATTTTCCGATAGGGTTTCAATTTCGTACTTTTCAGTTTACCTCATTTACTCGAAATGAAGTAGCAACATGCATTTGTGACCTCAGTTTTACACACTTAAGCACACATTTTGCAAATTTTTCTATTAATCTTATAACAAAGTATGGCAAGATCTAATTGAAGGCTGGTGGTGCACGTGCACAATCAATTTTTTCTGTAATTTCACTAGACATGGTATTTAGCCTAAA
Organism: Orobanche coerulescens; assembly: GCA_033398695.1. NCBI lineage: Eukaryota > Viridiplantae > Streptophyta > Magnoliopsida > Lamiales > Orobanchaceae > Orobanche > Orobanche coerulescens. The sequence continues at coordinate 18,652,808 of CM065806.1, forward strand.
TCTTGCAATAATTTATTTACTTATTGACATATATCAGATCGTCATTTACATGATTATAGTTTTTTATCTCGTTATTATTTCAAGTGCAACTTGTGTTTATTTTTTCCGATGCTGCTTCTTGTTGTTTCTGAAATCTACAATGAAATTAATGAGTTAAATAATTCAATATGTTCAACTAGATATCTGTGACCGCAAGTGTACTATGTAAATAGATATCCATGGTTGCAAATATAATATGTAAATACATAAATTATATATGTGCATATACTTCTCGTTGAAAATAATATAATATGTGGTCCATTTAAATGAAATTCTTCGTTTGCGTAATAATAATCGATTGCGGCCTATTGCTTGCTGTAGTGTGCTCTATAAGACAATATCTAAGGTCTTAACCAACAGAATGCAATCAGTCCTTGATGACATTGTATATGAGAGCCAATCAGCCTTTGTAAAGGGTAGAATGATACTTGATAACATCATTTTGAGTCATGAACTCATTAAGGGCTACGGCAGGAAAGGCATATCTCCAAGAAGTATGGTGAAGATAGATATTCAGAAGGCATACGATTCGTTGGAGTGGGTTTTTATCAAACATTTATTGTTGGAGTTGGGTTTTCCCTATTTATTTTTCAAGTGGATTATGGCATGCCTTTCTTCAGTTCCTTACTCATTCAATGTTAATGGGGAAGTCATATAGACTTTCCAAGCCAAGAGGGGGTTATCTCAATGAGGAAACTGATGCAGGCCTTCACTAAATTCTCTAATCCTTCAGGAACCAAACTAAGAGTTGTGTTTATTTCGGAGGAGTGGCCTTAAATGTGCAAGAAAATATATTATCAAAACTTGGAATGTCTAAAGGTGAGTTGCCTTTTATTAGATATCTAGTAGGGGTGTCATTATCCTCTAAAAAATTAACTATTCTGCAATGCCAACCTATTCTGCTAAAAAACTTGGCTCGAATAGATTGTTGGACTTCGAAGATGCTCACATATGCTGGCCGGTTGCAGCTCATCAGATATGTGTTATCCAGCATACAATTATATTGGTGTCAGATAATTATTTTACCTCAGAAAGTGATGTAGTTGATTCAAGCAGCCTGCAGATCATTTTTATGGTCAGGAAAATCCGGTATCACAAAACGAGCTCTTGTGGCCTGGAGCAAATATGTCAACCTAAAGCTGCTGGTGGGTGGAACCTTACCCAAATGAGATTATGGAAGAATGCAGCCATCCACATGCAGACAGTAAGCCATTAATATTCTATTTTTATATAAAACATATGCAAAAAGTACCTTTTTTAAAAAAATATATTGTTTTTTTGTATTTTCAACAAGCACCTATCCAATTCAATATGCTACACCCCAAAATATCAAAATCCAATATACATCTCAACCCCAACAATATAAAATTATTAAAATATAACAGACTGATAGAATGCTATAAAAAAAACATATAATAGACCACTATAATTAAACACAGGAAAAATTACAAGTATGAATATTTATATGCTTTCGGATTTGCATGTACAAAGAGTTGCACGCACCTGTGCAAAGCAGTACTATCAGCAGGAATTAAGTGTACAAGCAATTTGCTAACATAAAGATTAGAAAGAAGCTGCTAGGTTCATTTCCACACTGGCAGGAAACTTAAATTGTTAACAAATAACTTACAGTGATTGAAGAAATGAAACGATGCGCTGTCAGATAAGACATAATGAGAAGAACAAAGCTGTGCAGAATGAGAAGAAATACAGAATGCGTTGACATAACTACTCCCTCCATCCACCGGGTCAATTTGTAGTCAAAGTCGGAGATGGTTGACCGAAAAAAGTCAAATGTGGCCTATATATATGGGACGGAGGGAGTAGTTTTTTGTGGTATAGGGTTGGGCGGTAAATGTCTTACATTAGTATAAATAAAATACTATTTTACCCAAAAAAAAATAATCGATTGCAAATCAATATCTAGTATATACGATGAGAAGAACGAACCATGAATGTTGTTCATTCTTTCACTCTTCATCATATTTTTTTTATTTATTACAATCTCAACACAGTGATGTATTAATATGTAGAGAAATCAATGATATCCTCTAATAAAAGGCTTCAATATGAAATACACAAATTTAAAATAATTCTAGAATTTAGGTTGAATTTTATCAAAATCATGTCATCAACTTGATTATAAAACACATTTGAAATTATCGTATTGTACCTTTGTTTATTATTATAACTTTAAAAATTTATAAATTAATCAATTTGATTCGATTCACTTTTGATTCCATTCCATTTCTCGGTTCGCGACAATACCCCTACACAGAGAATACTGTGTAACCGTCAACAAAATGCAACAAGTTTGAAAATTGATAATGGATGTAACATTGTCATTCGACACACCAAAGGTCCCGGACACGCTTCGGGTTGAGCTCCGTCTCTACCTACCGATCATAAAAGGGGAAGAAAAAAAAGCATTTCCCGCCGCGAAATTTCTCTCTCCTAACCACCACCACCACCACGCGCACAGCTTTATATATCCTCAGTTGTCTTTCAACTTCAAGAATCTAATAATCGCACTGAGGAGTAAGTAACACAAACAGACACGACGACTGAGTGTTTCTACCAAACAAATCACTAAATTGTTGAAACCCTAATTTCTGCATTTCTTCTATTTCTCACTCGTCTTTGGAATCGAACGATGAAGCTTCGCTCTCATACCCCGGGATCCTCTTCGTCCAAAGGTATGTTATTCTTTTGCCCTTTTTTAATTTTATCTTTCATTATCCTCTCTTTTGACGTTACACATCTGTGCGTCATTCTTGTTGCTTATATCATCTATATATGTGTGCTATATGGGTTTACTTAGCTGTTTTTATATTAATGTGCGGGTTTTGGAGGTGTGGAATTATGATTTTTTTCCCCTTAACTGTGTATGGACTATAACCCTGAAACTTTCTAGGTAAAGCAAAGCGCAAGTACACAGAGAGTTCTGATGAGGATGTTTGTGGGTCGATGTCTTCGGATTCTGATTATGACGCTCTCAGCGACGAAGGTATGTTCGTCAATGTGTGTGTGGTTTCAAATGTATAGAAATATGCCTAACAAATGACTGCTCTGCTTTGACTGCTTTGTTTTGTATGCTTGCCCTTCTGTTCTGATTCCCAAATTGAATATACATTCTGGTAATAATTTATACTAGGAATTTTAATTTTTCTATTTTATTTTATTCTTCCATTACTCAGTGTTCCACTGTGAGACTTGATTTGTTATTCTGCTTCGGGTTGGACAGTGATAAGAAAGAGTACCCAGAGAAAGAGAGTCCTTCATGACCTTGTTTGGCCTCTCTCTCTAGATGTGTGTGTGTGTGTGTGTGTGTATGTGTGTGTGTTTCTGTGTGGAGATTTTAGGTGTGCATCTTGTGAATTTAGGTGGAGAGTTTTTGAATGCCCTTGAAGACCATACTGTAGAAGAAGTTTTGGATCTAAATTTGGCCTTGGATACTGCATCTGAAACTAGTGACAATGATGTTCTGTATAATGTCTCAAAGAGGAGGAAAAGGAACTTCCGTAAGAATAGGGAAGGACCGAGTCACAATGTTCAGGTCATGCAAGAAGGAGATTCAGAGAAAGTCATTCATGGAGAGATTGAGACTGAAGTGTACAGTGACCCAGTGGGATTTGATTCTTCTGTTGTCACAGAGGAGAAGCGTGGGAAAAGAAAGAAGAGTAAGAAGAGGGGGGATAAACCTGTATTGATGTGGGAAGTACTAGAACAAGAAAATGAAAGATGGGTTGCTGAGAATCTGGAGATAGACATGGACTTGATAAATCAGAATGAAATGGTGACAGAAATTGTTGAGCCTTCAGATGACTTGATAATACCGCTGCTGAGATACCAGAAAGAGTGGTTAGCTTGGTCTTTAAAGCAAGAGGAATCAGTTGCCAGGGGAGGAATTCTGGCGGATGAGATGGGAATGGGCAAGACTCTCCAGGCAATAGCTCTTGTTCTTCTCAAGCGAAGCATCTTGAGGGGAATGTACGGTCAAAATTTACCCACATCTTCTTCAAGTTTTCCAAAAGAGTTACCACCAATAAAAGGTACACTTGTCGTATGCCCCCTGGTTGCGGTGATGCAATGGGTAAGTGAGATTGAAAAGTTCACTTCAAAAGGAAGCTCCAAGGTGCTTGTCTATCATGGTGCCAACCGAGCCAAAAACCATTATCAGTTTGCTGAGTATGATTTTGTTATAACTACATACTCGATTGTTGAGGCAGAATACAGAAAGTATGTTATGCCCCCTAAGGATAAATGCACGTACTGTGGAAAATTATTCTATGGTGATAAATTGAAATTTCACTTGAAGTATATGTGCGGGCCTGGTGCCATTAGGACGGCGAAGCAGGCAAAACAGCAGAGAAAAGAACCAAAGTCTAAAAAAATGTCAGACTTTAAGGGAAATGCAGGTCATGGTGATGGAAAGAAGCATGGCAATGGTGAGAAGGAAATGGAGACTGACTATCCGTTGGATTACTCAGCTGTAGCTGGGGAACTCTCGTCTGCACGAAAATCAATTTTGCACTCTGTGATGTGGGAGCGTATTGTATTGGATGAGGTGAGCGTAATTTATCTTGTTTTTTACTTATGCATCTATAAGATTCATTTTGTTTATGCAAGTCCATTTTCTTTTAGGGAAACCTGTTACTCATTAGGATCGAGGATTGTGCCGTTAAGGCTTTCCTCTTGTGTTCCTTTTATTGCTGCTAGAGATTCATGCCCCATGTTTCGCTTGTAATATATATATTATGTTTTCAATTTCTGAAGAAGAGTTCTTCATTTTTATTTAATGACATCACCTTTATGGTGTTTGTAGTTGATATTTGAAAAACTTCTTTGTGTCCTCGCAGCATGTCGTGCATTATTATTTATTCGTATTTGGGTAAAGAAGACCTCAACCCATTTCATACATTATATACATTGAATAACAGTGATCAGGGTGGTTCAGTGTTAATTGTCTTTGCGAGAATATGCTGTATTGACTTCATTGATCTTTCTATACTATCCTTGCTGGTTGAATTTGTTCATTTCTTACCATGCACCGTGGAATTCATTTCTTTCAACTTATGTGTATGTCGGATTTTTTAAAGATGTTTTAGTTACTATTTTTTATTGATTATTACTATTTTTTTATTTACTTTTTATTATTTATTTATTTATTTATTTTTGCATAGTTATTATTACTTCCTTTTTTTTGAACTACTATTTATTACGTGCTAAACTTTTCACCTTTCACTTTTGCCTTTTCATATGACTGTTCTATTGGAGACGACGTGACGTTTTCAGAGATTGATTTATGTTAGCCGACCCCAAAGCATTTTGGGACTAAGGCTCCGATGTTGTTGTTATTGTTGTTGTTGTTGTAGTCGTTTACGTTCACATGAAAAATGAAAGTGGCGCCTTATAAGCTACTGATCCTTGTGGGCTTGATATTTTCTCACGCAGGCTCATTATATAAAAGAGAGGCGCAGCAACACAACTAGAGCTGTTTTCAGTTTACAATCTTCTTATAAATGGGCTTTAAGTGGCACCCCCCTTCAAAATCGTGTGGGAGAGCTCTATTCTCTTGTAAGTTGTAGTTGAACAGGATTATCCTGCTCACAAGTTTTCTTTTATGGCCTAACAAAAGATATTTGTACTTTTGTGCAGGTTCGCTTTCTACAGATAGTTCCTTACTCTTCTTATTTCTGCAAGGACTGTGATTGTCGTACTCTCGATTACAGGTATGGCTTAAACACTTGCATGATGCTTTTAAAGACACTTTCTGCTTCAGTCCTTTCTTTCTCTATTATTTCCCTTCCTCTTCATAGGCTGCAGGTGAGAAAAATAAAAGAGAATATAACATGAAAACGAAGAAAGGGAACAAGACAGGGCATACATATGTGTAAAATCTGATCATTTTGAATCTCTAATTCAGGATATATATCTGGTCAGGAACGTGATTGTGCATCCCAGTCGACATAATTTTTATCATTTTCTGTGGGTCTGTTTTACGAGAATTCTTTCTGATTGTTCTTCGAGTCAATACTTGCTGAATGCAGCTTTCTGTCAGAAACTTATTTCCTTTTTGGTAGTCCTCAAGATCCTAGGTATAATACCCCCCCCCCCCCCCCCCTTCAGAACAGGTACTGAGGTTATGTTTAGGTAGAAGGTTGGGATGTTGGAGGTGTCAAAGAAGGAGGAGGGGATGGGGTGTATTTCTCCTTTCTCATTAGTAGGATGAAACTGTGGGGACAAAGGGAAGAGAAATAGACATTGATGAGTTGAAGAAACATTTAAGGGTTCTTGGTAAACTATAGAATGGGGATGTAGAATGCCCATTTCCCTGGCCTGTTTTATAATATTTAAACAAAAAGAAATGCTGTCTTTATTGTTTGTTTATTATTTTTGTTCACATTACATGGTACCAGTGACATTGAGGGATGTTTGCCGCTTTCCTCTGGGGGAAGAAGTGAAACTACTCGCCTACCCCCCCCCCCCCCCCCCTCCTCTCTCTGTCGCTTTCTCTCTCTGCCACTTTCAAACAAATGTATCCTTCAGAGCATGTTTACGCTAGGGTTCGAAATACTGAATTTGGATTTTGGATCTCAATACTCGTTTTCTAAGACTCAAATTTCAAATACCCAAACAACTTCTTACACATCATATATCTATTTTATGTCACATCATCTTCCTCTCCTCTTTTTATATTTAAACAAATACAACTACTTCTCTCTTCCCTCTTTTTTAGATCTAAAAAAATACAACTACTTTCCTCTCTCCTCTTTTTATTTTTAAATTTTACTACTAGATATTATAATACAACATCATCCAACTTTTAGACATGATTTGACATATACAGTGAAAAGGAAAGATTCTGAATCCTAGAGTAAACAAGTATTCTATCTATTCACAGCATTCCCTGAATACCAGAATTCTAAATCCCAAAGAACATAGCGTAAACATACCCCTAAGAGTGTTTTTTAATTGATTGGTAAGTCCCCTAAACTACACAACAACAACATCTAAGCCTTAGTCCCAAAATAATTTGGGGTCGGCTAACATGAATCAAACTTTGAAACCGTCAATGATCGTTACATAAATAACATAAAAGGAAAAAAAGAGGGAAAAAAATAGAGGGAAAAAAAAAGGAGAATGAATGTTAACCAAAAAAAAAATGAAAAATTCTGAAAAATAAATTAAAAGATAGCATGAAATAAAAGAAAATAGGACTAAAAAAAATGTTAGAAGCAGTTGAAATATCTGAACATTGTGTACGATGCAGTTCAGCAGAATGTCCAGGCTGTGCTCATAAAAATGTTCGGCACTTCTGCTGGTGGAATAGAGTAAGTAGCTCAACCAATGTTAGAAGCAGCAGCCAGTTTTGTATTTTACAAGTGATGCAATGTTGAGACCCTAATTTGTCACTGTTGCAGTATATTTCTTCACCAATACAAGATTCGGGTAATAATGGTTGTGGTAGAGAAGCTATGCTTTTGTTGAAGCACAAAGTTCTGAAAAGCATAGTGTTAAGACGTACCAAAAAGGGCAGGGCAGCTGACCTGGCGCTTCCGCCTAGAATTGTATGTTTTCCTGTCAAACTTTGTGAAGATGAACATTTAGTTCGTTTTAGTATTTTGGTATGAAGCAGATATGTTAAAATTCAGGTTACGTTAAGACGGGATTCTCTTGACATGGTTGAAGAAGATTATTATACTGCTCTGTACAATGAGAGTCAGGCACAGTTCAATACGTATGTGATCTACTTCTCCTTGCTACTTTCTATGCTACACCTATGTATTATTGCCGAGGAGATTCATTTTGGAAATAGTGGCTCGCCGCAATTCTCCTGGATTATTTTCTTTACCTGTTGTACAAATTTTCTTGACCTGGCTATTATCCTTGTTATATAGAATTGGAATCTTTTTCCTGATTTTTATGTACTTATATTTTGTATGCTTATTTAAGGAACTGGAGCTGATTGTGAAGTGTTCACAGGAAACAATTTGTTTCCAACATTTTTTCCCTATGTGGGGAGCTTTTCCTCGAACTTTTTCCTATTTTCATTTTGCTGTTAATCCATATTGTTTACTATCTACAGATATATTGAAGCAGGGACCGTGTTGAACAACTACGCCCACATATTTGATCTGCTTACGCGCCTTCGACAGGTTTTACGATCTTATTGCTTTTCATCCTTTTTATATCATTGTTATGCGTACCTGTTTGGAAATTGAATGAAAGCTCAACGGATTGTGTTGAAAATTGGATTACAGATTGGAGATCCTTCAGTTTTTGTTAAGTCAAGCATATGGATGATTTAAATTTTCGTGCTTATTTTTTTTGTCGAGCGATCAATAGGAGCTCAAGCATTGTGACTTAAGTATTTAAACCCTAATTGATTGTCCACTGCACACACGCATCTTGCTTCAAGCAATAATATGCACCTTCAACTCCATGTAAAGATGCCTCCTATATTTAAGTATGAGCAATTAATTAGGCCTTTGGTGCCAAATTTCTGTAGTATAAGCGAAACATGGTGGTCATATGACTTGAACAGTTTTCTGAGAAGTGCATCAGTTAATCTTTGATTGTAATTGTGAAAGGTCTGGGATATCGACTGCATGGAAATAAGTGTCTAACATGATGGAGTTGAAGCAAATAAAGATTGTGGCAAAAGAGAGAAAGGAAGAGAAAAAAAGATGCACCTTTTATGTACCTTTCAAGCAATAATATGCACCTTCAACTCCCTGTAAAGATGCCTCCTATATTTAAGTATGAGCAATTAATTAGGCCTTTGGTGCCAAATTTCTGTAGTATAAGCAAAACATGGTGGTCATATGACTTGAACAGTTTTCTGAGAAGTGCATCAGTTAGTCTTCGATTGTAATTGTGAAAGGTCTGGGATATCGACTGCATGAAAATAAGTATCTAACATGATGGAGCTGAAGCAAATAAAGATTGTGGCAAAAGAGAGAGAGGAAGAGAAAAAAAGATTACCTTTTATGCAGGCGATGTTAGTATAGTCTGTGTGTGGTTTCCTTCCTAGTTTTTTCATAACTTATTTTCTGATGCTATATGTGCAGAATAAATTTTGATTGTTGCTAAATTTCTTAAGGTTCCTATGCATCAGGAACATGGTTTTATGATGACCCCTCCACCTAGTACATATCTCAATGTGCCATTCTTTAATTCTCTCTCTCGCGTCAACACAGGCTGTTGATCATCCTTACCTTGTTGAATATTCCCTTACTGCAATGGAAAGAAAGGGTAAAACAGTTGAAAATAGCAAGGATGAAAAGTGTGGTTTATGTAATGACACTGAAGAAGATATTGTGGTGAGTTCTGGATTACAATTTCTCTGCAATAGAAAATCCTACCAAACATTTCAGCTAAATTATATTTTTTAGCTGTATAATAATGTGCCACATTTATTCGATTTCGTAATTTTGCTCTGTATGAATTGTTGTTGAATGGGTTCTTTAGTCAATGAACATGCACAGTTGCATTTCTTTGAAGAATGAAATGGAGATATTTATTGCCTCTATTGTATGACATCCCCCGTGGCTCTGTTCCCAGTAGATGGGGTTGTTACCGAGTTCTGATAGGTGGACATACAATTTATATTGCAAATGATTATAGTCATGTGTGATTGGTGTACCGTGACAAGATACTGCATTTCTTTTCATTCTTCAGGGTTTATTTGTTACCATTGCTCATATTCCATTTAAGCAATATTTCATTTGTTAGCTGGTATATTCTGGACAGATAGTTAAAACATTTTTAATTGGGATTTCTGCAGCTTGTAACTTAATTTTCTAAGTTACGGTTGTAAAGTTTATTCTGTGTTGCATTTCATTTTACTCATGGACCATGGTATCTTTTTATTTCTTTTATTACTTCTTTCATTTGTTTTTTTATATTTTCTGATTAGTGATTCCCACCTTTGTAGGTCACATCGTGTGGACATGTCTTCTGCAAACCTTGTTTGATTGATTTTGGTGCTAGCATGGGACGAAACTCCTGCCCTTCTTGTTCAAAGCCACTCACTGTTGACTTCACCACCAATAAAGATAGCAAGGAACTGACTTCAAAGACAACTATTAAGGGATTCAGGGCATCGAGTATTTTGAATAGGATTCAGCTCCATGACTTTCAGACAAGTACAAAAATAGATGCCTTGGTATGTAAAGTTTGAAGTAGCCCATTTTGGCCGGTCACTGGAATTGTGAAAATCAAGTCCATAGTCTGTTGCACCTTCTCTCCTAATCTCATGCCTTCATTTGTCTTTTAACCTTCACTTCTGTGTCATTTCTTCATTGCTATTAACCTTCTCTTCTGTTGTACTACCATTTATTTTTACACAACACATTTGACCAGCTGTCTAGGATCTTCATATTGCACCAGCACCCATTATAATTCTCAGCCGTGACTTAATCTTTAGTTGCAAAGTACCCTTCAGGTGTGACCAAAAACCCCTATGTTGACTTTTCAATTTTAGTGCCAAATTTTTGGTTTTTCTGCCAGGTGGTTTTTTCCTGTTTGTGGATGGTGGATCAGAGAACTGTGGTTATGTTGCCTTTTCCATAGCAAGTATTTCTGCCTCATGTGTCTGTGTTTGTGTCCAACATTTTTATGTGCTGGAATTTAAGAGCGGTTCTGAAAAATGTTAACAAAGATTTTTTAGTATGAAATAAAAAATAACTTTTGACTCAACTAGCAGAAAATCTGAGATTTATTTACTTATTCTGATTAACAAAATATTTTAAGTGTTCATTGTTGTATACTGATAGCTTAGTTAAGTTTGATGCAATAATTTGGATGTGGATTCGAATAAGGAAAACATTAAGGAAGTCGTTTATCATTCATTGGTTTTATCTGAAGCATGTAGGAAATGTTTGCAAAAACTTAAACAGAATTTCCTCCCGTTATTTCGTACTTTTCAGTTCTCTATATAGTTATCTAAATATCGAAACGTACTTTTTCTTAGGAAAAAAATGCGAGTAAGTTTGATTTCTGTTACTAATAATAAAGTAAGCTTCGATGTTAAAATAAGTTTGATTTCCATGAAGTGAGGCTGGTAAATCCCCCTTCACATAATTTATCTATTCTTGGAATTGGTGCTCATAAGCTTGTACCACTCGTCGCTACAAATTGATCTATCAGTCTTCTACTACTTCATTTCTATTTTTACCCTTCTCTTCTTTACTCTATGAATGATACTTCAAGTTCCTACTTTTAGTTAAAATTGAAATGCATAATTTATAAACCTGCATTACAAGGATATGGTAAATCTTTCTTCAGGTTTTCATTAGGCTAATCAAATATTAGTTGGTCTTGCGGCTGGTCAACATGTAGTATAGCTGTTGTATTTGCTCATTTTATAATATACTTGATTACAGAGGGAAGAAATTAGGTTTATGATTGAAAGGGATGGTTCAGCCAAGGGAATTGTCTTCAGCCAATTCTCATCTTTTCTGGATCTCATACATTATGCCCTTCAAAAGGTACATTTTCGAAAACTTGTAGTATATGACAAAGAAAAACTATGTACCGACTTGCTCTTTCTTTTTCAGTCTGGAGTGAACTGTGTTCAGTTAGATGGGTCCATGTCAATGGGAGCAAGAGATGCTGCTATTAAAAGATTCACCGAGGACCCTAATTGCAGAATTTTCCTAATGAGCTTGAAAGCAGGGGGTGTTGCCCTCAATCTCACAGTAGCATCACATGTAAGATTTTTTTTCTTGTTCATGCACATATTAGTTAATTGGTTACGTGTGGGACTCTGAAATTGATTTATGGCTTTTTCTATTTTACGCCGTATCAGGTTTTCTTGATGGATCCTTGGTGGAATCCTGCTGTCGAGCGGCAGGCTCAGGATAGAATACATCGAATAGGTCAATACAAACCAATCAGGTAACTCTATTGGGTTATGCAGGCCTTATCATTTCCCTATGATTTTAATTGGTCATGCATATATGTTTATGGAGAGTAATGGGCTCCTATTTTTTGTGTATTTAGGATTGTCAGGTTTGTGATTGAAAATACTATTGAGGAGAGGATTTTGAAGTTGCAGGAGAAGAAGGAACTAGTGTTCGAAGGGTAAGTTTGGATTCTCTATGTTACTTATTTATGTTAGAATAGTACATGCTCGATTTCATTTCTTCTACCCATGAGCCAGAAGCATCATATTTTTTACATGTGCCTAAGGTTGGTCTTGGAAAGGAATTATACTCTGTTTCCTTTTGCTTCTTTTTTTTTTTCGACTTTCCAACCCGGCGTTTTTTTTGTATGTTTAGTTTTGTTTGTTGACGGGGCTATGTTATGCAGGACTGTGGGTGGATCTTCAGACGCTCTTGCAAAACTAACAGAAGCTGATTTGAAATTCCTGTTTGTGACCTAAGCTGAACCAACATCTACTCCTGGATTTTGTTGTTTTCAGCAATAGTATAAAAGTATTTTCTGAGCCCAAATTTGATGCAATTTTTGGTTTGAAATCACCTGCTTGGCTCTTGGGGGGGGGGGGTGTAGTTGTGTCGGTACGAAGTATTTATTTTGATAAATTATGGGACCTCTATTATATGGAATTCTTGATTCGATCTCTCTCATTGATGGAAATCACGGAATGTTTTTATATTAGGAGAATATTAGTATATTTGGAGTGTAGCTTTAGTGGAAATAGAAGTAGAGAGGCGGGTACAAATCACTTTTGATGGGAATGTTATACGAGGATAGGAGTTTTTCGTTATTTATTCTTCAAAAGGATGGAGAATTAGACGGTGACGTGGCCCATAGGATTAAGACGGGATGGTTGAAATGGAAGAGCGCAACAGGGTTATTATGTGATCATGGCGTATCTTACAGATTAAAGGGAAAATTTTACCGAACAGCAATTAGGCCTGCATTTTCATATGACACTGAATGTTGGGCTGTAAAGCATAGTTATGTGCATAAGATGAATGTGGTGGAAATGCGTATGCTAAGATGGATGTGTGGCCATACGAGAAAGGATCGACTTAGAAATGATGTGATTAGGAAAGAAGTACGAGTGACCCCTATAGAGGATAAGCTATTGGAGAATCGGTTAAGATGGTTAGGACATGTGAGACGGAGGCCGATTGATGCACCGGTGCGGAGGCTTGAAGAATGGGGAGCGCATAGGCCGGTGAGGGGTAGAGAAAGACCTAAATAATTATGGATACGAGTGATTGAGAATGATATGAGGTTTCTTGGGATTGGAGAAGTTATGGCGTTGGATAGGACGACGTGGAGGGAGAGAATTCGGATGGTTGATTAGTTTTTTTTTTTGGGATAATGATTATTACTATTTTTTATTTACTTTTTATTATTTATTGATATATATATATATATATATATATATATATATATATATACACACACACACGTAGTAAACTTTTCACCTATCACTTTTGCCTTTTCATATGGCTGTTTTGTTGGAGACGACTTGACGTTTTCAGAGATTGATTCATGTTAGTCGACCTCAAAGCATTTTGGGACTAAGACTCTGTTGTTGTCGTCGTCGTTGTATTAGTATTTTACTACTCCATTTGTTCCATTCAAAGTTGTCCCCAGGGACATAGACTGATGGTAAGTTGCAAGGTGATTGGGGTGGAAACACTCTGATATCGCAGGTTCGAATCCGTGTGGTAATGATATTTTGCTGAAATATTGCAAAGTTTGTTGATGGGTTCGTGTCTCGTTGGTCCTCTCCCTTGCAGGGCTGCCATTAGTGCACATCCCTCGATTTAACACCCGCCTGATCAACGGACCTCTGATACAGGTGGGGGGAGTTTCTAGTCTCTCAAAAAAAAAAAAAAAAAAAGGTTTGACAGGGAGTGAAGCTGCTGGTTTTTATGCACCTACAGTCTACATTAGATGGACAGAAAATCTGCATTTTTCCGAGGCACCTACTAATCCCCCATTGCTTTTACTTCCCCCTCCCCCTCTTTGACAAAAAAGCATAAAATGTTCATTTTGTTCCTTTACTGATTTAACACAATATATATATATATATATATATATATATATATATATAGGGTTAGGTTCAGGTGAGAATGCAATTTAAGTTAAGATATAAGAATAAATTTCATCCATAAATTTTGATTAATGGATGACTTAGATTCATTCCACAAAAATTTGATGCATATAATGCAATATTTTAATGCATCGATATTTTAATGCATATAATGTATGTTTTAATGCATTGCAATTTTGTTGCACGAAATGCATATATTTCATGCATAATTAGTACAAAATTCATGCATATTCGCAATTTAAAGGATAAGAATCATTCTCATTTCATCCTAAAGCTATATATATATATATATATATATATATGAATTTTTTTACTGGTATTTTTTCGATATTTTTTTTACTATTTTATATTTATTTTTTATTTCTTTGTGAATGTATTATTATGATTATATTTTTTCTTCTCTCCAAATTTTGCTAAAAATACAACTCTTTCACATCTCTTAATTTGCTAAATATATTATCATTTAAAATTTTTATTTATAGTGATTTTTATATATTTTTAATATATTATTATTCTGATTATATATTATTATTTTGATATATTATTATTATTATTATTATTATTAGCTACCGATTGAGTTGTCATTTCAAAGTCTTTCGAAAAAATAGTCCACTAATCTAGATCTACCTATTGAATTGCCATTTCAAAAGTCTGTTAACAAAAGAGTGCCGTAATCTATACTACTTATTGAATTGTCAAGTTAATAATTTTTTTTAGTTAGTTAGTCTAAATTAGTATAAATAAGGAGTGATGAAGAAGACACTTCATCATCTCTCTACATTTTCTTCTTAAATTTATAATGTAATATCACTTATTTGTTCATATTTTTGAAACACTATTCTATTTATAATAAATGAAAGAATATAATTCAACAAAATGGGAATATACCGTGTGAATTTACAACTAATCATGTATGACTTCGTGTAAATATTTTTTTCGTGTTTTGTTATTTTTTTGTATATATATTGCTCTTTTTATTTGAAAATAAAATAAAAATATTTTTAAAACATATTTTTTTATTTGCTCTTTTCATTTAATTAGTTTAGTGTATGTGTGTGTGTGTGTGTATATATTGCTCTTTATATTTGCAAATATAATAAAAATATTTTTACAGGTTTTTGAAAGTAAAGATATGTTAGTTTGGGTGAGAACAATCGGAAGAAAAATGATTCATCAAAGTTATTGATAAATCTGCATAAAAATTAGGTAATAAACTCTCGAAATGCACTCTCATTTGTGAAAAGTGCGGAAAATATCAACCATCAAGATATTTAAAAAGTGGAAATTTTAAAAAGATGTACTAGTGCCAAAAAAACTAATTGTCCATTCTCTCTATGAGGTGTACCGATTTCTCCAAATGGTATTTTGTGGGGAATTATTATAATATGCGAAGAGCATAATTATGACCAAGCACAATATTTAGAGGGTCATGAGTACATCAAGACTAACACAAGATGAAAAGTGCATTTTGAGTAAAATGACCGAGATGACTACTCCTCGGTTTATTCTAAGCACTTGAAGGAACTTGACCCGTCTAATACTACAGGCATTAAAAGTATTTACAATACACTACAAAGCGAATAGAAGGCCAAAAAAGGTTTATTAAGCAACGTTCAATATGCTTCATCTCAATTAATTATAAAGGTAATTAAGTTTTATTCATTTTAAAAATTAATATAATTTGTCCATCTATGAACTAACTATTTTTTGGTACATGCAGATTATTTTCATATGTACCGTTGCATCGGGATATAATTCAGAAGATGGTTGGAAGCAGGTTCAGCCAGATCTTTACTATATTGAACAAAATATGGAGTTCTACGATTATGTTTTTGTTGAACGAGGTGCTGCCAATAATTGGATGTGAGCACTAAATTTCTTCGGATCTCCGGCACCACAATGGAGTTGGCTGGACATTATGCATGGGGTTGTCATTGCAACACGATAAAATATTGTGTTGCATGCACTTACTTTTGTTAATGGAGGTTGTTTTACACACTTGTCATTTAGGTCCGCTCCAATTCCATTTCAACAACGTCAAGATATAGCAATTGCATTAGTTAAAAATAATCATTTTGTTCAAGTTTTTTTGAACTCCGATTATCTTGTACCACCAATCCCAATGTTATGATGGAACAATGTGACTGAAGATTGTAAAGGATGTGCTGATCTATATGGAGAAATGATACAATCTTGGTCAGATTTGATGACCATAATGTAATAGAATAGTTTATTTATCAATGTTGATCGTATTTTCCGTATTTATTATTTATTATATTATGTCGCTATTATTTTTAATCATAAATAATATAAAAATAAATAAATAATAGAAATTATCAAATTTGATAATAATAAAGTAAAATAAAAATTCAAAGAAAAAAAGAACAAATAAATTCAATTTTATAAGAAAATAAATAAAGAATGCAAAAAAAATAAAAAAATAAAATATGATAAAATTCGAAAAAGAAAAAATGAGGGGGGGAGGGGGGTACGAGAAGGGGGAAAAACAGGTCTCTTTTAGAACTGAGCACCAATTTTAACCTATGCAATTACAGTAGAAACTCTATAAATTAATACTGTTGGGACAACAAAAATTTATTAATTAAAAGAGTTATTAATTAATTGACAAATTAATAATTATTAATTTATATATTAATTAATATTTTATTAATTTATAATAAATACTTAATTTACAAACAACTTTCAAACTTTCACTTAATTATTGTACAATGCATGTACATATCAAATGAATGGTCAATTTAAAATAACCCTTCAATCTCTCATCTTATTATGCGTCCTGTGTTGAATATATCAGTGTATATTTTTTCTATAAATACAAAATCAAAATATGCGAACATTAAAGCGGCCATCATATTGAATAATTTATTCTTCCTATATGCGAATACAACACTAGAAGTTCTTACGGTGATAAGGAAAATTAGAGATGCGATTTAAGATGAAATTGATTCCAACAAAAAAGAAATACAATTGAGTAATTTGTTAAGAAACCTTCATAAATTATTCCTATAATATGTACAATATATAAGGAATTATTAATTTATATATTTTATATGGGACCTATATAAATTATCAAAAATGTATTATCTTATAATTTTAGCGAATTATTAATTTAGCACCTTATCCCTGAGTCGGGACCGGTCAAAGCTATTATCTTAGAGAGTTTATTAAATAATCGAGTATTAAATTATCGAGTTTCTACTGTAGTTTCTCTGGTGTTTCCAGAAATTTAACTACATCTAGGGTATGACCGTCTTTTCCTTGCAAAAATTGTTTCATTTCAACGTTTGTTTATTATCAGAATTTCCCTCCAAATATTCAGTTAGTTTGTTTCGCTTGCTATAAATATGATTTGTTTGAAGCTTTATTTATTTTTCAAAAATCATTTAAACAAACTTTTGTTTCTCTCAGCATCACACCATGGAACCTGCAAATGTTCCTCTTCAGAAACCTGAAAAAGTCTTTGTTGCAGAACCGGAGGTGATCTTCTTCTCTTCTTCTTTAATCCCCAAAGAAACATTCTTAGGCTTTCGCCTTTTTGTTGCTGGTCTACAGTGATTCTGCTGCTGCTGCATTCAACCTCTTGTGCAATGCCAAAACTTGAGTACCAAATGTGTTGTCACAGCTCTCATAGTTGCAATTGGTCCGACATGCCTTTTCGGCCCTGAAACACTTGCAAGTGTCGGGCCGATAACATGTGAGAGCCCCTTTACACTTGCAAGTGGTTCGATCGACCGACTTGTTGAGCTGATTCATTTGCATCAACTTCAATCGAAAATCGAATAGCCGGTTCATCGGGACATCCAGGTAGACGTGCTGCCGGGCCGAAACCGCCGGTTTCGGGCCTCGAACCGGCGGTCCTCGGTCCCCAAAACACAGGACCGAGCCCGGACCGTAAACTAGCCCGACCGCCCCTGCCGGGCTAGAAACCCGCCAGTCCAGGGCCGGGCTAAAACCGGTCCCGGCCGGGCCGCAAAGATTTTTTTTTAACTTTTATTATTATTTTTTTATTTTATTCTTGTATATTTATTACTTTTATGAATAGAAAATGATAATTCTTAATGTTTTGATTTTTTTTAAATATTTAAAAACTCATTAAATTGTTGAAAAATGAATAAGGAAAATTACAACAAATAAGTTTGCATTAAGAATGAGGAAAATTACAAATGAATAAGGACACAATAATTTTTCAAATGAATAAGGACACAATAATTTTGCATTAAGAATGAGGAAAATTACAACAAATAAGTTAAGCACAATTTAAGGAGTTTTACACTTGAATTCTTGAAATGAAAAAATAATAATAATAAAGGACTTGAGCTCTCTACTCCACATCCGATCGATCCGTCTCGGTGAAGGCTTCATCTTCGCTCTCATTTGCATCGTCCCATTCCGGTTCTTGAGCTCTAAGGTCGGCCCTACACCAATCATCGAACAACATGGTAGCTTCAATGTTCGCCGGCTTCATCCTTGATCTTCTTTGATCTAGCATAAGTCCTCCGATGCTAAAGGCTTGTTCTACGGAAACGGTGGATGCCGGGACGGCAAATAACTCCTTTGCAATGATGGAGAGTATTGGGTACTCATCTCTCTTCGACCACCACTTCAACACATCGATCGACGGACCACTATCTTCAACACCAAATACAAAACGAGTTTGCAAGAACATATCTAATTCACTATTACCTTGCCCCATTGGAAGTTCATTGCTTCTATTTTGCATCATTTCATGCATTTGTTGAACTAAAGGATCACTTTCATTCATCTCAAAAGGAAAATCACATGAAGGCATCATAGAAGAAGGCATTGTAGAAGAAGGAAACTCACTACCATGTTTTAATCTATATTCTTGAAAAATAGATCTCAAACTCCTATCAAGATCTATCTTGATTTGTGGCACAGAAGGAAGATCAAAGAAGACCCCTTCACCATCAATTACAACATCACTCAAGTCCATTTGAGCAAAAGCATCATAATAAATACCAAGCATTTGACAAACACCATCATACTTCCATTTAGGATCTAAGCACTTAGCAAGTAAGAAAACCATAGGAATCTCCCTAAAATACTTGAGCCATTTTTGAACCATAAAATAAATCACACCTTGCATGTTTGGCCTACTAAAACAACTCTTAAAAGACAAGGCAATATACATGCAATGTTCTAACACTTTAACGGAAGTACAATAATAAACACCCGATAATTGTTTAGTAGCATTATGAAAAACTTTTAACAAACGATACAAATCCATACATGAATCCCAATGACTCTCATTAAGAACTAATTGCATGTTTGAGAACTCTTTCCTAAAAAAATCGCATAAATAACTCTTATACTCTAGTGTACTATTAATCATCTCATAAGTAGAGTTCCAACGATGAGATACATCTAATTTGAAACAAGTATAAACAATACCCTTTGCACGACAATATTTTTGCCATTTTTCCCCAAAGTTTTTGATTTGTGCAAATACTTAACGGCATTTTTAATAGGAACAACGGAATCTTGAAAAATACTAAGCGCATCTTGAACACATAAATTTAAAATATGACAAATGCATCTAGAATGAAAATATTTTCCTTCAAATAATGGTGCACATGCTTCAACAAGTTCCGGAATACTAGCGTTGTTCGCCGATGCATTATCAAAACCAACGAAAAATACCTTGTTAACCAAAACAATATTCATTCAAAACCGTAATGATAATTAAAGCAATATTTTGAGCCGTGTGAGGCTCTTCAAACTCCCTAAAGGCAATCAAACGTTTTTGCATAATCCATTTTGCATCAATCCAATGACAAGTAATTCCCATGTAACTATTTTTATTATAAGCATCGGTCCAAACATCGGCACAAATAGAAACTTTTTGAGACAAACGAACTAAATATTTCATTAAATCTTGTTTTTTGTCAAAGCATTGTCTCCTAATTCTCTTAAGCATTTGAGTTCTAGCTACCTTGCTAACATTGGGCCCTAAACCATCTTTATAAGAACCTTCATACATTATTCTATCTGCATAATTAAAAGGTTGTTTTTCCATGGCACAATATCTAGCACAAGCATCTTCATATCGATTTTTTTTAAATTTAAATAAAGCGGAAGAAGACATACCCGTCACCGAAGTTGAACTAGTAGTACCTCGAATTTGCGTTTGAGTAGTAGATATTCCGTACTCGAACGGATGAAACCCCTCCATGTGCCTTTGTAGTGTTCCGTAGCCTCCCTTCTCGACCCATTTGTAGTGCTTTGTGCAATAGTTGCAATAAGCAATGAATCTCCTTCGACCATCGGATAAAGGAGGTTCTCCTTCGTTGATAGGAGCAAATTCTCTTCTAAAATGTTTAACGAAGATTTCAGACTTGAGAGGCTTAGGCTTACTTGTTGGCGGAGGAGGAGGTTGGTTTTGTTCGTCTTCTTCATGCTCTTCGTCCTCTTCATATTCATCATCATTTGTTGAGCCACGAAATTCTTATCCCGTGCTCTCCATCGTATGAGCCATCTCTTCAAATCGGGCATCTTCTTCGGCTTGAATTCGTTCGGCGACTTGTCTAGAAATTTCCTCCGCCAAATCACCCTTCTAGGCCTTTGAGGTTGAAAATTTCCTCCTCCACTTCGTTGGCCAAGTTCAATGGCCTTGCCCTTGCCCTTGTTGTTGTTGTTCTTTGAGGTAGACATGGAGATAGTAGAATAGAGAGTATAGTAGAGAGAGTAGAGATTGAATTTTTAGAGAGAATTAGAGTGTGATTATTGGTGAATTTTGAGTTAGGAAGATGTAGTATTTATAGTGGATATGGGTAGGGAAAAGGGGGGATTAATGGGGAAGTTTGGGGGTGGAAGGTGGCTGCCAACGGCTATTTTGTGGAAGGAGCCGTTGGCATGGCGGAGTTAGCGATAGTCAGGATCGCCGCTTTTTTTTTTTTTTTTTTTTTTCTGATTTTCCCGTTAGGCCCGTCGGTCCGACCCGGTCCGGCGGGCCGATGCAAACCGACGGGCCTTTTAGGACCGGCGGGCCCTAATCGCCGGTCCTCGGTCCCAATTCCCCCGACCCTAGCCCAACCCTAGCTTTTCGGTCCCGGTCCGGTTCGGGCCCGTTGACCGGCGGTCCCGGGCTAAAACCGTTGACTTAGGGCCGGTTCCGGGCTAAACCCGGCGGGCCTGAAAGCCCAGGTACGTCTACATCCAGGTCTTTAGTGCTTAATACATAATGCAGTGTGTATTAAATGAATATTAGTGAGTGTAGATATATTAAGAAATAGCCAAACATGAAATATTTGCAGAAAAATCAGAAGGTAAAGAGAAGAAAGAAGAAGATCAGCATTTCAAAACAGTTTAAACAATGAAAACCTGGATGTCCAGACAAACCGGTGTTCGATTTTTGATTGAAGTTGATGCAAATGAATCAGCACGACAAGTCGATCGATCGAACCACTTGCAAGTGTAAGGGGGTTCTCACCTGTTATCGGGCAGATACTTGCAAGTGTTTCGGGGCCGAAAAAGCATGTTGGACCAATTGCAACTGGTAGAGCTATGACAACACATTTGGTACTCAAGTTTTGGCGTTGCGCAAGAGGTCAAATGCTGCAGCCGCGCAATCACCGTAGACCAACAACAAAAAGTAGAGGTGTTCGGCGGTTCAAAACCGCCGGTTCCGGTCTGTCGAAAATCGGAACCGGAACCGAACCGCCTTATAGCGGTTCACGGTTACGGTTTTGAACCGTGAACCGCTGGTTCCGAACCGGAACCGAACCGACGGTTCGGCGGTTCAGTTTTTTTTTTATTTATTTTTTTTTTCGAAATTTTTAAATTTTAACTTAAAAATGGGGTAAAAATTGGACTTGAGCTTAATTCAAGTATTAAAGTTTAAACTTGAATTTTGTAATTTTAAATCTTTGAATTAAGCGCCTACATATTCGATATCCGTAACTTTAGAGTTTAGGAATCAAAATCAAAGTCCTCGTAGTTCATTTTTAATTTTTTTTTTTGGGGGGGGGGAGGGGAAAAATAAAAATGGACTTGAGCTTAATTCAAATATTCAAAGTTAAAATTAAGAATTTCAACTTTGAATATTTGGATTAAGTTGCCTACGTATCCCCTTACCTTAGGAATCAAAGTCCTCGTAGTTCACTTACCTTATACTTACCTTAGGGAGTAGAGCGGAGGCGGAGAGGAGATGGTTCAATCACCCAAGTCAACCGAATCATTGCTAGATCCGGTATCATATGTATCACTGTCTTCTTGTTCATTATAATTTGGTTCTTGTTGGCGTAACTGGGCTTTCACCCAATCATTCAATAATGCTTGGGCTTCAAGATTTTGAGGCGTCAATCGAGATCGTCGTTCATCCAGAATGTATCCTCCTACACTGAAGGCTTGTTCAACAGAAACTGTTGAGGCGGGGACAGCTAGTATTTCCTTCGCAATCGTGGCAACTACAGGAAAGATTGTAGACCTTTTTGCCCACCACTTAAGAAGATTGTTATTACCATCCGATCCATATTCTAAAGCTCCAAATTCACAAGTAGTTAAATAATTTTCTAGTTCTTGATAAGCATTACTTTGGTACCTTGTTCTTTTTCGGGATAAATCTTCTTGATAGGCATTCCATTTTAAACTTCGAAGTTGGGTTTGATTAGTCTCGATGCCAACTTTGTCGGGATGTTGTCTTTGTATATGGCTATTGGATGTCCCGTAACCTCCTCTTTTTTTAAACTTGTACATTTTATCGCAATAGTTGCACTTGGCCAAGAAATAACCGGGACCGGATGCAACGTCGTCTATTTTTGTATAATGGAGCGCAAATAATGGAGATTTGAGCTCGGATGGTTTCTTTTGTTTTGGTTTTGTTGGTTGCTCATCATCTTCATGAATCGATTTTGAGACTTCAAACATTTCGTTGATTTGAGACTTCAAACATTTCGGACTTGGAATAGAATTAGAACTCGGAGTATGAATATGATAAGTAGGAGTACTACCACTAGCACCGCCTCTTCCTCATCGAGGAATGCCGGTGATAGCCTTTCCCTTTCCCCGGTTGAATTGACCTCTTGACATTTTTTTCAATTAAAAGTATAACACTTGAGAGAACAGAAATTAGAGACAAAGTAGATAGATAGAAGATAGTTGGCGTGAGAAAATAAAGGGTGAGAAGGGGTATTTATAGGTGTAAAAATGTAAAAAAAAAAAATTTAAAATTGTGACCGTTGTGAACCGCCGGTTCCCGGTTGAACTGCCGGTTCCGGTTTGAACCGCCGGTTCACAACGGTTCAAAATTCAAATTTTGAATTTTTTTTTTAAAACCGCCGGTTCGCGGTTCGTCAGAACCGTCTTAAAACGATTGACGGTTCCAGTTTTGAACCGAACTGCGGTCAACAGTTAACCGAACCGCGATCAACGGTTCCGATCCGGCGGTTCGACGGTTCGAACCGGAACCGTGAACACCTCTAACAAAAAGGCGAAAGCCTAAGAATGTTTCTTTGTGTCTTTTTCTATACCTGTGTTGATATCCGTGTAAAAACGTTACTTTTAACTTTAAAATGAAAAATCCAGATTTTTTTTAAAAAAATCCAAACTTTATTTTTTATTTTTGAACTTTAAATAAAAACATCCGATATTTAATATTAATATTCCAGATTTCTTTTTAAAAAAATAAAGTTTGGATTTAAAAAAAAATCTTTTTTTATATTTTTTTGACTTTTATATTTTTTATTATTTTTACGTGGACCAGTCAGAAGGTGACACGTATTCTTATGACAGTCGTGAAGTCAGTTAGATTTAAGCGATTGATTTTAAATGAATCACTGCTAACTTGATTGGACGGAAACAAATTTATACCCCTAAATGATAGAAAGAAAATTTGTTACCATAAGTGTAAAATTCGAAAAAGTTCATACCCTAATCACTAATTTTGCCCAATTCAGTAGAACCATCCAAAGCATGTTTGGTCAAGTGGGGTATTATAAGAAATCTAAAATTTCATTTACTGCGTATTTTTCATACTATGTATCTATAATATATAAGATTTAGTCCCTTTAATTAAATGGTTAGTTTTAAGGATTAATGTCATTAGCCTCTTTGATATCATGCCTAAAAAATGTTTTTGACTCCCTTCATTAATGAAGGCCTTTCAAATGCTATGATTGTTGAGTCTTAAACGTGTGAATATAAGAAAAGCAAGAAAGTAAGCCCCTTCCATCAATTCAGTAGTCAAACAATAGATGCATTAATAAAAGAAAACCAACAAGCTCTATAAATACACTACACCATATATGGCTTTCAACAACATTTTTTTTGATGTTACAAGAAAGCAGAAATTTTTACGCCTTAAAATTGGTCAAATTTGATTTAAGGCTACACATTTTTCTAACGTTATTATTGATATAAATTAGTGTTACCGTAGACCAAATTGAATATCTACGCTAACACAAAATTTGGTGTAGCCGTTGCTATTTAGAAAAAATGTAACTAAACACTAAAAGAAATATGCGGACTTGCTAAAATATTTTAGGCGGTCCAAATAAATTATTTTCAACTATAACGACCTAATTTTTTTAAGGTATTTTATGAATCGTCCTAATCGGAGGGAGTAATGTAAGAGAGATGAGCATTAAATAAGAGGAAATATTGCACTACGCCATAAGTGCTTATATGCAACGCATATCTCCGGTGTTGCAAGGAAAAGTATTGCAATAGCCTCTCGATCTTTGTCTTTTGCAATACTACTCAATTAGTGTTGCATTAGACCTTAATGCACTGTTGCAAAAGACGTTAATGCAACACCAACCTAAAGTGTTGGATTATACGTGAACTTAAAGCGTTGCAATATACTAAATCATCTTAATAATTACGAAAATTATTTTAAATATTTTTAAAAAATATCGTCAAATTTAAGTTTTTACACTAAAATAAAGTAAATTATTTGAATTTGTTTAATCATTTTATAACGGATTTTTTATAAGAGCACATATAATTTTTTACTTAAAAATTTTTCGGATTAAACTAATAAATTTAAAAAATAATAAAAAAGAAAATAATTCCTTAAAATTATAATAATAAAATATATTATATGAATACATATATTTTTATTTTGAAAATTATAATCTAAAATTAAAATAAAAATTGAATTTATACATTCAACTCTTTTAAAATATAATAAGAAATATAAATTAAAATTTATTTATATTAATATTATAAAAAGTTGAAAAATAAAAATGCATTTATCATCAAAACATTTGGACAACGGCAGCCGAGATGGCCAAATCTCGATCTAAAATCGGACATTGAAAACATGGGTCTTGTAAAGATTGGGAGATGCTAATCCCGATCGAAAATCGGACATTAGAGATGTTAATCGGGCGGTCCCATCGGACGGCCGTTTAACTCGCTAAAAACAGGTTAGAGCCAAAATATCATGACCTTTTAAATCCGGCGTATACCCTATATTTAAGAATATAAATATTTTTAATATATATCATATATACATATAATGTAATTAATAAGTTCAAGTTAGTATAATAAATATTTAAAATATAATATTTTATATAATAATATATCTAATTTATAATACATTATAATATTTATGTATAATATATAATAATAATATATTTATATAATTCAAGATGCAGCGGGTGGGTAATCGTGTCGGGTATTCGGGTAATATACTATATCCATACCCTACCCGTACCCGATCATAAAACTTCGGGTTCGTAGATGCAGGCCGATTTTGGATTTATCCGACGAGTAGAATCGGGTACGGATAAAATTGACGTCCCTAGTCGCAACCCACAAATTTGACTTGCACAGTTATCTCCCTAACTTCCTCTCCCTCACGGGCAGAACTCATTTTCTTTTTCTCTTCTTCTTCTTTCTGATTCTCCCTTCTCGGCTCTTCCTCTATCCTCTTCTTTACTCACTAAGTTCACACACACACACACACACACACTCTCACAAAATTCACACACACACACATAGTGAAAGATGAAAAATGAAAAACGGCAATTGTGAGCAGAGCGTTGTGCGCGGCGCGGGTTAGGGTTTCTGTCCTAATTTCCGGCAGGCATATGGCATCGGCGGCCGGGGCATGGCAGAGGTTCTGGTTCAGGTGGGTTACATGAATTCGGGTCGAAATTGAGGTTTAAATTCCAAGACTCGAGTAAGAATTCCTAATTTTTTTGTGAATCTGGGTGTTGTGTTGAGGTGAACCGGCTGGGCTAGATTTCTTGACTCAGGCAGGTTTGAGCCGGTGTCAAGTTCCGATCTCAGATTTTGGCGGTGAAAATAAGGCTCGGCAACGGCCGATGGTTGAAAGTCGGAATTGTTTGGGCTACATAAAATTGAAGTGCTTTAGTTGTTGTATTTTGAGTTATTATCTAATGTATATTGATTATTGTTTTAGCTTTCAAAAGGATTGATCAGGAAGAAAATACTAGGAGGTCTGTAGATTTGTTGATGATGATTTGCTTTGAATGCTTCCCGGTGTTAACTTCTCTTTTTTTTTTGTAGAGCAGACTTCTGCTGTAGATTACTTGCTGGGTTCAAGTGGTCGTACCCAACAACAACGCTCTTGTGTTGAGTGCACCAGAGGAAGGCTGAGATGGCCAGCCATTCTGATTGCTTCATTGCTTTGCTAGGTTTGTACAATCTCTCTCCCTCTCTCTCTCTCTACTTTGTTTCTTATTGTTCATACAGTATTGTTTACAATTATTAGATGGTTATGGCACTATGGAGGAGTTATTGGAGGTCGTAACATGGGCTCAAATTGGCATCCATGACAAGCCTGTAAGATTTTTTTGTTTGAGTAAAATATTATTAGTACTTACTATTGTTATTAGTACTTAAGATTTGCGATTCATTTATATTTGTGGCATGGGGAAAAGAGAGAAGAACGTTTTCTAGCACGAATAACATAAGTTACTTCCACATTTTAAAATTCTATGTGTGTGTATGCGTGGGTGTGTGTATATATTCGAATAGCATACATATGAGACAATGTTGGTGATTTTTTTTCCGTGTTTAAATTTTATAGGACGTGGAGAGTATGAGGAAGAGATCGCAGGAGATTGAGGAAGAAGCAGGTGCGCTTCGCGAAATGCAGGGCAAGGTTGAGAAAGAGATGGGTGCACCTCAAGGTTCATTTATATACTCTCCATTTGTTAAATTTTGAAATACTTGATTTGACATAGTTTGAAATTGGGAGCTATATTTTTGTTCGGTTTATTATTAAATGAGTAATCTTTGTATTTGTTGCAAGAATTCAAATAGTGGAAGGTTTGCTATTACTTGGCAGTTGGCAGACATATATTGAAATAGGTTAATTATTTAAATGCAGGGATTCTACCTAATCAAGATTTGTTTCATTTCGTTAACACGGTCTTGCTGTGACACGTTTTTTTTTTTCCATTGGTGTTAAGATCTATAAACGGTGGTGTTGTATTAGTATTAGCATTTGCAAGATACCTCATTCTTGACATTCTTTGGGTGTGAAACAAATGTTTCAGTACCCACGCATTCCACATTTTGCCTGCAAACTTTACAATGATGTAAAATTCCTTCATCGTCTTCACTGTTCAGTTATTCTGCTTTATTTGTTCCAATTCTTCCTTCATTTTCACAAACTTATTTCCTGTGTTTATATTGGAAATTGTACAAATCAAGTCACATAAAGATCTTGTGCACTTTGAAACTCCTTATGTCGTCAAGCTGCATCGCGTGGCAAGACTTGCGCATATTGGCAGCAATAATTTTTAATCCTAACCATATTGTATGTATTGAAGACGATTTGTTTTGCCTTTTATGAAATTGTATATACATTTCAATTTGCTTCCTTTGATTGCATGCATCACTACTATTTTAAGTCCTTTCTATTACGTTCGTGCAACAGATATGTGATGTGCAGATTTGTTCAATCATGAGGTTTATTTATATGCCTTTTGGTCATTCTGGCACTGTTTTTACAGTGGATTCAGTATATTGTGCGTCTTGAGTATGTCTAAATCATGATACTGTTTTTACAGGGACTATTCTTTCTTATCCGATGATTTGTTCAGGTATGAGGAAGTGTCGTATTTTTATGATTGTTAGCATGAATAGGCTCTTGTGGTTTTGGTGTCCTTTTTCTTATTTCTATTATCTATATATTGGCAGTTGAGAAGACCACCACCCAAACCTGCAGCTCGTCATACTTCAGTGGACCAAAAGCCAAAGGCAATACCTAAGAGGCAGCTCCATGATAAAGATTCTGATGGTGAAAATCCTATTAATATGATCAGACAAATGTTTGGGTAAAAATTAGCTCTTTTTTTTGCTGCATTAACGATTTTATGCCTTCCTTAACGAGAAAAAGAAAAATGGTCAATGCTGCATGTTATGTTCCAGGAATTTCAGTTTTCTTTTTACCCATTCATATTGCCTGTAATATGTATTCTTCGGTATACTAAGCAATTTATGCTACCTTATGTAAATGCTCAGGGAGTCTATGCTAGAAAAGGTTTAACATTGATTTTGCAGTTTATCTTACCCTATACTTTATCATCTCTTCCTTGTGAAATTCAACTATCTCCTTCTTAACATAATGTGACATATTCTCATTCTTCTTACCAGTGAGTGTATATATATAGTCAAGAAGAGTATATTACAGAGCAACCAAAATCGAAGTCTTCATCATCACCATCCGTTCAAGTTGTTGATCAGTACGTGGCGGACCTAACTACTAAGATCAGGGCTCAACTCGAGAAATGATGAAAATGTTGGCCGAGAAGAATCCAGATTTGAACTTAAAGATTGATGACTCTCAGAAATCAGTCGAGGAGTCCTATGGCGGTGACAATTTCACTCCTTGACTGATCTCATCATTTTATATTATGCTAGCTAAGTGACTCAAGTAGTTTTGTTATATTTGTGGATTGCGATCGTAACTTGTTCTTAGCTATTATGGATTGAATATTAGCAGTCATGTATTTTGGATGTTGTTATGGTTGACATTGTTTTAATGGTATTGAATGTTTTATGGTAATATTTATTTTCCAATATAATATTTTGCTTTTTAGCATGAAAAATGATGGTAAAAATCTGCAAAAATGTAGCCATAGACTATAAATTATAATTTTTTCTGTTGGCAAAATATAAAAATTGTGTTGGCAAAGATTAAAATTGTGTTGGCAAAAGTTAGAACAGTTCATATATAAGTGTAGCCATAGTGTTAAAGTTGTTGGTAAAGATGTCAAAATGTTTCACAATTTAATGTTACATTAGACCTCATGAGTGTTGGCATAGGTCTACGGCTACACAAATTTTGGTGTCACTAAAAATATAAAAGTGTGGCCTTAAGTCTACAGCAACACAAAATCTAGTGTAGCCAGAGACAATAAAAGTGTTGGCATAGGGGTCTATTGCTACACTTTTTTAACATGTTACCAAAAAAAAGAAAAGTGTTACCTTAGACCCCTATGGTTGCGGCCGTTTTTGTAATACTTTCAAATTTGGTCAAAGTGTAGCCATAGCTTGTTTTTCTACCTTCAGCAACACTTTTTGGACTTTTGAACACAGTTTTTCAGGTGTTGCTGAAACCCATATATGGTGTAGTGATACCATAAAACACAAAATACCAAACGCTTGGATGGTAGAAGAGAGGAGGGTGTCGTTATTTGGAGGAGCCTAGAAGAGAGGAGGGTGTCGTTGCCATTGGTTAGGGCGATCCAAGACATGTACTCCCAAGTTAGGACTTGCGTTAGGACCCCAGTTGGTGACACCCAGTTTTTCCCGGTTGAGATAGGGCTACACCAGGGGTCGGTGCTTAGCCCACTTCTCTTCGCTCTAATCCTTAACGTCATTTCGCGGGGGATACATGATGGCGTCCCGTGGTGCATGCTTTTTGCCGACGACATTGTGTTAGTGGCGGAGTCGAGAAGGGAGGTGAACTCGAAGTTGGAGCTATGGAGGTCTAAGTTAGAATCTCAGGGCTTGCGTGTGAGCCGATCTAAGACCGAGTATCTGTGGTGTAATTTTAGTGGTGAGGCCAGCGAGGAAGAAGTAGAGGTGATGATTGCGGATCATATCGTACCCCATACGGATAAGTACAAGTATTTGGGTTCGATCATTCAGAAGGAAGGTGAGTGTGAAGATGATGTTACTCATCGTATCAAGACAGGGGTCCTATGCGACAAGAAAGTCCCTATAAAGTTGAAGGGTAAATTCTATAGAGCGGCAATCCGACCTGCAATGTTGTATGGCTCCGAATGTTGGACGATGAAGAAGTCGCTTGAGAGCAAGTTGGAAGCGGCTGAAATGAGAATGTTACGTTGGTCGTTTGGGCGCACAATGTTGGATAGAATCCCAAACGGGATTTTCAGGAACGCGCTAGAAGTGGCGCCCATCTCTGCGAAAGTTAGGGAATGGAGATTGAGATGGTTTGGCCACGTCCGCAGGAGGTAGGCATCTGCTCCGGTGAGGAGGGTCGAGAGTTTATTGGTGGTCGGGGAGAGGAGGAGAGGCAGACCGAGGAGGACGTGGTAGGAGCAGCTGAGATTAGATCTAAAGGCCTTAAACCTTTCTGAGACCATGAGTGTTGATAGGTGCGCTTGGAGACGCCAGATCAGAGTTGTGGATTATTTTGTAGGGAGCGGTGCTGCAGTTGAGAGCCTCAGGGTTGGGTTGTCTCGGTTAGCTTTAACCTAGAGCATTCCATTTTGTTTACTTTTATTGTATATTTTATCCTATTGCCTTTTGCGTGTGGTGTATTTTTGACAGGGAGCTGTGCGCATAGTCAACCTCTCTTCTGTTAGAGCAGCATTATTCGAGAGTGCAGTTGCCAAATTTCCCTTGGGTAAGTCTCATGTGAATTAGGCCATGGGCTCAGGTATGGTTTTGAGCTTTTTCGCATCATTTGCTTCTATGTATTTATCACTCAATATTTTGCTGTGCACTAAGCTGGAGGTCTTCACGGAAACAGCCTCCCTACCGTAAAAAGTAGGGGCATGGTCTGCGTACATCTTACCCTCCCCAGACCCTGCTATGAGTGGGATATACTGGGTATGTTTGGTTTGGTTTGGTTTTTTTGGATGGTAGGTTAACAGTTTAACAGTTACATTTGCTTATTAATTGGCAAGAATACTTTTATATATATATATATATATTGATGTAACTGAGCTGATCGGTCACCAAGAACCGGGTTAATCTTAGCAGTTTAGCTAAGAAAACCCAAAATATATGAAGTATTCTCTTTTCTTTCTCTCTCTAAAATATGCTATATTCTCAGAGTGTGTTGTTTTTTTGAGAAACCCCCTCTCTCCCTTTTATAGGAGGAGGGTGCCTTGTTGTCTAAGATTTTCCCTGATTTCCCGAGAAAATCCCGGATATCCGAGGATTAGTGCGATTTTCCATCCTGGATTTAGGGATTGCAAGGTATGGGCTCTCAATCCCTGGATCTTAGGGATTCTGTCAGGTGAGTCAGGATCTTCTTTCCCAAGAGTTCGACCTTCCTGAGTTCGGTGGTTTTAGGTCGGCTCATTCCTTTTCAAATCAGTAGGTCGAGACCTTTGAGGTCGGCAACCTTTTATCAGATATCATAGGTCAGCGGGGCCTCCGAGGTCGGCACCCTTCTAACAGATGTCACAGCTAAGTGGGGCCTCCGAGGTCGGCGACCTTTTATCAGATATCATAGGTCAGCGGGGCCTCCGAGGTCGGCGCCCTTCTAACAAACGTTACAGCTAAGTGGGGCCTCCGAGGTCGGCGACCTTCTAAAGGACCTTGAGGTTGTCATCCCCTTGTCTAAGAACCTAGGTCGGACTTTTATTGGTCCATATTTTAAACCGGGTTTTCAGGGAGCGTACATTCGGCGTCCTATCAACCAGTCCCCCCTACTGCAGTCGAGTGTAAGACCGAGTAGAGTAAGATTTGTTTATAATCGGACGACCTTGACGCAATAATCCTTGGGACTCCCGTTCCCAGATAACGAGGCTCTTCGGACTTCGTGCGCTATAATAACCTGTCTTTTCCTTTCCCCGCCTCCCAAACGTCGCATCGATGGTCAAAGCCAGGTGTCGACCTGCTATAGGTCGGATAAGACGGTGCCATATCCCAACCGTTCTTTCGAATAGGGCATCGGACGCTCCAGATCGTCCCTATCCTTCTTGGTTTTCGCCCCTCCCTCCTATAAAAGGAGGTCTTCTTCTTCCTTTGTCATTTCCGCATTTTTATATCCTCAACCTCTGGTGCGAAAATTCTCAGGCGACACTAGCGATCACAGCTATCTGTCTCCAGCGACGCGCTTGCTCTACCTTTCTACGGCGATCTTCCACCCAATCCCATGGGTATGTTCATCTAAACATCTCTTTAGTTTTTGATTTGTTTTACAGATATTTTCCTTTTTTTCTTCCTCCCTTTTCTTCCTTTTGTTATGTCGTCTGCTTCGGATTCTCAAAATATTTCCGGCGAATCGGCCGTGAACTCTTTTTGAGAAGGTCTTTCCTCCTATGATGGGGATTCGGGGGGTAGGTCGGGGCGAGCTACTGGTTCCTCCCTCTGTCTTAGGGATGAGCCCTTAGGTGACGTAGACTGGTCCGAGCTAGGTGACATCCCTCCCTCTGGCATCCCCCTAATCATTGTAGATCCTCCTTCCCCTCCTCCTATGGACGAGGTAACTGTGACCGGCCTCTTAGCCGATCCATATCAGACGGTTGTAGGAGCGACTTGAGTTCTCCCTCCCCATCCTCTATCGAGGACTAGCCCAGCCGCGTTGGCTAGTTTTATAAGATTTCTTAGACTTCCCCCGGGGTGGGAATTTGTCACACCTCAGGCTAGTGATACCCCTGATCATCCTCCCCCGGAGCATATTACCTGGTTTGTGGATCAGGTGAGCAGTGGTCTTCGCTTTTCACCCCATCCCTTCCTTGTCTCTCTCTCCGTTAAATACAATCTTCCCCTCAACCAATTTTCTCCTAACTCTTTTCGCTACATGGTTGGTTTTCTCGTGCTGTGTCATTACAGACATGAGGAACCCGACCTGGGCTTTTTCTATTTTTGTTTTGGGCTGAAGAGTTTTAAAGGCTCCTTTTACTTGACTTCTCGAAACAACGCCCATTTCTTCACCCACCTCCCTTCCAATGTGAAGGACTGGAGGTCCCGCTTCTTTTTCCTTCGGCTCCCTACATCTGATTCTTGGGGCTTTCCTACAGAATGGACACAGGCTACTCCGAGCCAGGATCCTATTCCTAGGCGCAATTCCATCCGGGCTGCGTGGGTCGAGAAAGTTCGGGAATGGAATGCCATTCCATATAATGCTTTCCAGCTGACGCAATTCCATGATCTTCTGTTCCATTGTGGGCTGAGCTCGAATCCCTACCCGGCTATCCCTGACATCGGTAGGCTTTATCTATTTTTTCCAGATCTTTGTTATTTTGCTTTTTAGCTATTTCCCTGACCGTTTGTATTGTTTTTTGTAGATCGGTTCATGCGGACCTGCCAGTCGGACGCCTCCAAGCCAGCTGAACCAATAAAAGAGAAGGTCCCTAAGTCGACGAATCCCCCCAAGAAGAGGGCAGAGGGCTCATCCAAAACTAAACGGAAGTTCCCTTCTCGCCCCAAGTCTGGGGTAACTCTCCCCTCCGACCTGGATCCTACCTTGACCACTGGACGAAGCCCTGCGAGCTCGTCTCGGCAGCTTCAGGTCACTCAGAGGGCCTCTTCTCCTAGCTCCCCTACTTCCAAACGGCCGAAGACCGCGGGTCCCCCAGGTCCGGATATGGAGACTCTTCTCCGCTGTAAGGAGTTTGAGAGATTTCTTCCCTATTTCAGCTCCATGGTCCCGGCTAAGGATAAGCTGGGATTACGAGATGCCGCGGAGGACCCTCGCTTTGATGCCATGATGATGTATTTTGGGAAGGTATTAACCTCTTTTGCCTTCCCCCCTTTCTGATTATTGTCACCTTTATTATTACCTCTCTGCCAACCTGATATAACTTGCTTTCTTGTGCAGTTCTTCGCCACCTTTGTGACCTTCGCAGAGGATCATAATCTCAGCGCTACGTCTTCCTCCCAGCTCACCCAGATGCAAGCTGACCTGGAGGCCGCCCTGTCGGCTAATTCCGATCTCTCGGCTCAGCTTCAGGAGAGGGAGTATCGCTTAGATGCTGCCCTTAAGAAAAGTTCTGAGCGGGAGGCGGTTTTGGAACGGGCTAAGATGGCGATGTTGGTGAACCAAGAGTGAAATTTTGGAAGACCACATCTCTGGTGAAACGGAGAAGGTGGGCCAGCTCGAGGCTCAGTTGTCGGAAGCTAGAGCCGAATCCGAGAGGATAGCTCAACTTGAGGCCCGGGCTAAGGCTGAGTTGGAGAAGGTCACCCAGCTCGAAGCTCAAGCTAGTGCGGAATCGGAAAAGGTGACCCAGCTGGAAGCTCAACTAGCCGAGGCTAGATCCGAGGGATCGTCTTATGAGCGCGGGGAAACGGATGGCCGACGTCGATTTCTGACCAGTGACGTTGGTCACTCTTTCCTGGAGGCCTACCGTTCTGCCCTCCTGGCCCGGTATCACAATTCTACCACTTTCCTGGTTAAGCTAGCCCCTGCCGCG